>OZ023262.1:206050495-206650495 GCA_964006375.1 Tillus elongatus | reverse complement strand
TGAGTACGAGAAAATAGGCTACTGTTTCAAACATCAAAAGAAGAACTACTCAGCGAATATTGAAGCATCATAAATTTCACCCGTATAAAATTCATCTTGTACAACAACTGAATGAAAATTTTGATCGGCGGCTGGAGTTTTGTGAAGTTATGACTGCACGAATAGCTGATAACGGGAACTTTCTGTTCTAATTCTGTTTTTTAGACAAGTGTACGTTTTTATTAGACTCTACAGTCAATCGTCATAATTGTCGTTATTTTCACGAAGTCCACACTCAAACTCCACAGAAATTTAATGTCTGGACTGGCATTTTTGGAGACCGTTTAATCGGACAAATTTTTCTTGATGGCAATTTGACTGGCGAAACGTATTTGGAGTTACTAGAAGATATCGTTTACCTTCTACTAATTGACATTGTTGAAAATGATGATCGCTATCAAGAAAATCAATTAGCGTTTCAACAAAATGGAGCTCCTTCGCATTTTTCACAACGTGTTAGGGAGTTTTTGAACACAGAGTATCCAGGGCAATGGATTGGACGTAAAGGTGCTATTGAGTGACCCCTAGATCACAGGATTTAACTCATTTAGACTTCTTTTTTGAAGAATGCCGTCTAATAACTCCACAAATGCTCCAGAATGTCAGAGTTCGTTTTGAACAAAATTTGTACTTTTGTATGGAAGCTGGTGGTCAACAATTTGAACGCTTACTTAACTGAATAAACATTTTTAAACGTTTGGTTTTGTTTTTTAGTTTTTTTTAACGAAAAATTGACTAATTAGTGCATTTCTTATCACAATGATTGAAATACGTTCTTGAAATTCCAACTGTGAATAATTTTTAAACTAGTTGATAAAATTTCAAAAAAATTTGTGTGCTAAATTCAGAAAATTAAGAGCTTTTAAATGATGTAACACTCGACCCGTGTTCCCTATTTAAAATATAAGGGTTATTATCACCTTATCACCATCCTTAAGGGGTTGATGTGACAAAGTTGAGTTTTATATCAAAATTATAAAATTGACGTGTTTCAGCGTTTCTTAAAAAAAATCTCTGGACGCAAATCGGTCTGTTTCGTTTTCAATGCACCATCCTGTATATAGGGTGACATTGAATAAAATGCAATGCATGATACCACATGATAGAGGAGATAAAAAAAAAGGTTCCTGTACACTTTTGTCCCAAATCCTTTTGTTTTCGTGATACATGCCCAGTTTCACAAAGCTCTATTTAACATTTAACGGCCGGCTTAATACAACCAATCACAGCTTTATAATATTTGGTTGCCATGGAAAAAACCCAAATCATTGTCTGTGATTGGTCGTCTAAAGCCTTGATTAACTAACCGTCCGTTAAAAATTGAATCGAGCTTTGTGAAATTGGGCAACAGTGTAATTTTTTAAATTTAAATTCTCTTTAGTTTTCTTCCAATTAAGTAGAGATAATATAACCAAAGCTTTAACAAAATACCCCCTTACAGGTTGCCACATTATGTAAAAATATTAACCGTTATAAGCAACCAGTGGCGGAATTAGAGAGGTTCATTATCATTAAGAGTGATTCAATAAATTAGTACAGCCCTGTAAAAAATTATTATTATTTGAGTATTATCATTCATATTATCTCCAATAACAAATAAACACAATAAAACAATCGACATAAATAACTTTATGAATTATGAGCAACTGGAATCAAACAGAAATAATAATAAATGTAATAAAAATAATCAAATAATAAAAGGTAACTTTAAAGGTCTTGAAATTGGCGGGCGTTTCTTAAATATACATTGCCAATCTTCGGATTATGGGCTGTTGACATCTCTGAAATATTCAGCAGCTTCCATAATTCAGTGCCATAAATGGCCTTCATTATTTATTTCTACGGAATAAACCAATCAAAAGTCCCAAAAAAGAAAAATGGAGTTGATAGAGGTCGGAACTTCGTGCTGGATATGCAATAGGTCCACCACGACCAATCTACCTATTTACAAATTTTCTATTTAGAAACTCTCTTGCTGTTAGGGGAAATGAGCAGGCGCCGCGTCATGCATATATTACATTCTCCTAATTATATTTAACGGTACATATTCTAACAAATTGTTTAGATCCAGCAAGAAATTTCGATAGACCACCTGTCAAACGATCGGGCATTCGTTTCAAGTTGAAAAATTGTCAATTATACATGCCTACACAGTCATTGAAAACCCATACTGTTGTTTTCTTATTACGGTTTGATGAGGATTTTCGCCACTCCAGTAGTGCATGTTATGCATGTTTAGAATACCGTCGCGACTAAACCCTGCCTCATCGGTAAACATAATTAATGACAGGAAATGTTCCTCTTGATTTTGCAGCCATTCGCAGTGATGTACACGGGGTAAATGATGTTTTTCTATTAAGTAGTGAACTTTTTGAAAATAGTACTGGTGAAGACGCTGCTACTTAGGGAGTTGTCTGGTTGACTCGCGTATACATTGTGTAGAGCAGAATTTATTTTCCTTACGCTTATCCCAGGATTATTTGCTACCATTTGCAAAATATATTCTTCGTTGTTAACAGTACAACGACCTCGTTTAACCCCACTGTCAACTTTTCCTTTTTTAAAGCAGCCGTCTTCTCCCAATCGCCGATGAACGTCGATAAATGTTCTCACATTAGGAACTTGTCGTCCGGTGTATTTTTCTTGGTAGGTTCACTGAGGTTTACTAGAACGTGATCAAGCCTCGTCATAATACATAATAATGTCTCTGTATTCCACGAAAATAGTGCTGAAAATTGCAATAACCTACTCTCCTCAGAAAGATATTCTCATGAAATGAATTTAAAGTCTATAAGTTGACCACAAAGAAAATATTCGTGTTCCTGTACCCATAAACTACTGAAAAAAAAACGAAAAAATGCCACTTTTCACCAAATCACCCATCATTTATTCTTTACCCCCTTAAGCGATCTTACCCAGAAACAATTCGAAGCATTCCTTTGTCGGGTGCCAACTGGATACCAAACTGGGAGATAATATATCAATTCGTTCGAACGTTATTGCGCCTACTAACAGACAGACGCACAGGTCGACAGACCGACAAAACGACAGACAAAAAAACGTTCGTTACAAAATCAAATTTTTTACATTTTGAGACATACTACGCCGTTCTAGCAAAAAAAATTCTAAATTTTTGTCACTGATATTCCACCCCCACACATTCAACCCGCAATTTAATTTTAGCACAGAATACCAGATCAGTTTTTTATATGTTTTGGGACTTTCTACATCGTTTTACCAAAAAAATTCGAAAATTCTGACACTGATATTTCACCCCCACACATTCAACCCCTAATTTAATTTCAGCACAGAATACCAGGTGTTTAATGAGATTGAAAATGTGTTAATAAACAATATAACTATAAAACGTTGTATTATTCGAGTTTTAACGATAAAATTTCACTTTCGACCAAATCAGCCCCCTACCCCTGGAGCGATTTACTCAAAAACAATCCGAACCGTTCGTTTATCGGATGTTAACTGTATACAAAATTTAATGACGACGTCTCAATTCATTATCGTGGCTACAAACAGGCAGGCATACAAACCGGCAGACCGACACACCGACAGACCAAAAAAAAATTCGTTCACAAATCATGTTTTCTATGTTTTGACACTTTTTACGACGTTTAAGCAAAAAAAAAAATATTTGAAATTTTTGTCGCCGATGTGATACTTCCACACGTTGTGACGATCTGGAGGTAATATACTTAACCATTTTAAAAATTAAAAATCAACAAACGAGAAATTAAACAATGAACTTATTTATCAACGGGGAGACTTTAAATAAATTATTTCAGTGTCTGACAGTTGCCACGGATTGTTGATGTAGCCGACTGCATGTAAACAATTGCTTAATTGTGTTCATTTATTACGAGAATATGGATTTTTTAAATGGCAAGTCAACACGAAATCTTTTTTGGTTTTGTAGAAAAATCATGAGCAATACAACAAATCAAAGTAAATGTTTGTAGAAAAATAAACTATCTGTCGCAAGAAGTTAAAAAACTAATTTAAAAAAATTTCAACTTCATCTCGAAAACAAAATGGCGATAGACATAGGTGTACAGGAAGTTTTTTTTATGTCCTCTATCGCGCGGTACTTGCATTTCATTTTTTCAATGTCACCATGTATATATTATTATTATTATCGACTTTAGCCTGAATGGCTCTCACACTCCCTCAAAGGGAACACTTTCTCATCCCAGGTATCTCAGATACCAAAGGGACTGAGCTCAGATGGAGCCATTTCCAAGTTATCGGGCTCTGAACGACAACGCGACACATCCTCATTTCTCTAGAATCTGGTGTGGGAAGTTGCAAGTATTACCGCCTTCTGCATAACCTTATAAAGATTCTCTCCAAGAACCAGTCTCATAATGTTCTCAAGAAGATTCTTAGGAACCACACCAGTTGACGACATGACTATTGGAATCACTGGGACACTACCTGCCCTCCACTGTCTCTTTACTTGTATCGCGAGGTCCCTGTACCGTATTCCTATTGGTTTATTTAAAATAATATCGTTAAACTGTTGTTTTTTTATTAGATTTTATACATGAATTTTACACATTTTTGTGCGTACACAGTTAGACACGATCTAAATGTCTTCCCTAATTTCAAATTTTTGTAGCCCCAATGCTAATTAAGGGCCCCCCTTTATTATACTTACCTAGCTTGTGGATATATATGTAATATAAACATAAAGAAGAAGTGAAACAGCAAGTGAATTTATTTACTTTAGTGCTGTCTTCGATATTATCTGAAAAACATATTATAGGCGACGAAGTGGAATGTAATTTCCGTAAATAAACAGTTTACTGCAGGGAGGATTTTTAGATTTTTTTTCAGAAACATGCTTAGAATCCTCCTTGAATGCACAAGCCACAAGGCAAATTTGTTGCAAACAACCCTCAAGAAAGTTAAGGGACCAAGAATGAGTACGGTGCTGGGCGGGTAGGAAATATGGTCGGAAAATGCTTAAAAAAACAATTAGTCGGACTTTGAAAAGATGCGTTCTTCACATTTTGCAGAAAAACCTCCTTTAAAACCTATCTACCCCGTAAAACACCAATATTCGCCGAGGTGCAGAACCTTTCTTAAAGGTTGCTCCCAAGAAATTTTCTTGTGCTTTATGCTTCGAGGGTAGTTGTATGCATGCACAAGGGGAAGGAGAACCCCTCGTGTTTTTGGGTGAGAAGGAAGAAACCGTCTTCCTCCTGGGGGTTCTTCTTCTCCTTCTGCTTGCATAAAATCACCCTCAACCACGGTAATTTCTTTTTATGTTCAGCTTTCTGGTGTATTTTTTGTTGAGTATATTTCCTGTTTATCAATAGTTTTGTTTGAGTTTTTAATCCAAACGACTGTATAAATATATATGTTAGACATCATGCTTTTGCTTCACCTTCTTTACCCTTTTTTTCTGTTCCTAATTATATAAAATAATGTTTTATAACTTTTAATATAAGGCTAAACCACTATAATATATTATTCTTATGAAAACTCACTACCATAACGCACTTGCTGCTCCCCGAAATTTTTTTTGTAAAGGTAATGGTATTTTTGGTTGTGAGAATTATTTGTTAAACGCTATTTAACAAGTAACCTATGTGTGTTAAGAATTTCAACTGTTTTATTCTATGGTAGTGTGTCAACTGTTTGCTCTTGAGGCTCTTAAAAGTGTAATCTAGTTCATTTATTCCTCTTATTATTGTTTCCTTAAATTCTGAAATTTCTTCTATTATTAAAGAGGTCTGTGAGCTGATTAATTCATGGATTTTATTTTGATCTTTAGTCAATATTATTCTAATGCCTGATAGATATCTTCAGCGTCCTCTTGGGTCGACGTTATCTGTAATTGATGTGAAAATCGATCCCAACCCGTTCATAATTCCGCATTGGTTTCTGTTATTATTACTGTTAATATATATATATATATATATATATATATATATATATATATATATATATATATATATATATATATATATATATATATATATATATATATATATATATATATATATTATTAGCTGTAATCGGGAAGATCCAATAAAATATATCGTCTATGCTAATTATTGTAATATTAAGGAATAATGTAAAGTTTTGGTATTCTAGTCGGTAGTCCTTGGTAATTGTTTTACTGTTTCTGCATATTATTTCTTTATTTTGCTATAATGCGCCATGTAATTGTTTTAAGTCGTGCACGTGACATACTTTCCATCTTTTGTTTTTGGAATAAACTGTTCCTATTTTTCTGGCTAGGCTGCCTACTGTCTGTCATGTCTTGGATTTGGGAGTTTATTCCTACGGTAAGGAACATTAATATTATTGCTTGTGCTTACATTTGGCTGCCTGGTTTCTAATTGGACTTCTGATTGGCGCTACTTTGGTCAGTTCGGCTCGATTTCGGTTATTAGGTATGTATACACGCAAAAATCAATATTCTTTGGTTTTCTAATCGATACAAACGAACTGGGCCATTTAACTCTACGATTAAAACGTTTAAATTTTTTAAACAATTATTTTTTAATTGATTAAAATAGTACTACTTAATGATTAAAACATAGAATGGTAAAATAGCAACGCATATAAGTGTGATAATACAATAGAGCACTCGATGTGCAGAGTAAGACGTAAGAAATGGACAGGCTGCTGAAGGCAAGCTGGCTATTTATAAGTTTTCAGCTCGGGAGTGGCTCTATTGTCTTTTAAAGGTGAACTTGCATTCGTGCTGACTCAGCTTCTCATTGTTTATTTAACTTCACTGCGTAGTTTTCAGGGTGACTTATATTATGTTGGCTCCTGTGTCTGTGTTCTTGGTTTGATACATTGTTGCATAGTGCCCTATTGTTGTTGGTCTATTTATCTGGGGAAAGAATAGTATACCTTCCGTTTGAAATTTAATATTTCACATATTGATTTCTTGAAAAATAAATTGGTAATACTTTACAGCATGTAGCACATGACTTTTTTGTACTTTAATTCAGCATTAAAAAAAATCTGAACTTTGTTAATGATTTGACTACTTCCGATAACATCTGCAGAAGAGACCCAACAGACTAAACCTATAAATAAATCTTTTAAATGAGGGATGCGTCAGGATTGTCTAGGTTAAACTGGCAATCCTGGCTACTCTGGGAGCCATCTTGATTACATATTGTTATAATATAACCGACTTTCCAAAAAATCCAATCATTTAGTAAGAGTCGATCAGTTGCAATAAAATTTTCTGATATACTCTGTTTTGTCTACTAAGTAAGTAATGATAACAATATGGACAAAAATTATTTCTTTAAATTTGCGTTTCATTCAGTTTGAGCCAATATTTTGTGGCCATTTGTGCTCAATTTATTAAGTCGTTATGCCTAGGAGGCGTTTACGGAACTGTTATATTTAAGTACATTCGAAAGGCGGCGTATTGTTGGTATGCGAGAAGCCGCTTTTTCCATCACACAATTTTCCCACCGCATAAGACGCAGTGTGTTAGCAGTGTTACAGTGTAGATACACGTGATTTGAAAGAAGGAATCCATAATCGTCGTCATGGAGCCGGACGACCTTCAGCAACTTCAGCACGGCAAAATCGTCATTTGAGGATGACTGCTTTACAGCATATAGTTTCTACTACACAGTCTATTGGAAACACTTGGTTGGGATTTTTACAACAAAGAGTTTCTATGGCAACGATATATCGCAGACTACGCGATTTCGGGCTTAGTTCGTATAGACCATTTTTGTGGCTCCCATTGACATCGTGCTGCTTGACTTGTGTGGTTCAACGGCAGATCAAATTGATTATTTGAAGATGTTGGCTTTATGAGACAGATTTTCTATGGCACAGTCTGTTGGAAACGCTTTGTTGGGATTTCACAACAAATAGTTTTTATGGCAACGATATATCGCAGAGCACGCGAGATAACAAGTATCATAAGTCACACCATCGCTTCTCACGAATGTCCGTTACATTTAACAGAGCCAACGTATCAAATTACATCATAGTCAACATGCAGATAAGCACGTTCTTTGCATATTGCAATCTGATCATTCAGCACTAAGCATGGATATAGCCAGACCAGCACGTCGCATTCCCCGAATATCTTCATGAGAACGACAACCGTCATCACCTTCCCAGGCTTAGTTTTAATACAAATAAGATATAATTTTAATTATATTATTCATTATATTATACGTTTTGTAGCTGTTACCATGTTAGTGTAAGAGTGAAATAAATATTTGTTTAAAGTAAAGTGATGTGCAACAGTTGTTAACATGCGATTTTAGGCTTAGTTCGTATAGACTATTTTTGGGTCTCCCATTGACATCGTGCTGCTTGGCTTGAGTGGTGCAACGGCAGACCAAATTGGGATGGTGAATAAAATCATGTTGTGTTCTCTGACGAATTCCGATTATTTTTTTGGGTGCACGATGGTCGCCGTAAAGTAAGACGATTACGTGGAGAAAGCAGCAATTTAGAATTTGCTGTGGAACGACATACGGCCCTTACACGGGATGTGATGGTATGGGGTGCGATAAAATACGATAGCAGGTCAACTCTAGTTTTTATTGGCAGAAATTTGAATGCAAAAGATTACACACGAAACGTACTGCAGCCTGTTGCACTGACATACCTACGAGGGTTAGCTCAATCCCTTCTCCAGTAAGACATCGAACGTCTTCATACAGCGATGTTCTTACAACAAAATAACGTGACCCTGCTTCCTTGGCCTTTTCGCTCCCCAGACTTGTCACGAGTGGAACATGTGTGGGATGTGATTGACAATCGAGTGGGTAATTTACCCCAGCTACCAAATAACCTAGTTAACCTTCGTCACCGAATTAAATAAGCATGGGATAACATTCCCCAGGATACCATAAATCACTTAATTTCAAGCGTGCCTCGAAGAGTTATCAAATGCGTAACAAACCGCGGCGGACCCACTCATTACTAAATTACTTTGTTCTTTTAATATTTTAGTTTGAAAATGTAATCATTTTGTACGTTTAATTAACACACATTATGTAATAATTTTATTAAAATTAATCAACTTTTACTAGGTTTTCGGATTTTTTTCAGTCAGTACATGTAGTTGAATGTGTTTCATAAAACCACGATTGTCTAATAACCACGTTACCAACTTATACTACAACACGTATCTGCAATAGTAATTCTAACATCTTTAAATATCTATTTAGATCCTCGGTGGTCCAGGGGTAAGAACGCGTGCTTCTGAACCGAAGGACATTGGGTTCGATTCACAGGTTTCCCCTTTCACTGTTTCAGTACATAGTGTCAAATTTACATTAACTAAGGTTGTAGCACTGTATTTGAGCAAGTTGATTTTCCGCAAGTTTCGCCTTTCGAGCGAGCGTAAAGCTGCCGTCTCGTGTCCATGCGATGTTGGGCACGTTAAAAATCCCTACCCTCCTTACAGAAAGGCAGGGTCTCGCCACTCCAGGATAGTAAGGCGAAACTGCTCCCTGGCGTCGGTAATTGGACATAGTCGCAGAAATATACCGGCATTAAAAGTTTAAAGAAATACATGATATTTATGTTAATAAATGGTTGTCTAGTAAACACGTTCTATAAACAAATTAATCCCACCTCTTTACATCATTTTGTGTAATATTTATTGGTATTACGATTAGACAAAGAGCCTCGGTTATCCAGGGGTAAGAACGTGTGCCTCTCTACCGAAGGGTATTGGGTTCGATTTCGAGGGTTCCCCTTTCGCTTTTTTAATGAATCTTGTAAAATAAACATCAACCGAGGTTGTGACATTGTATTTAAGCAAGTTGTATGTCTGCGCGTCCGCCCTTCAGAGTGGGCGTAAACCCGTCGGTTCCATGTCCATGCGAGGCTGGGCACGTTAAAGATCTCTACCCTCCTTACAGAAAGGCAGGGGTTTGGCAAAAATTACAAAATAGTAAGGTGAAACTGCCCCCTGCCGTCAGTGATTGGCCATAGTCGTAGAAGTAGACTGACGAAGAAACAAAATACACACAAAGGAAAATATCGGACTAAGACTTTTTAATATGGTTAAATGAGTGCCATGATAGTTACAATTTGTACCAGATGATATGTTCATAATGAAGTAAGAATATTGGCAAGTGGTAAAACTATTTTATAGATAGAGAAGTGTCTAGGTGCTTAATCTTATGCTGTGGTATTAGTATAACTTACCGTTGATCCACAGAATCTGCCAAAGGTCGGGCTACTGGAATCCATACCGCTGAAAATTTCTACGTAGTCATACAAACATTGTTTTTCGTCCTCTACGTCAAAAGTTAAAAATGATAGTCGCACATTATAACCAGACATTGCTTGTATAGTCCAGTCACAGTCTGCCCTATTATCATAATCGGCAGTACCAAATCTTGCATGTGAATAGATATGTTTCTTTTCAAATGTGGCTTGTAAAATACCACCACACACTGTAGCATGGGAAGCCCAGAATCCTTTACGTTGTACAGAAGCATCCGATTTAAACGTCATATACAACTGATTGCCTGATGATACTATAAAGTTTGGCAACTTTGAGCCACAAAATCTGCCCAATAGATGAGATTCCTGATTGGGTCCATCGTAGAAATCAACATGGTCATACGAACACTCCTGATGAGGTTCAACTTCAAATATTGTAAAAGATATTCTTATTCTGTGACCGGGAGTAGTGATAATATGCCAAACGCAGTCTTTTCTACTCGGATAATAGTCGGGGTAGTTTGGGCTTCCAATGCCGCCATAAGGGGTTGTTATTTCATATTTGCAACCGCCTTCTTTACAATCTCGCCCATTTTCATGTAAGGTAAAACCATTGTGGCAAGTGCAAGTATAAGACCCAAGCGTGTTCAAGCATTCATGTTGACAACCACCATTATTAACTGCACATTCATCCATATCTAAAACGAAAAAACATTATTTATAATAACAATGTAACAACACTTTTTGGATAGCAGTCTGGCAAAGCAAATCATAATTTCCATCGCATTAAACAGAGTAGGATTATTTGACTTAAAAAAAAGTCTGGACGCAGCAAGTGCGTTATATAAGTGAATTTTCATAAAAATGTTTTTAACAGCAAATGCAAGCAGACATCAATCTAATTACCGGTATGGCCTATGTAGTAGAAACAATGTACTATATTTTATCAAAATTACTACTGTTTGAAAATGTACAAAAATTTTCCGAAAATAAATTTAAATGTTGGTTTCCTACCCAACAAACCTTACGTTAATAGCAAATTGAGTTATTGAAATTTAAAGGATTTAATGAAAATTCGCTACCAAAACGCACTTACTGCGTCCAGATTTTTTTCTTAGAAACATGCATCATATTTCGATAAAAAATGCAAAAATGCGTTAACGAATTTTTTCTGCAAAAATTATAGACCGTTAAACCATAAACTAACTAAACCTACAGCGAAAGCATCAACTTAACTAAACCGATAGGCAAAGCATCAGAGAAAGGGTATATTTGAAATGAATTTTCTGTAACTTTTTTAGTAAAATGAAGGGCAATGACGGTTGAAGCTGAAACTTAATAGTTTGCATAAGTCTTCTTGCAACATTTTGTTTTCACAATCCGTATTTGTTTCACGTTCTTTGCCTAAACATTGCCAATTTTGACGTTTAAAATCGCGACCTTGACGTTTTGAGGTAAACTCCCAAATTTTTTCTTTAACTACCCATAACTTTTTTATCCTTAAACTTACAGAGCTAAATTTTGATAGGTAATTTACCTATAATGACACAAACCAAATTTGGTTGCCTTTACTTTGTTATTTCCGGAGATAAACATTTTTTTAGAAAGAAAACACAACATCTTCCGGGAAGACCTGGGCCGATTTTCCTCGCGAGACTGTGTCAGCTTCTTCATTGCCTTTGACCCTCGAGTGACCCAGAACCCAGATGAGGGTGACCTCATTCTGTCCAGCCAGGTCGCTCGTCTCGTCTCGGCATTCACTTACCAGCCTGGAATTCACCCGTGGGCTACTTAGTGCCTTAAGGGCTGCCTGGCTGTCTGTGGCTATGAGGATCCGCTTGTTGGTGTAGCCCCTCCTCTTGTTCTCCCGCACACAGTGCAGGATGACGTACATTTCGTTGCATGGGCGCCGAGGGAAGTACTATGACTTACCCTCGATCCTTCCGAATAAACACTTGCCCTCGCCCCACACCCCCCGCCGGGTCCGTTTGTGAACCAGACAAGCGCGTTCCGTGGTAAGTCCGGTGTCTCCTCCCGCCTCGCCTCGCGGTAGGAGATTTCTACTGTAAAATTGTTTTCCCTGCAGATTCGCGGACTCGCGAAGTCTGACCTCATTTCAAGCATGTGCTCCTCCATGATCTCCTGAATTTTGCAGTGGCCACTGAAGCCTGGGTTCATCTTCAGTCTACCATTGCAGGCTAGTCTGTATAATCCTATCCTGGCCTTCCTCATGATAACTAGATGGTGGGGGGTGGGGGGGGGTCCAGCACCACCTCTATTGCGGCTGTTGGGGTTGTAGTCATGGCCCCTGTGATGCCAAGGCAATCCATCCTTTGGATCTTGCCTAGTTTTGGTTCGGCACTGGATTGTGTCACCTTAGGCCACCAGACCAGTGCTGCGTATGTTAACGATGGTCTGACCACCCTTGTGTACAGCCAATGGGCCATACTAGGTCTTAGTCCCCACGTTTTCCCATATAGCCGCCTAGTGACGGCTAGGGTCATGATTGCCTTACGCAGTATTTTTCAACGTGACCATTCCAGGTTAACTTGGAGTCCAATACGACCTCAAGATATTTTACCTCCCTGGCCATTGGGATGTTTCTACCGTGTAGAGTGAGAGTTCTGTGGCTCTCCCACTTCCTCCTCCTCGTAAACGGTATGACGGTTGCTTTATCGGTGCTCACCCCGAGCCCTTGGTCAACCGTCCACCTTTCCACCACTTTCAGTGCTGTCTGCATGCGCTCCCACACTGACTATGTAACCTTTCCTCAGACTATAGTGACAATGTCGTCTGCATAGCCCTGTACCTCGTAGCCCCCCATTCCCAAGAGCCTCCCTAGCAGACTGTCCACGACAAGGAACGAGAGCAGGGAAGACAGAACGCTCCCTTGTGGACACCCCGTGGCTACCTCCGCCAGCAGAGTCCCTCCTACGAATGAGGTGAACATCGCCCTGTCCCTGAGCATGGAACCGATCCACCTGCAGCAGGTCTCCTCTATTCCACGCTCCCTGACAGCTGCCAGTCCCGATCCGAATGAGGTGTTGCTAAAGGCCCCCTCCTTGTCTAGGAAGGCCCTTAGCGTCACGTCCCTGTCCTCCAGCGTATTCTCCAGTTTCAGCACCAATTGGTGCAGTGCTGTTTCTGCTGAGACTCCTGCTTTGTATGCATATTGTCCGCAGTATAAGGGATATGCTTCCAGTACACCGCCCCTAATGTGCCGGTCGAGCAATTTTTCCATTGTTTTTAAGCAAGAAGAACATTAGACTTATTGGCCTCAGGGACTTTGCGTGGTCTGTTGGATGCCCAGATTTAGGAATGAATACAACCCTGACCAATCTCCATGCCCTTGGAATGTACCCCAGAGCCAGGCTGGCCCTCATAATGAGGGTAAGCGTCGGCGCCAGTATGACTATACCCTGTTAAAGCATGATGGGCATAATGCCATCAAATCCCGGGGATTTGAATGGCTTGAAGCTGCTAATGACCCATCTGATTTTCCTCCTCCGAGCTTGTAAAGCCTTCCAAGGGTGTTCTAAGGGAGCCTATGTTGGTCTGAGTGCCCTTGGACTGGATCTTGTGAAGTCGACCACTCTTGGAAGCCTTAGACTCCAAATTAATTTGATAAGAAAGTGTTTCTAAAGATGGTAGACTACCACAGCAATGTGGAAGTTATGATTCAATTTACAGCACCGTCTTTAGTAATTTTTACTAAAACAGGACATTAACTATGATTCGTATGTGGGTTAGTTGGGGGAAATCTTTTTATCTTTATTCAACTCTGGATTGATTATGGAGTGGTTAAATATGAATTTTCTTTGTAATTAAGTCTTAGACCTCAAATTTATTTAATGTAAAAGTATTTCTGAAGAACGTAGATTATCACAGCGATGTTGAGGTTATGATTCAATTTGTAGCGCTATTTTTAGTGATTTTAGTTAAAACACTACACATTAACTACGACTTGTATGTTTATATTTTGCAAAAAAATTTTAGACACTCACCTGTAAAAAATACAGCAGCAAACCCAGTCTTTTGTATACTTGTGTCAGAGCTAAAAACAATTCTCATAAAGTTTCCCTCTGAAGTTATGTGATTTGGAGCCTTCGAACCACAATACACTCCATGTTTTTTTAATTTATCATCACTTAATTTACTGTATACTTCTATTCTATCGTAATCGCACTGTTGATGTTGAGCGTGGTGGATATTATTACCTTCTAAATCAAAATGAGTAAAATTGAGCGTAATTCGGTATTGAGGTGGCGCTCTAATTTCCCATATACAGTTTTTGCCTAATGGGTAAAAGTCTGGAAATGATGGTGATGTAATTGTACCATTAGGTGCATCTAAGATACCTCCACAAGCGTCTGAAAATAAATAAAACATTTTAATTAACTGCATTCAAGGATTGCCTGCTATACTTTTGAGTGATAAATCAAAAATAGGAGGTGTTATTTGTTGCACTTCATGTTGTAATTATAATAAAAAAATCTCTGGACGCAGCAAGTGCGTTATAGTAGCGAATTTTCTTTAAAATATTTTTTATAGCAAATGTCTTTCTTTGATGAAAGCAGGCATCAAACTGTTGCATATATAGTAGAAACAATGTATCATATTTCATCGAAATAAATGTATTGTTTGAAAATATATAAACATTTTTCAAAAGTCTGGATGCAGCAAATGTGTTATAGAATTGAATTTTCATAAAAATGTTTTTAATAGCAAATGCGAGCAGGCATCAATCTGATTATCGGTATAGCCTATGTAGTAGAAACAATGTACTATATTTTATCAAAATTACTTATGGTTTGAAAATATACAAAAATGTTCCTAAAATAAGCTTAAATGTTGGTGTCCTAACCGACAAAGTTTACGTTAATAGCAAATTGAATTATTGAAAGGATTTAATGAAAATTCGCTAAATTGGCAGATTAGCTCCCGAACGCTTTTCAAAAAATTGTTTCCAGAAATATTACTAGGACCTCACCTGGATGCACAAACCACAAGAAAAATTTCTGGTTCACACCCCCCAAGGAAGTTACGGTACTGGGAGTGAATAGGGGTGCTGCGCGGGATAGGTAGTAAAAAGGAACTATGCGCAGAAAAAGCGAAGAAAACTGCTTAAAAGCTGTCTATTTGAAGCCATATCCCCATTAAACCCCGCCTACCCCGCACAGCACCCCTATTCGCCCCCAGATCACGTAACTTCCTTGGGGGGTATGAACAGGAAGTTTGTCTTGTGGTTTCTGCAACGAGGGTGGTTGTATGCACACGAGGGGGGAAGGAAAATGTCTACGACGAAGCAGTTTCACCTCACTATCCTGGAAATTTTGCCGAACCCCTGCCTTTTTGTAAGGAGGGTAGGGATCTTTAACGTGCCCAACATCACATGGACACGGGACCAACGGCTTTACGCCCCCTCCGAAGGGCGGAACGTGCAGACATTCAACTTGCTCAAATGCAATGCCAGAACCTCGGTTGATGTTAATGTTACAGTTTGTACTGAAAAAGTGAAAGGAGTACCCTGGGATCGAACCCAGTACCCTTTGGTTCAGAGGCACACGTTCTTACCCCTGAACCACCGAGGTTCTAGTAAAATGAAGGGCAATGACGGTTGAATATGAAACTTAAGGGTTTGCAGAACACTCTTCTTGCAACATTTTCACGTTCTTTGCCTAAACATTGCCAATTTTGACACAGTTCTCCTCATTAGCGATTTTTATTTAAATTAGCTAAAATTAATTGTCAAACCAAAAAATAGAACCTAGTTTGGCACTGAGATGGCGACTCTGTCATAGCTAACAACCTTCTTTTAATTATATTCTCAATTGTATTTTACGAGCACAAGGTTAGGATTATTTTTAGGTACATTGCATAATTTTGATGCTAACAAATTACTATTACTATTTCATACTGACGACCAATGTAGGCATCAATAACAAGTATGTAAACATTAGAACTTTGGTTAACCTTAAGCTGATGAGTTTTTGTATATAATCCTTGTAACTGTAAAATATGGAGGTTAGAAAAATGGTCGGATTGGAATACTTCAAGATGCTTTTGTTTTTGTTTCAAGATTAAAAAAATATATACTAAAGTCAATGTTAACTTTAAACATTGCAATATAAAATATGTAATAATACAGTGCTTTCATTTCAAAACTAGCCACCCTTAATAATTTCTATATCAAGGAAATCTGGTTATAAAAACAGGTCAATTGGGATTTCGAGGGGCACGTTCAAAAACAGTATTTTTGGAATTTTACTTTTCACCCCCTAAGCCCCAGTCACCCCAACTTTATAATTTTAAATGACACCCCCTAGCTTGAGATACATCATTTTAAAGGTATTTAAAATCCTAACCCAACGGCGTTTACAAAATTTAAATCCACCGCCAACTTTTGAATTTAGAGGAAGAAAACGTCATCAAATTCGGAATATTAAAAAATATATTTAATACTTTAAGACAAAAACCTACTTTAGTAAGTGCTCAAAGTGCCCTCCGTTGTTAGCTTAACAATAAAATAGTCGATCGACGAATTATCGTCTAACGTTCTGGAATATTTCTGTAGTAACTTGTCGGAAAGCTTGGGTGATCCTATCTTTTAGAACCTAAATATTCTCTGGTGGAGGATTATGGTACACAACTGATTTCAAATAACCCCAAAGGAAGAAGTCCAGTGGTGTTAAGTCCGGAGATCTGGCGGGCCATTCCAGGGCGCCTCGTCTGCCAATCCATTTGTGGGGAATCTTTGATTAAGCCACTCGCGAACACGTAAGGCATAGTGTGGTGGTGCACCGTCCTGTTGATAGTGCAAATTTTGTTCATCCAGCAGTGGGTTACTTTCTTCATTAAGTTGGTTTTCTAAGGACTCTGTTATGAGTGGGTCAATATAATTTTCCAAAAAATGTAAATACAAATCACCAGTTAAATTTTCTTCAATAAACAAAGGGCCTATTATTTCATTTCCAAGAATTCCCGCCCAGACATTACTTTTTTGTGGAAACTGTGTATGACCCTCTACGAACACTCGTGGATTTTGATTATCCCAATATCCACAGTTGTGTTTATTAACAAAACCATTCAGAAAGAACGTTGATTCATCACTAAAGGAAATACTCTTCACCAAATTTCTCGTCTTGAATTCTGGCAGTCATTAATTCACAGAATTGAATCCTTCTATCATAATCATCCTCGCCAAGTTCATGGAGAATGATAAATTTATAAGGAAAGAACTTGTAAAGTTTTAAAACTTTATGTATGGCCGACGGAAATATTCGTTAATGCAGAGACTTTTGGAACTAAAAGTCGTAGGTTCAGCGACAAAAATCCTAAAACCTCAATTTGTGCAGCTTCGTTAAGAACTCGTGGTTGCTTATTTGCTTTGTGACATACTGAGCCAGTTTCTTCAAATTTTCGTGCGGTATTACGAGCACTATTTTGAGCACCATACAAGTAAATTATTTCAACTCTTTCTTGTGTAGTGTAAACCATGATTGTTAGTTTTATTTAAATTGCATATTTTAAATTGAAATGATTTAAATGAGTTTGAAGTTTTCAAAATTTAAAAATTTAATCAAAACAGACTCGGTTTTAACTTGTTGCAGTTGTCAAGAAATCGAACACTAAATACGAATAAGTAACAAAGTTATCAAGAAAGTAAAACTGGCTTATTTTATCTGAAATTTATCATTAAATTAGACATGGGCATTATCATTCCCATATCACCTCGTACCAGGAAAATTGATAGCCGCAAATGGCACCGGGGAGCTAAGTTTTGCAACAGCATTACGCTCTGAAAAATTATTGATAAAAACAATTCAAATGTTAGAAAAGAAATCGACAGTCGTCTATTTTGTTGTTAAGCTAACAACGGAGGGCACTTTGAGCGCTTAATAAAGTAGGTTTTTGTCTTAAACTATTAAAAAAAATTTTTTTAATTTTCCGAATTTGATTACGTTTTGTTCTTCTAAATTCAAAAGTTGGCGGTGGATTTAAATTTCGTGAACGCCGTTGGATTAGGCTTTTAAATACCTTTAAAATGATGTATCTCAAGCTAGGGGGTGTCATTTAAAATTATAAAGTTGGGGTGACTGGGGCTTAGGGGGTGAAAAGTAAAATTCCGAAAATACTGTTTTTGAACGTGCCCCTCGAAATCCCAATTGACTTGTTTTTTTTTAACCAGATTTCTTTTATAAAGAAATTATTAAGGGTGGCTAGTTTTGAAATGAAAGCACTGTATATTGGAATGCTTGAAGGCACTGTACCGGATGCCACTCAGAAAAATCATTTTTCCTGCCTGGCGATACCGTATAAGGCGAAGCCGGTTACAGAGAAGAAAACAAGCACTTGTGAAGCCAGAGAAGAATCTTTACATCTGCATGTAGTATAGAACAGTTTCACGAAAAAAAGACAACAACAATTGATGATTATATGTTTGTTTTTTCTAACGTCGGGATATTTCCGCGACTATGGCCAATCACCGATGCCAGGGAACAGTTCCACCTCACTATCCTGGAAATTTTGCCGAACCCCTGCCTTTCTGTAAAGCGAGTATGGATCTTTAACGTGCCCAACATCGCATGGACACGGAATCGACGGCTTTACGCCCCCTCCGAAGGGTTGCACGTGCAGACATTCAACTTGCTCAAATACAATGCCATAATTATGGTAATGTTATAGTATGCACTGAAAAAGTGAAAGGGGACCGCTGATATCGAACCCGGTACCCTTCGGTTCAGAGGCACACGTTCTTACCACTAAACCACCGAGGCCGTGTATGTTTGTGACTTATGCATTTAAATGCATCATCCCGTTTTATTTACATAGGCCGTGCATTAGAAATTTTTCAACTTGTAGTTGGATTCGAAACTTTAAGTTTGGCGTGCTGTCGTAATCGATCATGTCCATTATATCTAAAAGATTTTCAGTCCTCCAGCTACCCAAGGTGTGCCAAAAATCAGTACCAACTTTCCTATCTTAAATATAAACTTACATTTTGTTTCACATGGTTTGATTGACCTTCCAATTCTGAGTTTAGACAACCTAGGCTATATGAAGTTATCGATTGCAGTTTATGACATATGTCAATTGTGCTGAAAAAAATTACCTCCGTAGTACTGTACGAATAAGTTTGTATCTCGCCAACGGTTTCAGATCAGGAAACCAAATTTTTGGAGCAGTTACCTGGAAGTACAGGCTAACTCTTGATGGTCCCGTTGTGTATCATGTGAGTGCAGATGATTTTTAAATGTCGCATTTAAAAATTGTCAAATACTCAGTTTTTTCAAATGACACCTACTTTTTTTTGTACAATTCGAAAGAAAATTTAATTATATAGGGAGTTACTTATACCTAACTTCAACCTCTGCTGAGTTATTCAACCAAAATCAAGAAATGACGAGGTATTTCTTGCTTTTCCATGGAAACAAAAGACAATTGTAATAATTTAAAGAAAACAATGGATTCCTATATAATTACACACGACAAATTAAGAACGAAGAGGAATAATGTTGACAGAACTCTAACCTAAATTGTTCCAACATTATTGTATTCTGCTTTCAATAGAGTGCGTGGCACTTCTGAATTCCTTGGAATCGAGACTGTCAAAAGTGTTTTGAATGAATATGGATGTAGCTTATGACGCTATGACGGTGTAAAATGGTTTGCATTGCAGACTATGAAAATGCCAGTTCCAAAGACGCCGTTCATATTGAGGCTTGTGGATGTGGTTGAAAATATCCAAAAATTATTATTTGAGTATCTTCATTGTCAGTTAGTGATTTGATTCTCGTAATGGATCCAGCCACGTTCGCAAAACATATAAAATTATCTCTTAACCGTGAGAACTTCCCTATGTCATACTTGGAAATTTGTATATTTTAAATTAAACTCACGGACAGTTCGCTGAATAATTTTTTAACTCATGCCATGGATTACAAACAAGTCTGACACAAGTTCATTTGGATAATTTTCTATTTCGAATAAATTTTATTTGGGAATTAGCACAATTTGTTTTTTACACTTTGAATGAATATTATCTTCTTAATTGGAATTGTTTTTATTTCCATGGCATATATGAAACAAGTGCGTTATGGTAGTGAATTTTCATAGAAATGATCTGGCACAAAATATTTTATTATAACTTTTTTTTCTTGTAACATAGAAATCTAAATTTTGGTGTATAGTTTACTTTTTATATCGTAAACCTACCTACCAAATTTGGTTATCATATATGTCTTATTTTTTAAGATAAAATTTTTTTTCAAATTAAAACTCAAAATTTTCCCAGAAAACCTCATCCGATTTTTTTGATTAATGAACTTGTCAAAGTCATTTACAAAAGGTAGGTACCTACATGCCAAATTTTATCAAAATCGGCTTATTATTCTTTGAGATAAAAATTTTTTTCGAATGAAAACTCAAAATTTTCCCGGAAAACCTCGTCCGATTTTCTTGACTAACAAACTTGTTAAAGCCATTTACAAAAGAAAGGTACATGCCAAATTTTATTAAAATCGGCTTATTACTTTTTGAGATCAGAATTTTTTTCGAATGAAAACTCAAAATTTTCCCGGAAAACCTCGTCTGATTTTCCTGGCTAACGAACTTATCCAAGCCATTTACAAAAGAAAGGTACATGCCAAATTTTATCAAAATCGGCCTATTATTCTTTGAGATAAAATTTTTTTTCGAATGAAAACTCAAAATTTTCCCGGAAAACCTCGTCCGATTTTCTTGACTAACAAACTTGTTAAAGCCATTTACAAAAGAAAGGTACATGCCAAATTTTATTAAAATCGGCTCATTACTTTTTGAGATCAGAATTTTTTTCGAATGAAAACTCAAAATTTTCCCGGAAAACCTCGTCCGATTTTCCTGGCTAACGAACTTATCTAAGCCATTTACAAAAGAAAGGTACATGCCAAATTTTATCAAAATCGGCCCATTATTTTTTGAGTTATCGGTGTGATACATATATATATATATATATATATATATATATATATATATATATATATATATATATATATATATATATATATATATATATATATATATATATATATAAATATATATATATATATATATATATATATATATATATATATATATATATATATATATATATATATATATATATATATATATATATATAAACATATAAAAATTGAAACTGACCCCGGATATGGGTTCTAGGGGTCCTAGATCGCGCTCATTTGAAGAAATTTTTTCAAAATTCAAAAGTCGAGATCTCCTCATTAGTGAATTTTTTCTAAGAAAATTCACTAAAAGCAAGGAATATCTGCGAATTTCTTGATTTTTTTAATAACTCGGGAGAAGTTGAAGTTAGGCATAGGGAATGCTTAAGTAATTTAATAATTTTTTTGAGAAAAATTGGCATATGTCAAAAACTGTAACAGATAAGTTCATATAACCTAGGTTGGCTAATATAATAATGAAATAATAGGCCCTTTGTTTATTAAAGAAAATTTAACTGGTGACTTGTATTTATTTTTTTAGAAAATTATATTGACCCACTCATACGTCCTTAGAAAATCAACTTAATGAAGAAGGCAACCCACTGCTGGATGAACAAAATTTGCACTATCAACAGGACGCTGCACGACCACACTATCTTACGTGTTCGCGAGTAGCTTAATCAAAGATTTACCAACAAATGGATTGGCAGACGAGGCGCCCTGGAATTGCCCGCCAGATCTCCGGACTTAACACCACTGGACTTCTTCCTTTGAGGTTATTTGAAATCAGTTGTATACCATAATCCTCCACCAGAGAATATCCAGGTTCTAAAAGATACGATCACTACAGAAACATTTCAAAACGTTAGACGAGAATTCGTCGATCGACTATTTTATTGTCGGCACTTTGAGCACTTAATAAAGTAGGTTTTTGTCTTAAACTATTAATTATTTTTTTTATATTCCGAATTTGATGACGTTTTCTTCTTCTAAATTCAAAAGTTGGCTGTGGATTTAAATTTCGTAAACGCCGTTGGATTAGGATTTTAAATACCTTTAAAATGATGTTTCTCAAGCTAGATGGTGTCATTTAAAGTTATTAAGTTGGGGTGACTGGGGCTTAGGGGGTGAAAAGTAAAATTCCAAAAATACTGTTTTTGAACGTGCCCCTTGAAACCCTTGACCTGTTTTTTTAACCATATTACCTTGATAAAGAAATTATTAAGGGTGGTTAGTATTGAAATGAAAGCACTGTATATATATATATATATATATATATATATATATATATATATATATATATATATATATATATATATATATATATATATATAAACAAATAAAAATTCAAACTGACCCTAAATATGGTTTCTAGTGAGCCTAGTTCGCGCTCATTTGAAGAAATTTTGTCAAATCTCAAAAGTCGAGATCTCCTCTGATTTTTTTTTTAAGAGAATTCGCTAAAAATGTAGGTTTCTATTTAAAACAGGAAAGTTATTAACGACTTTTGACACACCTGTATAACTCGACAACTGAACATGTTTTAGATATAACGGACATGATCGATGACAGCACGCCAAATTTCAAGTTTCTAATCCAACTGCAAGTTGGAAATTTTCTAATGCACGGCCTACGTCAATCAAACGGGATAGGCACTAGTTTCATTTTAAAACAAGCAGTGTCATCTATCGGGTAGGGGCAGAACTTACAACCTTTGGTGCTTATCTATGCATAGCAAAGGAATCACGTACTCAGGTTAAACTCTAGATGGCGTAACAGTTGGTAGTGTAAAAACGTTAGATTAGCCTAAAGTGTTTGGGATACTTTTAAAGTCGATTTTTCAGTTTACAGGCAAAGTTAGTTGGAGGTAAATAGATTGTGAGATTACCATTCTGTTTACTATATGTATCTACAACAGGGTTTGGAAATTTCTTTGTCTATTAATTAAAATATACTTACGTGTTTAGCGACCGACAGTTTGATAAAACAGGACGTAGGTTATTGGATAAAACGGGATACCTTTCAGGAGGTCATCGTCAATTTTTCTTTCAGCCTTTAGGTGAAATCGGAAAGTATAAACAAAAACAGAAAAACAGTCTTGAGACGAGGACAGTATGCGTCAGGCTGTCGGTGAAGTACTGGAAGGAAGAATGGGGTATATCAAGGCTTTGAAAGATATGGGGTTCCTCGTACAACTATTGAAGCGAGGATGAAGAAAACTATACGGGGTGTTTAAGCTGGGTCAAGAAGAAGAATTAGTATATGGAAGCACATCTGTTCTGTTTAAATCTCGATGAATTTCTCAATGGTTTGTCTAACAGAATCAACGAGCAGAAGAAAAAGGCGGGTAAAGCATGATTATATTCTTTTTTGCGTAGGCACCCGAATATTAAACTTTGATCTCCTGGGCCGACCTCACTCGCAAGAGCAACAGGTTTCTATAGGCCTGCAGTAGAAATTTTTTCTCGTTGCTTTTTGAAACGCTAGAGAAGCTTAAAATATTTCCTGGTCATATCTATAATGTCGATGAGGCGGGAATTATGATAGTGCCAGAAAATAATCTAAATGTTTGGCATTGTGTGAAAAGCTACAAGTGGGCTGGGCAAGTGTCTTCGGCAGAACGTGGAGTTCTGGTGACAGTGCTGTTCGTCTTTCCAAGATATGCGGAGAAGCCGGAACTCTTTAGTCCCCGGGTAGTAGAGCACACTATCATCCTTTAGCGTGGATGCTGAATGACTCTAGAGATAATTTAAATAGCTAGGGATAACGGTGCTGTATTGCTATGCTTTCCACTGCACACAGCACATCGTCTACAACCCCTGGACGTAAGCTTTATGTCACCACTCAGCACATATTACACTTCAGAGGTCTGTTGCGATTTCCAAAACGGGCAAGCTGTTTGTAAATGCATTCATGAAAGCTGCTAGGAAAACAAACAGCAGTTAGTGGATTTAGAAAAGGGTAAGTATCCAGTAAATCCAGAGTTCGTTCCAGATTTGATGTTTGAACCAGCTGAATCCACAATTAGACCCGCGGAAGGTCATACAACCCCTTAAGGTGAAACAAACACTGACCAGACCAAACTGAAAATTCTTCGCCGAGAACAGCACAGAGACGACTCCTAAGAAGCCCACCTGGAACACCACCGAGACCACCACTAAGATCTACAGACCCCCTATCAAAACTTCTGACATCAGAAGACGAACTGAATTCTGCAAGTACATCAGGCACACGACAGAACACCTTAGGTTCGATTACTGTGGAGCAGTTTTATACAAGTGCGACTGCTTCATGCTCCCACAGCACCCACAATTGCGTAATAACAAAAAACATAAAAAGGACATAAAATCACAACGACAAGAATTCGAAGACTCATCAATAAAAGATCTACGAAGAATCCAAAGTTAAACATCAAAGATAATAATATAGCAACCAATACGACCAACCTGATTTAAAAAACAAATTAAATGGGAATGGGAAAACAACTGAACGAAGCATAAAAGCAAAGCAACAAACGAAGGAATACAGTCGCAGTTCAAAAGAAGATGAAAGCGAAGACGTGAATTGCATCATTTACCCCAAACGTTTTGTAATTCCATTGGATAAGGTGTCAACATTGCAGAGGTGGGGTCCACGAAGCTGGCGTGGGAGTGAGGAAACACAGATTTTTTACCTGTAATTTCTGTAAGTCAGATATTTAATTTTTACCTAATTTTTAATTGTTAAAGAAGTCATTATCCTTTTTTTTATATTATTCGAAAAATGCTGTTCTTTGTTTTCTAAGTTATTTTAGGTTTACCAATCTGTGCCTTTTTTCTAGGCTACGTCGAGTGTAACCCAGATTTTTTTTATCAGCTTGGTAACGTATAAACTAACCTTTGGTGTTTTAAGAACTATTTGATGCTAAGGACTAAACCAGAAGCCACAGCAATTTAGTGTCCTAAATGAGCCAACGCTAATGAATAATATACGATGCCTAAGTGATATTAAGGAGATTCAAACTTAAAATAGTTTTCCACGTACTTGTTAAAACTACTATTGCAGTAGCTGCGTAAATAATTGATAGTATCAAAATTCACATACCTTCGCAATTTTTCCCATCGGAATGCAACTCGTATCCGAGTTTGCATCCACATTCATAACTTCCAAGAGTATTGACACAGATTTGCTCACAACCATGGTCCATTCTATTACATTCGTCATATTCTTTCATAATTGTAGCTGAAAACCCAGGCTTCTGAACCGAAAGGTCTGAAACAAACTTTACAAATAAGTGGTTTGAGCTAGAAATAATATCAGCTGGCGTTTTGTAGCCACAATGTACTCCAATTAGTGGACTATCTGCAGTTAAACCATCTCGTATTTCAACATAATCGTACACACAGCCGTCGTGATTCTCAACCTCAAACGATTGGAACCTCAGAGCAACTTGGTAGTCAGTTGGCACAGTTATCCTCCATATGCATTCCTTATTTGGTTGGTATTCTTCTGGATAGTTTGGGGACTCCAAGTGGCCTTCTGTGTCTAGAAGAAAATCGCCTCCACAAATAGCTAAAAGTAAAACAGACTCTTAGCTAAGACTTCTAAAGAGATCATAAGTTAACGTAGAATTATGAAGATTAATGAAGACGTAAGATATTCTAGCTGATATTTTTAAGATGCGTCTTACCTTCGTAACTAGCTGTATATCCTCTATGCCCAATAGGATTTGTATTCACGTAGGTGATGAGCATTCTGCTGCCAGTTGAAGTAATGGCATCTACTTTACCAGTACCACAGAACTTGCCAAGCAAAGGAGACTTGTGCCAGTAGCCATCACGGATTTCGATGTAGTTGGCATTACAGTTTGGAGACTTTTCGATATCAAGGTCTGTAATATTCAGCACTATTTTTTCTCCATGTGTGGCAGTAATTCTCCACTCACATCTGTCACCTCCTTCTGGTGGTTTCTTGTGAACATAAGATGGTGCAGAAAAAGTTCCTGAGTTTAACTGATATGTTTGGCCACATTCTGAAAATATTATAATAATAGTATTTGTTTACAAATAAAATGGCACATATGCAGGTGTGGCTATTAAAATTTCCCAGCTGGGAAATATCGAAAATTGAAAAAAAAAAACAGAAAAAAAAGCCGCGATACGTCGACTTTGTTTTCAAGGGACGCATGATTGCGTAAGTTTGGTGTCTTGGAGCCTACCCCTTAGGGAGGGGGGTAAAGTACCCTTAAATTTTAAATGACACCGTATGTTGAGTGACACCTCATTTTAAACCTTTCTCACTTCTGCTTACGGCAACATACTGCTTTTTTTGCATTTTTGTTTGGATATGGCAATAAAGTCATTAATTAAAGAATGAAACAAAATATCAATTAATGAATGAATGTTATTTAATTAAATGTTGAAATTGTTTTCCTTCCACTTCCATATAGTAATAAACTCTTTGCTCCACTTTCGAACGAACACATCTAGGCATTTCGCCCGTTATCTGAGGACATCCTTCAAGAATTCTCCCGCGAAGCTCCTGACTTGACCTGACTTTGGTCAGTTTGCATAATTTTTTGTCTTCAGGTATCCCCATAGGAAAAAGTCTAAGGATAATAAATCTAGCGATCTGTGGGGCCATTCAGTTGAACCTCTATGTCCTATCCAGTGATTAGGAAAGCTCTGCTTTAGAAAATTACGCATAAAAAACAGATTAAGTACAAAAGTTGGATTCCTTCTGGCACGATCACTTATCTCTTCACAGAACTGCACGCCGAGATCAGGGTCGTTTTCATTAGGTTCCCGTGCCAAATTAATTTTGTATAGGTGATACTTATTACTTTTTAAGATTCGCCGGCTACTAGCTACAGAAATTCATGAAGTACTTTCAAGTTTTCTGAGACTTGGTTCCATTGCGATATGACCCTTACGTATGATACTACTGTTTGCAAATGATCCAGTTTTCCCAAAATGTATGCAATAAATCCAGAACGTACCGATGCAAAGTGTTTTTCTCAGGTTGGTGATCATTAAAAATATGTGCTGCCTGTCGTGCACAGTTGTCATTCTTGTAGAACAAACTAACTATTTCCACTTTTCAACAATTGTATAAACCATTGTCACGAATTGGAGCTCGATCGACTTTTTCATGATGTTACTGCATTTTTTATTTTTGGATTTCAACAACACACCACGAGGGCTTACAGCCTAAATACTATCGTACCGTGGATGTCGACTAGGAGGAAAGAGGCAACTTATTGATTCTGGACTTGCAGGTTTGGATGTTCGGGGGAGAAGGAAAAACATGTGCCGGCAAGGAATTCCACAACGTGGAAGTCCTCGGAACAAAAGAGCGGGCATAACAAGATGTTCTATGTCTGGTGACCTGGACAGTAAAAGGGTGCATTCGCTCTGTTCCCCTGGTAGATCTGTTGGGGGCAGCAAGTGGAGGAACTATGGCAGAATGCTCCTCTGAGCAGTGCCCGTGCATATATCTATAAAAGAGAGAGAGAGGTCACCAACGTCACGTCGGTGAGCAAGGGATGGCAGCCTTTGGGTGAGTGTAGGGTCACCGATGAGACGTATAGCTCTCTTCTGAATGGAGTCCAGGACAGCGAGTGTAGAAGCGGCAGCGGCACCCCAGATGTGGGAGCAGTATTCGAGGTTTGGCCTTATTTGTGAAGTATATAAGCTATAGAGATTAGCTGGTGAAAAGTATTTGCGAGCCCGGAAAAGGAAGCCTAATTTCTTAGCAGCCGATTCTGCAATTGAAGTGACATGTTGGTGCCAATTGAGACCTCGATCCACAGAAATGCCAACAAGTGAAAAAGACTCATTACTTTGGATAACTTGGTTGTTCATTTTGATGGGTCTAGGGCTGGTGTATCTCTATATTCTTTGGAGATCCACGAAGACAGAATCCTCCATGAGTCTGCGATCCTCATCTAGTTGGGCTAAAGAAACAGGCTTAGAATATTGTATATTTGAGTGGAGGATACTGTCGTCCGCGTAACTGTGGACTGGGTTGAATGTGCTAGAGAGGAAGTCATTGATGTGGAGAAGAAACAAAGTAGGGGCTAAAGCTGAACCTTGAGAAACTCCTGCATTAATTGGATACAGTTTAGAGGAATGGCAATCCACGACAACAGAAATGCTCCGGTTGGAGAGGAAATTTGCTGTCCAGGTACAGAGTTTTGGTGGTAGGCCATAGGCCGGGAGTTTATTAAGCAGCGCTGCGTTCCAGACCTGGTCGAATGCTTTGGATATATCTAGAGCGACAATCTGGGATTCACCGTGTAGTTCCATAGACTTGTACCAAGAATGGGTGACAGAGGAAAGGAGGTCGGCAGTTGATCTGCGCTGACGGAAACCATACTGCCTATCGTGAATTAGACTGTGTTTTTCGAGAAATTTTAGTAATTCGGTGTTTATATACTTTTCCATCACTTTAGAGACGACTGAAAGGAGAGAAATTGGCCTGTAGTTGCTAGGAAGCGCTTTGGATCCTTTCTTGGGGACGGGTTGTACTCGAGCAGTTTTCCAGTTACTGAGGAATATGCCTCTATTGTAAGATGTCTGAAACAGACGAGTCAGGACAGGAGCAAGTTCTGGTGCGCATGGAGAACAATTGCTGGGATATCGTCAAGGCCAGAGGCTTTCTTGGTATTAAGAGAAGAGAGCATCTTTCGTACCTTTTTAGTTTTGAAAATGATATCCGTCATTTTGTGCGCGACATTGGGGACTGTTGGTGGTTGAACATTTGGAGGTGGGTTGAGAATAGAATTGGCGGCAAATAACGAGACAAAAAGTTCAGCCTTGCCCAGGGCGGTAGAAACAATTTCGTCCCCTGAGACAAGAGGTGGGAACGTGCTCTTGCAGAAATTATTCCCAATGGATTTAGCAAGAGTCCAGAGGGGTTTGCTGTTGTTGGAGCTTAAGAGGACTTTGTTTTTGATGTGGTTATTAAACGAGTTTTTTGCCTCAGAAAGAATGCGGACATAGCGGTTTCTTGCGTCGTTAAATGCTTGACGGTTTTCTTGACTGGGATTGTGTAGAAGCGTTTTGTGAGCTTTGACCTTTTCAAGTCTGGCCTTGTCGCAGGATTTAGAGAACCAGGGCTTTTGAGTGGCTGTATAAACTGAATTGGAACTCAATCGACTTTGTGATGATGTTACGGGATATTTACCTGTCTCGTTTAAAGTCAGGGGCGACTCCTCAATGAGTGCGCCCGTGCGCGAACACTGCCGCCTGCCGTGGAAAAAACAATACTTTTACTATGCTATATTTTAATAAACTTTTATTTACTTTTTTACCTCCTGCATTCCAGAAACAAAATTAGTATATCGAGGATCGCAGAGAGTCGGCAGCCATTAATACATAATACAGAATCAGAATAAGTATAGTGTATATCCATATAAAGCAGGCGGGCAGCGGTGTGTATTTTTCGGCGCTCTCATGAAATGCGATTCTTCAGTGCGAAATATTCGCCGAACCTTAATGATCTTCGTCGAAAACGACCGAATAAGCAATCTGTTGTGCGCTATAAAATTACACGCTAACATTTTGTAGTGGACTTTTGGCAGAGCGTGTGTACCTACTACTACTACCTAGTAATTTTCGTCTTCGCGTCGGATTGATTTTTAATTAGATCATTTCGTTGTTTTTTACATGTTCTAACAAGACAGTTATTATTATTATGATGGTTACTACTTCGGGTTGCTTAATAAGTGGACAAAACCATTGTGATACTGTGATTAATTCAGTTGATATTTTAAATTTTAAGGTTAACTTTTTAAGGGACTTTTTAACTGCCATAGCGTATAACTAACTAGAGAAAAACTTGGTAAGTAGTTAATAATTATTAAGTTTAGTAAGTAGGTTTCTTTATAATACATTTTCGGGGAAAAAAGAGGCGAGCCCTTCATTTTTAGTGAATTTTTATTTTAAAAAATTCACTAATAAAGAGGTATCGACGGAGAGACTTTGCAAAAAAAATTCAAATGAGCGCGAACTAGGACCCCTAGAACTTATATCCGGGGTCAGTTTCAAAGTATATATATATATATATATATATATATATATATATATATATATATATATATATATATATATATATATATATATATATATATATATATATATATATATATATATATTTATCCAACCGATAATAAGCAACTGATTTCGATGAAACTCGGCAAGTGCCTTTCTTTTATTAATGGCTTGGATACGTTCGTTAGTCAGGAAAATCGAATAACGTTTTCTGGGAAAATTTTGAGTTTTGTTTCAAAAAAAATCTTTTTCTCCGAAAATTACAAAGATATTTTAAAGAAATTTGGCGGATATGTTTCCTTATAAAAGACCTTTCTACACACTAAAATTCAACTTTCTACATTTTTAGAAAATTGAGTTATTCAAATTTTGAGTTTTCTTTTAAACAAATTTTTTTTCTCCGAAAATTACAAAGTTATATTAATGAAAGTTGTTGTATATGTTGACCTGGGTAAGGCCCTACTATACACCAAATTCAACTTTCTAAGTTCGTAGAAACTTGAGTTATTCAAATTTGAAGCATTTAATAAAAATTTACTACCATAACGCACTCGCTGCGTCCTGAACTTTTTTTTTTCTTGCGCACCCCCAATGCATTATGGCACGAACCGCTACTGTTTAAAGTAAAACAGGTAAGAGAGTTGAATTGATACAGTTTATTAAGTAAGAAATAAACAAAAAACCATTTTTTTTAAATACTTTTATCGAGAAATTGTTAAAAAAGTCATCAGGTAACGCTCGAAATGCTTCGAAATGTCCATTGGAAAGTGAAGCCAAGATTGTATCATTGTATAGAAGTGGAAGGAAAACAATTTGAACATTTATTAAATAACATTCTTTCATTTATTGATATTTTGTCTTATTCCTTAATCGATGATTTTATTGCCATATCCAAACCAAAATTTAAAAAGTCGTATATTGTCGTGAGCAGAACTGAGAAGGCTTTAAAATAAAATTTTACTCAACATAAGTGCAATTTAAAATTTAAGGGTACTTTACTCACCTGCCTAAGGGCTAGGTTTCAAGACACTAAAACTTACGCCATCATGTTTCCCCCTTGAAAACAAAGTCGACGTATCTCCCCTTTCTTTCTTTTTTTTTTTTTAATTACGATATTTTTCAGCTGGGAAATTTTCTTTGGCACGCCCTGTATAGTACTAATATAATCTGGAAATAAATTTACTACAATGTCAATACTTGTTGGTATAGAAAAAGAAACTAAAATTAAATAATTAATTATATATATATATATATATATATATATATATATATATATATATATATATATATACAGGGTGTCCGGAAAATACGTGTACAACGTTTGACAGCAGACTCCTGACGTCAAAATAGGTCGATCTAAGCCGACTTAGTTATATCCAAAATTGCTTCGTTTAGCCGGTAGAGGGCATCGTAAATTTGTAAAAATATTGGTTATTCCTCAATTACATGAAAACCTGCTAATCGATTTTAATGATTTTTACTATGTAGACTAATACTATAAAATGACGTTTTGTTGTAGTATAGCCACCGGCTGTAAATAAGTGGAAGTGTTATGAAAGTGATTAATACGTCAACATTTGTCCTGATTTTTTATATCTAACGGCGTTATGACAACCCAGATATTTTTGTCGAGTGACTGGATGTATTTGGAAGCTATTTTACCTCTTCAGGATTTTTCGTTGGTTGGGTTGTTTTGCCAAAAAAAATATTTACAATTACCTGCATACATCAATTATTAACATTAGTAATAAAATTAAAATCAAATTACCTGTAACAATAATTTCTTTAGTGACTTTGTTGCTATGGCATTTAATAATTTGACAAGTATTGACAAATTGTCACCAGTCTATGAAATTGACTAAAGTATACGATCAACATTCTTGAATTACAAGTTCATTTTATCATTAAACATGGTAAATTATACGATCTCTGATAAGGTTGACATGCTCCTGGTATACGGGTTTTGTCAAGGAAATGGGCGTCAGAGTGTTAGGGTTTACATGGAAAGATTTCCTAACCGTCGAATACCAAACCACCAAACATTTGCCAACATCGAGCGTCATCTTCGGGAAACGGGCAGCTTTGAAAAAAAATTTAAAGGCAGGGGTCGTATGCGAACAACTCGAACTGTGGAAACAGAAGAAAACATTCTGGAAAGAGAGACCCAAGTACCAGTACCCGTCTATTAGAATGTGAGTTACATGTTCCTAAATCTATTGTCAATGAGGTTTTAAACGAACAGTTGTTACATCCATACCACGTAGAAAAAGTCCAGGAACTTTTACCGACTGATCCCCCAATGCGGCTTACATTTTGTCAATTTATTAGAAACAAAAGAATCCGTGATCCAAATTTTTGTAGAAAAATATTGTTTACTGACGAGGCGTGCTTTACAAGATCTGGAGTAACCAATCTGCACAACGAACACATTTATTCCGATGAAAATCCACATGCCATTAAAGTTGCACATCATCAGCATCAATTTAAATTAAATATTTGGGCAGGCATTATTAATCGCTACCTTATTGGTCCTATTGTTATTCCAGACAGGTTAGATGGAAATATTTATTTAATTTTTTTGCAATACACATTACCAATGCTCCTGGAAAATTTGCCCCTTTTACTTCGGAGGGAAATGTGGTATATGCATGATGGTGCCCCGCCCCATTTTTCCGTTGTAGTTCGGCAATACTTACACCATCAATATCCCAATCGATGGATTGGAAGGGGCAATGATGCACCAGTAAAATGGCCACCACGTTCTCCGGAGTTAAATATGTGTGACTTCTTTTTGTGGGGCGCTATTAAAACAGAAGTTTACAAGACTCCGGTAAACACACGCCATGATTTATTGACGCGGATTTTAAATGCAGGCAACCATTTTAATAACCCCGAGACATTAAATAGGGTCCAATATCATTTTTTAAGGAGTGTTAATGAGTGTATTCACCAAGATGGCGGTCATTTTACACATTTGCTTAAGTAATGTTTGTGTTTACTTAGTTTCTTACAATATTTTTAATACATATTTCCAACTTTGTTGTACTTTGTTTTATTACTAATGTTAATTGATGTATGCAGGCAATTGTAAATATTTTTTTCTGGCAAAACAGCTCATCAAACGAAAAATCTTGAAGAGGTAAAATAGCTTCCAAATACATCCAGTCACTCGACAAAAATATCTGGGTTGTCATAACGCCGTTTATATAAAAAATCAGGAGAAATGTTGACGTATTAATCACTTTCATAACACTTCCACTTATTTACAGCCGGTGACTATACTACAACAAAAACGTCATTTTATAGTATTAGTCTACATAGTAAAAATCATTAAAATCGATTAGCAGGTTTTCACGTAATTTAGGAATAATCAATATTTTTACAAATTTACGATGCCCTCTACCGGCTAAACGAAGCAATTTTGGATATAACTAAGTCGGCTTAGATCGACCTATTTTGACGTCAGGAGTCTGCTGTCAAACGTTGTACACGTATTTTCCGGACACCCTGTATATATACTGTGTCTATTAAGTAACCCATAAATTTAATAACATTGAAACAGGTCAATTTTTCATTGTCAAAGCTAACTTTTATAAGTCTCACCCATGACACTTCTTCAAGGGGTTTCGGGGTACGCTTTCAAAATTTTAAAACTGGATGGTGGATAGTGTGATACATCTTTTTACAGCTAAACCAAGTCTTCATTTAGCAAGACCAACTTTTTTGTAGGAATAAAATAAAGTTAGTAATAACATTTTTATTATCACTAACACGCAAAAGATTACATAGTTCAGTCTTATCTAATCAAATGTTCGAAATGCCCACCGTCTTGAACCTGACAATGTCCCAAACGGTCAACAAATTCTTATTGGACTCTATTTATATTCTATGGAGAAATGTTGCTACATTCAGTTCTAATTCTTGTTTTTAATTCGTCGATAGTATCTGGTTTACTTTTGAATGCCACATTCTTCGAATGACCTAACAGAAAAAAACTGAGGGAGTTAGGTCAGGTGATATTGCTAACCACTCGATTGCATCACGCTGCCAATCCATCTGTTGGAAAATGGTATAGCCAGATACTGCCGAAAATTAACGTCATAATGCGCAGGGGCACCATCGTGTTGATACCAAAATGTATGAAGCATTGTGTCCATCAGGAAGTAAGTTCAATAACGTCGGAATGAGATATTGCTGTAAAAATAGGAAATATCGTGGACTGTCTATAATATCATCAAAAAAGTAGGAAACCATAATCTAACTACTAACAATTCCCGCCCAAACATTTACTTTTTATGGATATTGTGTGTAATTCTGTCGCATTCATCTTGGATCTTTTCTTACCCAATATCTGCAGTTTTAACGGTTAACTTCTCCATATAGTGTAAAAGTAGATTCTTTAGAAAACAAAATATTCGGTACTTGCAAAGAGTTATCATTACATTTATCCATTAAAGTTGCACAAAACTGCATCCTTCCGTCTGGACCGTTATCGCATAACTCCTGCAAAAGCTGTATTTTATAAGGATGAAGCTTTCCAAGTTATAATATTTTGTGTGCCGTCTGATATAGAATCCCATTGTGTCGGCCAATTTGCCGAATACTACTGTGGAGATTCTCCTCCAGTGCCAAGAAGACGTTTCATTTCACTTCTTCATCTATAGACCGGCCAGCTGTTTTTGGCAAATCTTCCACGCTAGACGTTTCTCAAAACTTCTTATCCATTAGACTCACTGTTGATTAATTGATAAGACATATCGGGATATTTAGTATTGAAAAGAATACACGCTTCTGCCTGAATTCGGATCCTGTCACTAAAACCAATCATCATTAGAACTTCCTTGAGATATTGATAGACGCATTTTACCAGCAATTTAATAATTAATGTGAAAAATGAAAAGTTGAAAATTATACGTATTTGCTTTGCACGACAACAAGGACGTAAATTTACTACTGTTATCTATAGATTGTATCGCAAAAATTATGAAACTTATGCTTGATTAGTTTTTATGACACATATCATACAGCAGATAATTGAGTTGTAGAGTTCTGTTCGTACAAGAAGCCCAGCATATTGAACGTTGTTTACAGAGTTTGAGATATTGAAGCATCATATCATAAGTATCATATCAGTATCATAAGACTGGACTATGTAATTCTTTACAGGCTTCACTTGTGTTAGATATTACTGGTAATAAAAAACGTCATTACTCGCTTTATTTTATTCCTACAAAAAAATGGTATTGCTGAACAGAAAATTGAATTAGATTTAAAAAGATATACCACACTACCCACCTTCTAGTTTCAAAATTTTGGAGAGTAGCTACCCTTTGAAGAGGTATGACGATAGGAGTGAGATTTTGATATCAAAAAGTTAGTCTTTGACACTAAATTCGACCTGTTTTTGAAATTTCCTTAATAATGGTCACTTCCAATTTTATTGAATTTATACGTTACTTTATAGACACACTGTAGATATATACATATACATATATATATATATATATATATATATATATATATATATATATATATATATATATATATATATATATATATATATATATATACATAATTATCTTATATAGGGTGGCGCATTGAAAACGAAACAGACCGATTTGCGTCCAGAGAATTTTTTTAAGAAACGCTGAAACACGTGCATTTTAATACTGAGGGGGACATATTTGACATAAAACTCAACTTTGTCACATCAACCCCTTAAGGATGGTGATAACAACCCTTATATTTTAAATAGGGAATATGGGTCGAGTGTTACATCATTTGAAAGCTCTTTCTTTTCTGAGTTCAGCACACTAATTCTTTTGGAAGTTTTATCAACTCGTTTAAAAATTATTCACAGTTGGAGTTGCAAGAACGCATTTCATTCATTGTAAAAAGAAATGCACTCATTAGTCAATTTTTCGTTAAAAAAACTAAAAAACAAAACCAAACGTTCAAAAATGTTTAATCAGTTAAGTAAGTGTTCAAATTGTTGACCACCAGCTTTCATACAAAAGTACAAATTTTGTTCAAAACGAGCTCTGACATTCTGGAGCATTTTTGGAGTTATTAGACGGCATTCTTCAACAATGCGTCGTCGTAATTCTTCCAGAGACTCCGGTTCTGTTGCGTAAATTCTACTCTTTAAATGGTCCCATAGAAAGAAGTCTAAGGGAGTTAAATCCGGTGGTCTAGGGGGCCACTCAATAGCACCTCTACGCCCAATCCATTGTCCTGGAAACTTTCTGTTCAAAAACTCCCTAACACGTTGTGAAAAATGCGGAGGACCTCTATCTTGTTAAATCACTAATTGATTTTCTTGATAGCGATCATGATTTTCAACAATGTCAATCAGTAGAGGGTAAACGATATCTTCTCGTAACTCCAAATACGTTTCGCCACTCAAATTGCCATCAAGAAAAATGGGTCCGATTTAACGGTCTCCAAAAATGCCAGTCCAGACATTCAATTTCTGTGGAGCTTGAGTGTGGACTTCGTGAAAATTTCTTGGATTATTATCTGCCCAATAACGACAATTATGACGATTGACTGAAAAGTTTAATAAAAACGTACACTCGTCCGAAAAACAGATATTGAACAGAAAGTTCCCGTTTGCAGCTATTCGTGCAGTCATAACTTCACAAAACTCTAGCCGACGATCAAAAACATTTTCATTCAGTTGTTGTACAAGATGAATTTTATACGGGTGAAATTTATGATGCTTCAATGTTCGCTGAATAGTTCCTCTTTTGATGTTTGAAACAGTGGCCAATTTTCTTGTGCTCAAAGTTGGGTCTGCAGCAATTTGTCCTAAAACTTCAATCTCAGTAGTCTCATTTCTAACCGGAAATTCACGTTCGGGATTCCGTCTTTTGTTGGCTACTGAACCACCTTGTCGAAACTTTGCAACTAACTCCAAAATGTATTTTTTGTTAACATGTCTGTTCGGATGTCGTTCATTAAACAAATTTGCGGTACGGTTGGCACAGTCATCGTTTTTGAAAAAAAGAGTAATTATTTCAACTCTTTCATCTACAGAATACACCATTGTGAAATTAATTTTCGGTAGTACTATCAAGTATCAAACCGACCGATAAACTGAAATAATAAACCGCATTTCTCTCATTCCGTTAACAAAAGTTCTGATAGTCAATTTCTTGTTTACAAACCAACAAAACATTGACTATCAGCACATTTCTTATCGGAATGAGTGAAATGCGTTTTTGCATCTTCAACTGTGAATATTTTTTAAACGAGTTGATAAAACTTCCAAAAAAATTAGTGTGCTGAATTCAGAAAAGAAATATCTTTCAAATGATGTAAGTCTCGACCCATGTTTCCTATTTAAATTCTAAGGGTTGTTATCACCACCCTTAAGGGGTTGATGTGACAAAGTTGAGTTTTATGTCAAAACATGTCCCCCCCCCCCAATATTAAAATTGACGTATATCAGCGTTTCTTAAATAAAAATTCTCTGGACGCAAATCGGTCTGTTTCGTTTTCAATGCGCCAGCCTGTATATACATACATCCGGATGGCCCCGAATTTAGGCCCACTACTATTTCGTAGCTCTTCCACTGATTTCGACGAAATTTGAGATTCGGATATTGTGAAAAATTTGAAGTTCAACGATATCAAAATTGTATGACCTAACGTCAGTTTAAACGATTTTACGGGAATCTTCAATACACAATATGCATTTGTGTTTATTAATATTTAAAATAATATATGTGTGTATAATATAATATACGTGTGTATACTAATACTTATATGTAGGTTCCACAATAAATCTGGAATGACTGGCTCTATTTTAGCCAAACATGGTACACATATTACATTGGAAACTACTGTGGGGATAAGACATATCAAAAACGGTCAGCGTCTGGTTGGGTGATCTTATTTCATTTCATTGCGTTTTCCTTGTAAAGGAAAAGGTTTTTTTTTTCAATGAAAGCAAAAAAAAATCAAAATTAGATGCTGAATAAACCTGTATTATCTTGTTTCAGATTTGCCGGCGAACAAAAAAGTTATTCTTTAATTAAAAGTGGAGTTATCGTAGTTATGTGATGCGCCGATTTTTGCAATTTCTCATAAATCAAGTACCATTATTTCTAAAATAAGGTAAGAATTAAACTATTATCTCTCTGAAACTCCCACAAATTTTTACCTAGAGCCTTTTTATGTATAACAAATTTAATTAAATAAACATTATATAAGCACCAGTACACCTATGTGTCACACATAAATCTCAATAAATCTAACAGGAATCCTAAATCAAATATTTATGCATGCATGGCCTACTAAGACGACGGCATGTGGAAACTTAATTTAATTTACTCCCCCTGTTTGATACTTACTTGGACAGTTATATAATAGATTAGTCTGTGCTATATCGCCTTGGCTCAGTCGGAGCCTTTGTCCGATTTCAGGCCGCTGCCTGCCGGGCACGTCAATGGGCTGGATGGTATCCAAAAAAGTCCCTTTTGAGAACGTGTTCCTAGCGTAATGCATAATTGAATCGTAATCATATGTTAAACCCAACGAGTTCACTTCCTCTTCATTCAGCTTATTGAAATTGTACTCTTGGCCTGCAACCAAACATTTTAATGCATTAGAACTATGTGGTATATAATTTTTATAACAATTGTCTAATGTCTTGTATGACATACAGCCAGGTGTAGGTATGCAGTCATTCATTATGGATTTGAATTACATTTCAATGGCAGCTTTTAGTATGTTGTTGGCATACGTGCATTCTGTCACATTGCTATGTACTATTTTGTGGTTAAAAACAGAGAAAGCGAAAAATGCACCAGCACAGACAATAAATATACAGTCATGTAGCGAATATACTGTAATTCATAGTGCAAAAAGGAATTAGAAACACAATTGAAAGTTGCTTCGATAAGGGTCATTTCGTTTTAGACCTGAAGGAGAAACTAGAGAACAATACCAGCACTTAAAACAATAGGGGTAAGCGGCTTGAGAAAAGTATTATTTCATTATTTGTTGTCGCCCTTACTTGGTAAAAATTTTCCATAGTAAATACGGACGTAGGGACGGTTTTTTTGGCTTCGCAAAGGGTTATTTTTCTCTAACCGGTTACGCTGTCAAACAACCAGAGAAATAGTGTCTACGTTTGTGTTTGAAAATATTATTGCCTTGGCAGACCTGGAAAACGAATTCAGGATGGTGGTTTGAAAAGTACTGTTTGTTGAGTGAATAATGGAACCTGTGATGAGCACTGGTAAGTTCAGTTTGAAGAATCCAACTCAATACAATACAGTTTTCAGACCTAAGAGATGAGTAAACTAAGCGAATAAAAACTATACAGACACACCCCCGCTGTTTAGTCTAAAATCTCTGTAATTAAAATGCCATTACCTTCTTTTGTAAAATCGCTTGTCGTTATTAAATGTTTATTTTAAGAAAGAGAAGATTGTTAAAATAACAACAAACAGTGAACTACACCGGACCGGACCTGCTCTACTTATCGAAACATCTTCCTTCAAATTTCTAACGATATATATACAGGGTCTAATTAAAGACAATAAAAAATGTCAAACATCTGCGACAGTTGGACGCTTACGAAAGTATATGTATCGTTAGAAACTTATATATATATATATATATATATATATATATATATATATATATATATATATATATATATATATATATATATATATATATATATAGTGTCTAAGTTCTGATGAAATGAATAGGGCTGCTGGAGACATGGTGCGACGACAGGGTACTTCGCCTGTAGATTGTGATGTTAGATCACCATTGAAAGAATTGAAAATTATCCCGAAAACCACAAAATAAATTACAGACAGCTATGCGCTGGATACGTATTTCGACAATATATATGCAATGGAGAAAAGAGCAAAGCTGAGTCTCTGGTGTTCTGACAGTTCTATGCTTCCACAGCAGCGTTCACGTACACACAGTACAGCAATAAGGAAGCCGTGGGAAGAAAACTAACCAGCGAAAACAACTACTACCCTGGCTAATACTACGACGAGCATTGAATTGCATCACTTCAGTCCTGCCGGGACTTGGTTGGAGCGCAGGTGCGACATACTGAAGAGTTCATAAGGAGGACGAAACCAGCCTATGTCCCCTGCTTTATATATATATATATATATATATATATATATATATATATATATATATATATATATATATATATATATATATATATATATATATATATATATATATATATATATATATATATATATATATATATATATATATATATATATATATATATATATATATAGAGAGAGAGAGAGAGAGAGAGTTTCGGGGGGGAGGGGGGTGGGGGTGGCTAAATCATGATATAATATATGGTTGAAAATAAAAAACTTGCTCGACAAAGCGCCTGGCATGCAGCACGATTTTAACTGACAGTGAAAAATAGCCTTACTTTATCATATTACTATTATTTGTTTGATTTTGGTCAAAATTAAACAGACTATGTAAGTACAAGCTAGTATGTTTTATTACTGGTTGATTAAATTTCAAATTTCCATTAAAACATAGCTATGTCAAAATTGTCATCACTGATTGTCGATAAATCATACAAATCAAACTTATTTAAAACAATGATTTGACTAACTATGGTCTAGTGATTCGGCATTTATCTAATATCCCCCTTAGTGAGTTAAAGATACATAAAAATCATCAATGGGACTGAGAATTCTTAAAAACTAAACACAATATAGAAAGATAGATTAAAGGGAATTATAAAATCTTAAAAAAAGGTCATCTTGTTGCATCACGATAAAACTAACCGTTATCGAGAAAAACGTTCTTAAAAATTTACTGGTATGATTGAATACGAAATCACCTAATCTCATTTTCACTATTAACGGAGCGTGCTTTGAAAATATTCTCTGTCAACAAGATCACGTGACGTTAGTTTTGACAGATAATAGTTTGTTGTCATTTTACTTGCGGAATAGTTGAGATTAATTATAAAATACGATGAATAATAATAATTATTCTTACGTTGAACTACGTGACATGCATTATTATTATAGTATATCTGGCGGCAATGCCCTTGTTTGATTTTGGTCAAAATTAAACAGACTATGTAAGTACAAGCTAGTATGTTTTATTACTGGTTGATTAATTTTCAAATTTCCATTAAAACATAGCTATGTCAAAATTGTCATCACTGATTGTCGATAAATCATACAAATCAAACTTATTTGAAACAATGATTTGACTAACTATGGTCTAGTGATTCGGCATTTATCTAATATCCCCCTTAGTGAGTTAAAGATACATAAAAATCATCAATGGGACTGAGAATTCTTAAAAACTAAACACAATATAGAAAACAGTTCGTTGTAACGTCGGTAACTTCGAGTCACAATTTTGCTTCATTCACCATGAATATAGAATAATTGCAATGTATTGGCGTTGGAATAATTTTCTTGCATTTTGAATTTCAATAGGTGTAGAGATAAATGTTACCGAGTAGTTTGTCAACCACCAGTGAAAAACAAATGTGAGAACTGACCTTAAGGGAACCTCGGTGGTTCAGTGGTAAAAACATGTGCCTCTGGACCGAAGGGTACTGGGTTGGATCCCAGGATACTGCTTTTACTTTTTCAGTACATACTGTACAATTAACATCAACCGAGGTTGTGGCATTGTATCTGAGCAAGTTGAATGTCTGCACGTTTCGCCCTCCGGGGGGCGCGTAAAGCCGTCGGTCCCGTGTCCATGCGATGTTGGGCACGTTAAAGATCCCTTCCCTGCTAACAGAAAGGCAGGGGTTCGGCAACATTTCCAGGAGAGTGAGGTGAAACTGCTTCCTGGCGTCGGTGTTTGGCCATAGTCGCGGAAATAGGCCGATGATAAAGAAACAAAACACACACACAACTGACGTTAGTTTTCGTTTCTGGCATTTATTACTGTCATAGCACACTACACACTAAGTTCATTAATGTCTAGGAAAATATTAAGTAACTCAAAACCATAATTTTTTAGGCGTACAGAATTGTCTCAGATACAAGTGAAATGGGTAAATATGTCAGATATGACTAAATATACCGTTGCCATTTAAATATGCCATAATGTGTTTTATTTAGAAATCACCATAACTCGAAAATGATCAATATTATGTATAGGGAATGCTCATATAGTTTGAAGGCCAAATAAAAATTGCATTCATTGACAACATGCTATACAGCGTGTTCTATTTGAAATAGGCGATTTGTCACATTCTGGACTTCTCAAACTTGGAAGCCATTTCGAGAACATCTGTATATCAAACTCAATTTTGCATACATGCTATACAAACATGATATTTCTCTGATGTATAATGCGATTGTTGTTATTACCTTCAAAACAGTTAGGATTTTTTTTCCAAAATTTTCTAAAAAATTTAACATATATAGCAGATATTGATTAAAGTCAACTTAAAAATCAAAGACAAATTAAAAAATTCCATAATATATAGGTGTTCTATTTGAAGTAATAAAGTTCATAGCAATATGCAGTATAACCGGAAGTTGGCCATTTTGAAAACTATTACCATCTGACAGAGTATATTTGAAAAGTGAGATGTGCAAATTTTCAATGCTCGATTTCATATAGTTTGAGAAATAATGTAAGAGGCCACTCACCTTGATTGACCCCCCTATATATATATATATATATATATATATATATATATATATATATATATATATATATATATATATATATATATATATATATATATATATATATATATATATATAGGCGGTCCGGAAATTGTGAGAAAATAATTCAGGGGGTTATTCTACTCAAAGAATTAATGCCCCTAGTTCCTATAATAGTTTTTCTAAAACTCGAAAATGACGGAGTTATAGGGTGTTAAAAAGAATTCAAAATTCAAATTTTTTTTCAAATTTTTGTCGATAACTTTTTTTGTCGTGAATCGATTATTTTCAAATTTAGTGCACGCGTATAGAATATCACTCTGTATTTATGTTGCGAATTTGACATGGATATATCTAAATGTAAAGGCCGAAGCTGCCCTTGACCAACAGATAAGGACTCATACCTTTTTTTTCTTGAATCTTTATCTCAAATCTAACAATACACGATTAGAGGGAATTATAAAATCTTAAAAAAAGGTCATCTTGTTGCATCACGATAAAACTAACCGTTATCGAGAAAAACGTTCTTAAAAATTTACTGGTATGATTGAATACGATATCACCTAATCTCATTTTCACTATTAACGTGCTTTGAAAATATTCTCTGTCAACAAGATCACGTGACTTAGTTTTGACAGATAATAGTTTGTTGTCATTTTACTTGCGGAATAGTTGAGATTAATTATAAAATACGATGAATAATAAAAATTATTCTTACGTTGAACTACGTGACATGCATTTTTATTATGGTATATCTGGCGGCAATGCCCTTGCTGCAAGACTTTTGTATGCTGAAGCATTTCCAAATAGAAGGGTACCACAATCTCGAATGTTCAGTAATATCCATCGAAGACTGGGAGAATTCGGATCATTTAGAAGTACATTTTAAGATGTTGGCCGTCAGCGAAGTACTCGAACTTCTGGAGCAGAAGTCCGTGTATTAAATGCAATCGAGAATAATCCCAACTTAAGTGTACGGTTAGTCTCTACTCAGGAGAGTATCCCGAAAAGTTCTGTGCATGAAATTCTCAAGGCGCAGCTTTTTCATCCTTACCATTACCAGAAAGTTCAAGCTTTATCTCCTGAAGATCCGGAAGCTCGCATGAATATGTGCAATATAATTCGAAATCTACATAACAACGATCACAATTTTATATCATCGCTTCTCTTCACTGATGAATCTGGATTTGGACATGACGGTTTGATCAACTTTCACAATGAGTATTATTGGTTCAATAAGAATCCTCACTTGGCGATAGAACGCGATTTCCAGAATAATTTTTCTGTTAATGTGTGGGCGGGAATTTTAGGAGACCGCTTATTGGGCCACATTTCTTCCCTCAAAGACTCAACGGTGAGATATACTTAATTTTTTTAAGAAACCAGTTATCCACTCTATTGGATAATTACCCCCCCCCCCAATCAAGAAATACAATGTGGCTGCTGCAGGACGGCGCGCCGCCACATTTTAGGACAGCGGTGAGGGAATTTCTTAATGAAACATTTCCTGAGAGATGGATAGGACGCGGTGGGTTCGTGCAGTGGGCCCCTAGATCGGCTGATTTGAACCCAATGGATTTTTTCTTTTGGGGTTACCTAAAATCTCTTGTATACAGGAGTCCAATTCAAAACGTTGCAGATCTCAGACAAAGAATTATTGATAACTGTGAGATAATCGGGCAAAAAGACGGAATATTCGCTAGAGTTCGTCGGAATTTACTGAAAAGAATTGATTTATGTGTTGAGATGGAAGGACATCACTTTGAAACTTTGTTATAATATTTAATTGTTATGATTTTTAATAAATTATTGTTATAATGTTTAAATTTTGCAAGTTCTAGTAAGTAATAAGAAAAATGAGGCCCTATAAAATCGTTATTGCTAATAATTTTATAGTAATAATAATAATAAAAATATAACACTTTATGTGTCAAAATATGTGACATTATTTTTTTTCGGAGGCAATTACCGGGACTGTCTTCAAAGCACACGCTATTAACATTGACATTTGGATGAAGTGATTTCGTATTCAATCAATACCAGCAAAAATTTTGAAGAACATTTTTCTCGAAAACGGTTAGTTTTATCGTGATGCAACAGGATGACCTTTTTTTATGATTTTGTAATTCCCTTCAATCGTGTATTGTTAGATTTGAGATACAAATTCAAGCAAAAAAGTTATGAGTCCTTATCTGTTGGTCAAGGGCAGCTTCGGCCTTTCAATTTAGATAGATCCATGTCAAATTTGTAACATAAATACAAAGTGACATTATATACGTGTGCACCAAATTTGAAAAGAATCGATTTAGGCCAAAAAAAAAATATTTTTTGACACCCTATAACTCCATTATTTTCGAGTTTTCGAAAAACTGTTATAGGAACTAGGGGCATTAATTCTTTGAGTAGATTAACCCCATAAATTTTTTGCTCACAATTTCCGGACACCTGTATATATATATATATATATATATATATATATATATATATATATATATATATATATATATATATATATATATATATATATATATATATATATAGATAAATATCTTCAGTACGTCTCTAAACATTTCTAATAAATGAATAGTCGCCGTCTATATTTATTTGTGAGCGTAATAAAGAAACGCAAACTAAAATTATACATGTAACGCAAAAAAACTTTAGGGAGATTTGTTAATCTATTGAATTTATGACGTAAATTATGCGCATTCTAGTATTACATAAGATGTAATGCATATCACGGTATGTTTTTGCAGATTTAAGCTTTGAGTGTGGCCTGTTTTCCAGCAGGTATTCATTTGTACATGCATACACATTACAATTGATTTAGCTTTTGTTGTATGTAGAACAAACTTGCATAATAGACATTATAACTTCCCTGGCCCAAAGTTTCTGTCATGTTTGAGTTTTAGTATAACGTTTATTTCAGTTTGCTACATTATAGTGTGTTTTAGTCAGATTTACATTATTCAAGAAACAGTGCCTCGCAATGCAAACAATGGGTTACCAGAGGCGTTGTCGAGTAATTTGAGAAGAATTTAAGATGTAATTTACATGACTGAACATAACGCTGTAACATATAATTTTGATTTTTGCATTCAGTTAAACATTATTAGGCCAGTCAAGTAAGGGGTCGGTCTTGGAATAAAGTGTTGGAAAGCTAATTATTGTCTTGATTGGTTCATTTAACGTCAAATATAGGTATTCTAGGTTCGCATGGCCTCTCGACCGCCGCTCAAGTCAGAAAGTTATAAAACCGGGAATTTTTCTGATATTTTTTAGTTTTTTGCCTGTAGCTCCAAAACTGTACCCTTTAGCGAATACTTTATTATTACAAAGATTAAAGAGCATTAAATTCTGGGCCAAATAAGGGTCCTATAATTCTTCAGTTTGGTGAAGCAATATAGCTGAAATCGACGGTTAAAAAACGGTAATTTTTACCAACTTTTTTGAAAAAAGCATTATAGTGACTTAGAATCGTCCATCACACGGAAACTACTCTTCTAAATGAATGAAAAAAGTTTGAACGCAGTAAGTGCGTTATGGTAGCAAATGTTCGTAAAAATTTTTGTAATAGCAAATATGTCCTGTTTTAAAAAGGACATTTAGTTGGCAGTACCGATATAGTAGTAACAATGTACCACATTTCATTAAAATAGCTTTGTTGTAACAAAAAGTACAAACATTTTTCGAAAATAGAATAAAAAAGTTCCAGAAAAAACTGCTCCGATTTTCCCGGCCAAAGAACCTCTTCAAGCTATTTACACACCTTCCAAGCTATAATTATTGACAAACAGCTTTATGACCCAAGCTTTAAAAAAATTCCATGAAAATTTGCAAAAATTTCTTTTACAAAAATTTACCATTTTTTGCGGAAAAAGTTTGGACGCAGTAAGTGCGTTAAGGTAGCAAATTTTCGTAAAAATGTTTGTAATCGCAAATATGTCCTGTTTTTTAAAGGACATTTGGTTGGCAGTACCGATATAGTAGTAACAATGTACCACATTTCATTAAAATAGCTTTGTTGTAACAAAAAGTACAAACATTTTTCGAAAATAGATTAAAAAAGTTCCAGAAAAAACTGCTCCGATTTTCCCGGCCAAAGAACCTCTTCAAGCTATTTGCACACCTTCCAAGCTATAATTATTGACAACCAGCTTTATGACCCAAGCTTTAAAAAAATTCCATGAAAATTTGCAAAAATTTCTTTTACAAAAATTTACCATTTTTTTGCGGAAAATTCCTTTAGTAATGTTACACTAAATTATATTGTTCACAAAAACTCGCCAACCTTTTTTACAATAACTTACTAAAAATTTATTGCAAATTAAGAATATTTCACAAAAATGTTACAAAAATGATTTCTACGGAAACACTAAAAACATTGCTGCGAAAACTTTCAAAATCAGCCACTATTTGAGAGTACCTGTATACGACAGCTCGTTTTTTCCACGAGTAATACACACAAAAAGCTATCTTAATGCGTTATTTCCATGGGGTTCCGCTTTCTATTGATAAAAACACTGTTTTGCAATTTGTGATATGTGTTTGTGCAATGTGCCAAAAACGTGAAAAGTTACAAAACAATGGAAATAACTGAAAAACGATGAACGATATCAATTTTTTGTCCTTACAAACAGCACTATTCAATGGAAAATCCAAAAATGGAATAACATAAGGGGTGTTTTATAAAAAGAAGAAAGTGTGTATCAACAACGACTTGTAGGCCAGCCTGTGATTATCAAAATTATTTTATAAGATGCAGCTCAAAACAACCTATAATCAACGTATACAATTTTTCCTCGTATCTTGTATATAAACGAAAATAGTTAGTTTTACCTTAAAAATACGTCACCCTGTATATGTGTAAACAGACAAAAACTGAAACTTACCCCGTATATGGGTTTTAGGGGTTCTAGTTCGCGCTCATTTTAAGAAATCGTTTCAAAACACATAAGTCGCGATCTTCTCAATAACATTTTTTTCTACGCAAATTTGCTAAAATTTAAACTATTAAACCATAAACTCTATAGCTGAAACTACCGCCAAAGCATCAGAAAGAGGCTCTATTTGAAATGGATTTTCCGAAAATATTTTAGTAAAGGGAAGGACAATGATGGTTTAAGCTGAAACTTGAGGCTTTGTAAAACACACTTATTACGACATTTCTTCTATACAATCCGTATTTGTATCAAATTATTTGTCTGAAAATTGCAAATTTTGACGTTTGAAATCGCGACTCAGACCAAGATCTCATGTTTCTTTGAAACGTCTGGATAACTTTGTTACCATTGAGTGTAAAACTATAATATTCAGCAGAAATTTTTGTATTGTTTATTGTCCACTAATAGAAAATTTGTTTTTGAAAAAAACAGACAGATGCATTCCATTTATAAGTATAAAATAAGTTTTCTTCTGGAAAACTTTTCTAACATTAATGAAAGAAATACAAGTTTGTTTTAAATAGACTTAGAGTACTTAGATATACCAAATATATACCAAATTTCAATTTTCTAGCGTCATCAAAAATATAGTTTTGGGCATTTTACTGGAAAATGAGGTGGAACACAAGATTAATTTTTTTTATATCGATGGTAACCCGCTCGAAAAAAATCTTCAAACGAGCGCGTATTAAGACGTCAAAAAACTATCTTCAAGGTCTGTTTAAATATACAGTATTAATGTATATGTCGTACAAATAGTGTACAAATCGTATGAAAATTCACTACTATAACACATTTGCTGGTCCTTTTATTCTGTTCTTTCCAGTAGCGGCTCCTCAATAAGTTCGCCCCTGCGCGCGCACTGCCGCCTGCCGGGAAAAAATAATATGTTTGCTATGCTATATTTTAAATAAATTTTATTTTTTACCTCCTGCATTCTACACAAACAAAATTAGTATATCGAGGATCGCAAAGTCGGCAGCCATTAATACAGAATCAGAAGAAGTATACTGTGTTAATGGTTGCAGACGTTATATACATCCATATACACAGTACTGCGTTGTTGTGTATTCTTCGGCGCTCTAACTTAATGGGAAACTTCAATACGAAATGATCGACTATCTTCGTCAAAAACGACCGAATAAGCAATCCTGTTGTGCGCTTTAAAATTCCACACATTCGCAGCACAGCATAATAAGACCCAGCACTGAATCTTGTAGGGCGGCCCTTTGATGTTGTGAGAATAGAATATTTGACCTTGCCCACATCGGTCCAGCTTAACGAACCAGGGTGGGACTCGGCCTACAGTTATGCTGTTCTCGAATCACAGGTGTAATCGCTCATTTTATCGCCAGGACCGTATTATCTTTCCTAAAGGAATGTTATTATTGATTTGTATACAGCAAAATATTACGTAATTGAAACAACGATCATTAAATATAGTCTAAAATATAGTGTTAGTAGAAGCAATATGACTACGATAGATTAGATCCTCGTGAATAGCAGCTCACATTTTAAAGTATATCAAACTAGTTAGTCAAAATTTATTTATAATAAGTTTGCGTCTATCAAGTACGGCATTCTGGCGTATATTCATAAAATTCATTCAATCTTAAAATTCAAGTTAATAAAAGTATATATATATATATATATATATATATATATATATATATATATATATATATATATATATATATATATATTTATATATATATAGTAAAATTGAAAAGATACGTGCAGTATAAAACGACAAAGATCACATATTGTCATGTTTTTATGTCAAACAAAATATTTAAAATGATATAATGCTAACCTACATAGGCTTAGCCGTTTATAAATATATAAATTAATAGACGAGTAAATGAACATATAAATAAATATAATAAAATTGAAAAGATACGTGAAGTATAAAATGACAAAGATCACATATTGTCATGTCTTTATATCAAACAACACATTTAAAATTATATAGCTAGTTAGTAATTATCAAAGGAAAGGACTTTTTAACTACTATAACCTATAACCAACTAGAGGAAAACTTGATAAGTAGTTAATAATTATTAAGTTTAGTGAGTAGGTTTTTTTATAATACATTTTCGGGGAAAAATAGGGGAGCCATTCCTTTTTTTTCTTGGGCACCCCCAATGCATTAAGGCACGAGCCGCTACTGATTCTTTCATGGAACATGCTAAACTTGATACAGATCTAAAACTTGATACGGAAAAATCTAGACTTTCCACAGTCTCATCTGGAATACCGCAGAGCTCCCACTTGGCTTCTCCGTATTTAAGATATATGTTGATGACACGGGAAGATTTACCGATGTTCCATTTTAGTGAATTTTCTTAAAAAAAATTCACTAATGAGGAGATCTCGACTTTTGAATTTTGAAAAAATTTCTTCAAATGAGCGCTAATTAGGCCCCCCAGAAAACATATCCGGGGTCAGTTTCAATTTTTATATGTTTATATATATATATATATATATATATATATATATATATATATATATATATATATATATATATATATATATATATATATATATATATATATATATATATATGTATCACACCGATAACTCAAAAAATAATGGGCCGATTTTGATTAAATTTGGTGAAAAAATTCCTTTTGCAAATGGCTTGGATAAGTTCGTTAGCCAGGAAAATCTGCCTAGGTTTTCCCGGAAAATTTTGTATTTTCTTTCGAAAAAAAATTATATCTCCGGAATTAACAAAGTAAGGACAACCAAATTTGGTACACAGGTTTATATCCTTATAAGTAAGTTACCTACCAAAATTTAGCTATCTAGCCCAAAAGACAAAAAAGTTATAAGCATTTAAAGAAAAATAAATTGGGGTTTTCCTCAAAACGTCAAAGTGGCGATTTAAAATGTCAAAATTGGCAACATTTAGGCAAGTAACTTGAATCTAATACGGGCTATAGAAATAAAATGTCTCAAGAAGGATGTTTTACAAACCCTAAAGTCTTAGTTTCAACCGTCATTGTCCTTCATTTTACTAAAATATTTGCAGAAAATTCATTTCAAATAGACCCTTTCGCTGATGCTTGGCAGTAGCCTTAGCTATAGAGTTTACCGTTTAATGGTATATAATTTTTGTCGAATTTTCGTAGAAAATAAATAAAGCTCAATATATTCGTTATTATACAAGATATGAAAAAATATTGTATACATTAATTATACGGTGTTTTGAGCTACATCTTAAAAAATTATTGCGACAATCACAGGCTGGCGCATAAGTCGTTGGTGATACAAATAATTTTTTTTGTCGAAAACGCCTTATTTTTTTGCATTTTCCATCGAAATAGAATGCATGTTTGTAAGTTAAGAAATTCTGGAGGCAGCAAGTGCGTTGTGGTTGCGAATTTTGATTAAATGCTTCATATTTGAAAAGCTCAATTTGCTATTAACCTATAAGGTTGACCAAGAAACGTGTTTTTTTAGGAACACTTTTAGTTTACTTTTGGAAATGTTTGTACATTTTCACACAATAAAGTTAATTTGATGAAACATGGCACATTGTTTTTACTATATAGGTTACACTGGTAAAAAAATTGTAAAATTGTATATATTAATTATATGGTGTCTTGAGCTACATCTTAAAATAATATTTGTACAATCACAGGTGGCCCATAAGTCGTTGGTGATACAAATGTCCTTTTTTTTTAATCAAACATGCCTAATGTTATTGCATTTTTGCATTTTCCATCGAAATATAATGCATGTTTGTAAGAAAAGAAATTCTGGACGCAACAAGTGCGTTATGGTAGCGAATTTTTATCAAATGTTTCATATTTGAACAGCTCAATTTGCTATTAACCTATAAGGTTGACCAAGAAACGTGTTTTTTTAGGAACACTTTTAGTTTACTTTTGGAAATGTTTGTACATTTTCACACAATAAAGTTAATTTGATGAAACATGGCACATTGTTTTTACTATATAGGTTACACTGGTAACCAAATTTGATGCCTGCTTTCTTAAAAAAACACACATATTTGTTATTAAAAACATTTTAATGAAAATTTTTTAAATCAAACACGCCTTATGTTATTGCATTTTTGTATTTTCCATCGAAATATAATGCATGTTTGTAAGAACAAAAATTCTGGACGCAGTAAGTGCGTTATGGTAGCCAATTTTGATCAAATGCTTAATATTTGAATTGCTCAATTTGCTATTAACCTATAAGGTTGACCAAAAAACGAGTTTTTTCGGGAACACTTTAAGTTTACTTTCGGAATTTTTTTTACATTTTCAAACAATAAAGTTATTTTGATGAAACATGGCACATTGTTTTTACTATATAGATTATACTGGTAACCAAATTTGATGCCTGCTTTCTTAAAAAAACACACATTATTGCTATTAAAAAATAGTTTTATGAAAATTCACTACCATAACGCACTTGCTGCGTCCCGAGATTTTTATTGGGTGATCTTAAAATTTTCTTCAGAGGTGATCAATTGCCCAATTATGAACTTCTCAAATTGACATGGATGGTACTGAATCAAATTCGTTTCAATATTTAAAAAAATGTCATATCTTACAGCAGAGTCAGATCGCCGTTATTTTTGTTACGAATTAAATCGAGAAATGTTTTAAATATTGAACAGACCAAACGATCTAAGTGTAATATTTGGTTGCCGGCTATTATTTATGCCCCACATTTGTATGAAGAGGTATAACAAGACACTTGAATTTCTTATTCTAAACGGAAGACACTACTTTACATCACAAAAGTTGATAGTATTGTTTGTGTCGCTTATAAGATCTCGTACAGAATATGCATGGGCTATCTATCAGTTACCTATGTGCAATATACAGTACAGTAGAAAACCTGCAACCAAAGTTTTAGAATTTTCTATCATTTGAAAAAGATAATTCTTATCCTTCACGTGGGTATCCATATAGAGTGTGGAACAGCCAGATGGAATAAATTCAGTATCCCAGTTATTAGGAACATTTATTAAAAATCCCGAAATCCGTCAAATTTAGATTTAAAAATAACCTAAAAATTTCACCCCTACATCCAACCCCCTTCGAGTAACAATTTTTTAAATAGAAAATACGGGCTTGTGATACCTCATTTTTCATTGTATTTTCAAAAATGCTATGGTTTAAAAATTTATTGCAAAAATTAACAGTAACTATTACAACACGCCAGCAAATTAAATAACTAATCGCTTTTCATTCTTGGTAATGCGAAAAAAATATTAAAAAACACATCATTCTTAATGCAAAAGATCTCAAAATGCATGACTTGAACGTCTTGGCAGAATCCTAACCGTAAATGAAAATGTTTTCTAACGTTGATCAACATCTGAGGGATGACTGACCTAATGGTAATCGTTATTTTTCTTAAGTCAGTTAAATCGCGTGCTTTAGTGTTGTACAGGGTGATTCTTTATAATGTCGCCCCCCTTTAACTTTGTTATTTTAAGTGTCCCAAAAAAATTAAAAGTTTGTTTATGTAGGTGCTAAAAAATACTTTTTTTCTACGTATAAAAAAAATTGAAAAATGATCACTATACAGGGAAAACCAAAAAGTTCATTTTTTCAATGGATCACCCTATACATGAATTTATTTTTCGATTCCTAGTGAAATTCTAAGCATAATTTATATAATATACCGTATACTTTAAATGAATAGTTTTTGAAATATTCGCATTTGAAACGTTATCATCACAAATTTTATTAAACCAAAACATCTGTTACAAATCAAGAAATCTAACAATAAATAAAAAAATACACTTTCTAATTAAATATAAAGATGCTCTACCGGGCCTCCATTTCCTTCAACACAATGTATACGAGTGCTTCGCATTTTCTCTAATGAATCTGTTATGAATGCTGGGTTATTTTTATTTAAATTAATAATTTTATTCCGTATCAAATCTTTAAGATGATCAAGATTTTCAATTTGGTGGTCGTATACACGGTTTTTATATCACTCCAAAGAAACGCATCCATAGGTGTCAAATCGGGGCTGTTTGGAGGCCAATTAGTTGGCGCATTTCTTCCGATCTATTCAGGAAACCTTTCATTTAGGTAATTAGGCACAGCACGAATGTTGTGAGGGGGTGCTCCATCCTGTTGAAAAATTATATTTTGTAATATATTTAAAGGCAAATCGTCTGAATATTCTTCTAACTCGTTTTCCAAGGAATCTTAATAGCGGCCTCCATTTAAAACAGTATCAAAAAAATACGGACCCATAACTCGATCGCCCAGGATACCACACCACACATTCACGGATTGTCGCCCTTGGAACTTGAATTCCCTATAAGAATGTTGATTCTCTCTTGCCCCTTGTCTGGTATTTTTTCGGTTAAACAGGCCACTAGTAGAAAAGGTAGACCCGTCATACAACTGTTTTCCAAAAATTGTTATTTATGTTTATTCTGTCTAGAATCAGTTGACAAAATGCGACCCGATCATCTTTTTGCATTTGGGTAAGCTTTGTAGTGGGTTTAATCTTATATGGCTTTAGATTCCATTTTCTTAACGTTCTTTGGACTTTACTGTATGAAGTTCGCTGAATATGTTCTTGTGTTGCTCGTAATGTCTTTGAAATGTCTCTTATGGAATTGTTTGGATTCTCTTCTATAGCGAGTAAAATATTCAATTCTGCATTTTCATCTACGTTCACAGCAGTTCTTTTTCTCCTTTGTAGATTTGACGTTTCTTGAAACTTCCTATATATAGATGTGAACGTTTTTCGAGTTGGGACATGCATACCGGGATTATCTTTCTAATGGCAGCGCGACAATTTAAATTATTTTTAATATAATAACTTAAAATAACTCTTCTTTCTCTGTCTGAGTACGGCATTTTTACTTACTAAACAATACAACTACAACAATATTGACAGAATGTCACTGTCAGTTATTTGTTTTCAAGTAAAAGCGTGGTATCCTAGGACTTGTTGATTTGTAACAGTTGTTTAATAAAATATTTGATGATACGTAGAAAAAAAGTATTTTTTAGCACCTACATAACCATACTTTAATTTTTTTGGGACACTTAACATAACAAAGTTAAAATGGGGCGACATTATAAAGAATCACCCAGTATATCATATCTCTCACATATTCCCGTAATAAGGTGTATAATAGCGTAAGATCGGTTGAGTGTACTGGCCATTCTAACGATCCTCTCCTCTCTATTCACCGATTTAAAAATATTAAGTCATTGCGTTAGTAATGTGCTGGTGCTCCATCCTGCTGAAACCATATCACATTCGCTGGAACTTGTGGGTGTGCTCGATCAGGATATAAGTTTACCAAAGTTGACACGACATTATTTTAAAGAAGTGCTCAATAATTATCTCCATTTAAATTGCCATCAATGAAAAAGGGACCAATGGCATGGTCTCTCACTATTCCTACGTAAACATTAAGCTTTTAAAGGTATTGCGTAAGTTCTTCTCTCATCCAGTGTGAATTTTCTTTAGACCAGTAGCGACAAGTTTGACGATTAGGATGGCCGTGAAGTGTAAAACTGCACTCATCACAAAACACATGTTCTAGTTTGACAATATTTTTATCTAACATTTCCATCATTTGTTCGCACAAAGATAGTCTTCTATCGAAATCGTCTTTCTTGAGCTCCTATGTTTGCGTCAATTAATAGGAATGAGCTTTATTTTCTTTTAATATTCGAATAATCGTTAATGGCTAACATCCAATGTTGTGATTGCTTGTCGATTTGAAGTATTTGGGTTTTTCCACATCTACATCCTATTTGGTAACATTACTTAGTGCATTAGAAGGTTTTTTGTATCTATCCTACACGTCTAAGCTCGCGAACTTACTTTTTAATTTTACTAATTGTTCCTTGGAATATAGGCAACCAGGTGGGAAATTATTCTTGAATTGGCTGCAGGTTGACATGTTTTACTTAAAAAACTCTGCAGGTCAGTGCAATTTCCTGCAGGTCAGACCATTTTCTACCTACACATGATATGCTGATATTATAAAACTATACCAATCAACCCCCACCCCCATACTTCACATAATAGACACTAGGGTGATATTTTTGCTTTAAAAACTCTGCAGGTCAGTACAATTTCTTGCAGGTCAGACTATTTTCTATCTATACACGACATACTAATATTATAAAACTACACCAACCAACCCCTAGCCCCATACTTCACATAAAAGGTAAAGGTCAATTAGACCATTGCTGGCCCTTTTTGCTCATCTAAACTAACCTACCCTCCACCTTGAGCTCGATCTCAACGACGACAGTGATTTGAACCGCAGTCCCCCGAGTCCGTATTGGAAAGTCTGAATCGACATTCCCACACGGCCACGGAGGCGCTCATATTTCACATAAGTAAGTGACTGCCTGTTGATCAGTTTTACTTTAAAAACTGTGGATCACTGCAATTTCCTGCAAATCAGACCACTTTCTACCTATACGGCATATGCTGATATTATATAACTGCACCCTTGTACTTGTACGTTTTACTTTAAAAATTCTGCAGGTCAGTGCAATTTCCTGCAGGTCAGAGAATTTTTTTCCTACACATGATATGCTGATTTTATAAAAATATAGCAACCAACCCCCACCCCCATACTTCACATAATTGGCTGCAGGTTGATATGCTTTACTTTCAAAGCTCTGCAGGTCAGTGCAATTTCCCGCAGGTCAAACAGCCCTGGCCTGCAGGAAATTGCACTGACCTGCAAAGTTTTCAAGCTGTACCACATCAACCTTACGTGAATTACATGGTTTTGGATTGGTTGGTGTACTTTTATAATATCAATATATCGTGTATAGGTAGGAAATGGTCTGACCTGCAGGAAATTGCACTGACCTGAACAGTTTTTAAGTTGTATCATATCAACCTGCAGCCAATTACGTGAATTAGGGGGTAGGGTTTCTTTCTCTCCCTCAGGGCTCGTCCACGACCTCGCCGCCCCGATGGCACTACAGGGGGTAGGGGTTGGTTGGTGTACTTTTATAATATAAACATATTATGTGTAGGTAGGAAATGGTATGACTTGCAGGAAATTGCACCGACCTGCAAAGTTTTTACATTATGACCTGCTAACCTGCAGCCAACCTGCTAAACTGCAAATTAGCTAGACCCGACAGCTACTGTCATGCAGTTATAATCACATGCCAAGTTACTGAGGCGTTTTAAACAAAAGTAACATTGCTAACTATGAAGAATGTTGATAACTTTCTATACCTTCTTTTTAATTGATACCGTCCAAAAAGGACACTGAATTTTTTTTGTTTGGTTTCTGGTTAAGCGGTTAGTTATTAATTTTTTGTGTGTTGTAGCGAGGTTCCTCAATCAGATGATTTTCTTTTACTGTGAATTTTTGCAATAAATTTTAAAACCATGAGTTGTCACAAGCCTCTACTTCCCATTTGAAAATTTGAGGTTTGCAACTGTGACTCGAAGGAAATTGAATGTAGTGCTGAAGTTTTTACGTTGCAGTATGTCATTTTTTAATTTAAAATTGAAATTGAAATGTTTTGGGATTTCCATATATATATATATATATATATATATATATATATATATATATATATATATATATATATATATATATATATATATATATATATATATATATATATACCTATTTTGAGGACCTCGACAAATCTTATTTTTTGGAAGGGATAAAAAATTTGGAGAAACGTTGGACGAAGCGTATAGATCTCAATGTCTATGTTGAGAAATAAAATTATTTTTTGCCAAAAAACCTGTGTTTCATTCAGAAAATCACGGACTTATGGACCGGCCCTTGTATATATATATATATATATATATATATATATATATATATATATATATATATATATATATATATATATATATATATATATATATATATATATATATATATATATATATGGTCACTCGGGGCTAAATCCGGAGAATAGGGCGGATGAGGAAGCAATTCGTAGCCCAATTTATGCAATTTGGCCATGGAGACTACACAAGTGGAACATAACTTTTTTTCTTGGCCAAATGAGGTCGTTTTTTCTTCAAATCGTCATTGAATCGGTCTAATAAGTTGGTATAATATTCGCCATTGATTGTTCTCCCCTTTTGAAGGTAATCAATGTGGATTATACCGCGTGCATCCCAAAAAACGGCCGCCATGACTTTATTGGCTGACAAACCCACCTTGGCCTTCTTCGGCGCCGATTCGCACGGAGAAACCTTCGGTTTTGACTGCTGCATCGTCTCTGTTGTGTTGTGGTGAATCCACTTTCGTCTACGGTTACGAAACGGCGCAAAAACTCGTCCCTATTGCGGCTGGACAACGCAAACACTCCTTCGAAGTTGTCACACGATTGCGTTTGTGGTGGATTGTGAACAAACCCGGCACCGATCTTGCGAATAGCTTTCTCATACCAAAGTGAAATGCAAAATCAAAACCACTGAGCCATGTGATATTGCTATGGGTTCCACGATCTCCCGCACTTTCAATCTCCGATCGGCCAACACCATATCGTGAATTTTTTCAATTGTTTCGGGTGTAGCGACCTTAACTGGGCGTCCAGAACGTTCGGCGTCATTTGTGCTTGTACGGCCGCAACGAAATCCAGTAAAACACTTTTTTACCATGGACATTGATGGTACAGGATCCCCATAGTATTTATCAGGCTTAGCCTTGGTTTGAGTGATGTTTTTTCCGCAAAAAATAATGTTTGATGAGCAAAGGAAATTCACTTTTTTCCATTTTCGTGATAACTCAAGAGGTTGTCTGATTGCAATGGCTATCTAACACAAACTAAATGACGCAGCTTGTTCAAAATTTAACAGGAGTCAACTGACAGATGCTTGTTGACAGGAGCAGTGTTGCCCTTCCTGTGAAGAGGCAGGAAATTCAAGAAGTCACGGACTTACTGACCCGCCCTCGTATATATATATATATATATATATATATATATATATATATATATATATATATATATATATATATATATATATATATATATATATATATATATATATATATATATATATATCACACCGATAACTTAAAAAATAATGGGCCGATTTTATGAGATTTGGTAGGTGCCTTCCTTTTGTAAGTGGCTTGGAAAATTTCGTTATCCAGGAAAAATGTACTACTTTTTCCGGGAAAACTTTGGGTTTTCTTTCGGAAAATTTTTGAATCTCCGAAAATAACAAAGCTATGACAACCAAATTTGGCATATACGTCTCTACTGTTGAATCCACCCTACGTACCAAAATCCAGATTTCTACGTTAAAAAGAAAAAAAGTTATAGGCATTTAAAGGGTGCTACTGGTGATCAAAGGAAAGCACAAGAACAAAGTATTTTGTGTGGTTAACAAAACCAATTGAATATCACATAGAACGGTTAAGTTTTCTTGGCGCAAAGAGATCAAGAAGTAGCAGAAAAAATATTTTGACAATTTTTTAATTTTTCTTCTTAAAATGTCAAAGTTGCGATTTGAAACGTCAAAATTTGCAATTTTCAGACAAATAATCTGAAACGAATACGGGTTGTGTAGAAGAAATGTCGTAATAAGTGAGTTTTACAAAGCCTTAAGTTTCAGCTTCCACCATCACTGTCCTTCATTTTACTAAAATGTTATCGGAAAATGCATTTCCAATAGACACGTTTTCTGATGCCTTGGCAGTAGTTTCAGCTATAGAGTTTATTGTTTAGTAGTCTATATTTTAGCAAATTTTCTTAGACTTGTGAATCTTGAAAAGATTTCTTCAAATGAACGCCAACTAGATCCCCTAAAACCCATATGCTGGGTAAGTTTCAGTTTTTGTCTGTTTACACATATACAGGGTGACGTATTTCCACGGTAAAACTCAATATTTTTGTTTATATACTAGATTCGAGCAAAAATTGTATGCGTTAATTACAGGGTGTTTTGAGCTGCAACTTATAAAATTGTTTTGATAATCACAGGCTGGCCCATAAGTGGTTGGTTATAAACACTTTCCTTTTTTAATAGAACAGCCCTTATGTTATTGCACTTTTGCATTTTCCTTTGAATTTTAATGCATGTTTGTAAGGAAAAAATATTGATTTCGTTCATCGTTTTTGAGTTATTTTAATAGTTTTGCAATTTTTCACGTTTTGGGCACATTGCACAAACACATATCACAAATTGTATTTGTACCATTAAGGAACTTAGCTTCATGGAAATGACGCATTCAGAGAGCTTTTGTTTGTACTACTCGTCGAAAAATCGAGCTTCCGTATACAGGCACTCCCAAATAGTGGCTGAATGTGAAGAGTTTTCGCAGAAATGTTTTTAGTGTTTCCGTAGAAATCATTTTTTGTAACATTTTTGTGAAATGTTGGTAATTAATAATAAATATTTAGTAAGTTATTGTAAATAAAAGTTGTCGAATTTTTGTGAAAAATATAATATAATGTAACATTACTGAAGGCAATTTTGGTCAAAAAAAAAGGTGAATTTTTGTGAAAGAAACTTCCAAAATTTCATAAGATTTTTTTTTGCTTGGGTGATAAAGCTGTTTGTCAATAATTATATTTTGGCAGGTGTGTAAATAGCTTGAAGAGGTTCGTTGGCCAGGAAAATAAATCGGGCCAGTTTTTTCTGGAACTTTTAAAGTTTATTTTAGGAAAATGTTTGTACTTTTTGAAACAACAAAACTATTTTAGTGAAATATGGTACATTGTTACTCCTATATAGGTTATACTGCCGACCAAATGTCATTTTAAAAACAATACATATTTGACATTAAAAACATTTTTACGAAAATTCGCTACCATAACGCACTTGCTGCGTTCAGACTTTTTATAAATAAGCAAATTAATTGAGACACTGAATTTGTTTAATTTGGCTGTGCCACACATACTTCCAAAGTTAATTTTAGTTGACTGATACCTACTTTCACAAGGCACTGTTAAATATTTAACGGACCGTTATTTAATTATTGCTTCAAACAACCAATCACAGACTACAGTTCGTGTTTTTGCCATGACAATCAAATATTTTGAAGCTGTGATTGGTTGTATTAATCAATGATTAACTAGCCTCACGTTAAATATTTAATAGAGCTGTCAAACTGGGCATAAGCCAAGTGTCTAGTTTTACCGCGCAATTTTAAGTTGTAAGAGTGCGGCCCTGCATGTCACAAGAGTCTGACATAACCACAGTGAATTGTGCGCATGTCCCACCTTTCGCAATATGGTACCTGCAAAAATCAAGACCAGGACTCAGCCTATTCGGTCGTCAACTTCGAAGAGCATGACATTTTATTTGATTCCCAGTCGTTTGCACCGGGTGCAACAGTTCGTCTGCGACCAGGGCCGGCTCATCAATAAGTGCGCCCGTGCGCCCGCACTGCCGCCTGTTGTAGAACAAACAATATTTTTGCTATGCTATATTTTAATAAATTTTTATTTACTTTTTTACCCCCTGCATTCAACAAACAAAATTAGTATATCGAGGATCGCCGAGTCGGCAGCCATTAATACAGAATCAAAATAAGTATAGTGTTAATGGTTGCAGACGTTATCGTTATATACATCCATATCCATATATCCATATACATCAGTCGTGCGGCGGTGTGTATTTTTCGGCGGTCTGAGGAAATGCGATACTTCAATGCGAAATGATCGGCTATCTTCGTCAAAACGACCGAAGAAGCAATCTGGTTGTGCGATTTAAAATTCCATAATTGCAGTTTGCAGTAGACTTTTCGCAGAGCGTGTCTAGTAATTTTCGTGTAGTGCTGCGCGTCGGATTGATTTTAATTATATCATTTCGTTGTTGTTTACATGTTCTAACAGGACAATTATTATTATTATGATGGCTACTACTTCGGGTTGGTTCAATAAGTGGACAAAATAATTGTGATACTGTGATTAATTCAGTGGATAATATTTTAAATTTAAAGGTTAACTTTTTAAAGGACTTTTTAACTACTATAACCTATAACTAACTAGAGAAAAACTTGGTAAGTAGTTAATAATTATTAAGTTTAGTTAGTTTAGTAAATAGGTTTTTTATAATACATTTTCGGGGAAAAAAATAGGCGAACCCTTCATTTTTAGTGAATTTTTATTACAAAAAATTCACTAATAGAGAGGTATCGATGGAGAGACTTTACAAAAAAATTTTCAAATGAGCGCGAACTAGGACTCCTAGAACCCATAGCCGGGGTCAGTTTCAATTTTTATATGTTTATATATATATATATATATATATATATATATATATATATATATATATATATATATATATATATATATATATATATATATATATATATATACATATATATATATATATATATACATATATATATATATATATATATATATATATATATATATATATATATATATATATATATATATATATATATATATGTCCAACCGATAACTCAAAAAATACGCAACTGATTTCGATGAAACTCGGCAAGTGCCTTTCTTTTATTAATGGCTTGGATAAGTTCGTTAGTCAGGAAAATCGGATAAGGTTTTCCGGGAAAATTTTGAGTTTTGTTTCAAAAAAAAAATTTTTTTCTCCAAAAATCACTAAGCTATTTTAATGAAATAAATATTCTGCCTTGTAAAAGACCTTACCACACACTAAAATTCAACTTTCTATATTTTTAGAAAATTGAGTTATTCAAATTTTTTTCCTTTTGAAAAAAATTTTTTCTCTCCGAAAATTGCAAGGTTATTTTGATGAAATTTGGTGGATATATTGGCCTGGGTAAGACCCTACTATACACCAAAATTCAACTTTCTAGGTTCATAGAAACATGAGTTATTCAAATTTGAAGCATTTAATAAAAATTCACTACCATAACGCACTTGCTGCGTCCAGAACTTTTTTTCTTGCGCACCCCCAATGCATTAAGGCACGTGCCGCTACTGTGTGCGACATGCGTTGATTCGTAACGCGAGTGCCATAGTTTAGGTATGTTAAGTCTATTCGTTCGTCAGTTTCGAAGAGCATGACATCTTATTCGTTTCCCAGTCGTTTGCACCGGGTGCAACAATTCGTATTCGGCCCGCGTTTATTCGTAACGCGAGTGTCATTGTTTAGGTATGGTACATCTATTCATTCGTTAGCTTCGAAGAGCTCCATTCGTATTCATTATACGTTTATTCGTTTCCAAGTAGTTGCACCGAGTGCAACAATAATAATTCATATTTGACCACGCGTTTTAGCATTACACGTGCCCCCTATAATAATGTACATAAATAGTATATAGTTTATATTACTTTAAATATACACCAAGTTAAGTATTTCAAAGTGATTTAATTTTCATAACACGATACAGTCCACTTTAATACGTAACCGCAATAATTACAATCCAGGAACTAGACACACACATTAACACCAAGTTGATATTAAGAAATTAAAGAAATATTATTGCGCTACTTACCGCTCATTATATTTTCCCTGATTATGTTTACGTGGTTATCTCTATCAGGACGTGTATGTTCATGCCAGAAGCCCACTACATGTCCCAGTTCGTGAACTACAATGCCAAATTTATCACAGTTTTTTCCAATACTGATTGCTTGTCCACCGTTTCCTCTCTTCCCAACAAAAGAACAGCAACTTTAAAATTTTATTATTAGTAACATGAAACCTATTATATCAAAGATTGTTGACTTAAATATAACTGCAAATTTGTTTATTTAATTAGGAGAGATCAAAATACCCCTACAGTAATTCGAAGGTTAAAAGGATACAAATAAATAGCTAAGTAAATTACTAAAAATATATATTAAATAGCCAGTGCTCCGGCAGCGAATGGCAGATTGTCGTAAGTAAATAATTGAGACTTTTTGTTAAGTTATGAGAGCTGTTAAAGATTTTTTAACCATAACGAACGCATTTAGTACAGAAAAACATACAGTGGTTCACGTTTTAGCTAAATTTCATAAGAGAACATTTTGCTTATAGAAAGGTAACAATTTTCGAATGTTCGAAAGCAGACATATTCAAGGTCACTTTCCGACTTAATATGTTTATATATACAGTATGTCCTCAGGTGGGGTGGCTTAGAGGAGCATCTTTATTTTTCATTTTACGAGAAATAAGTATTCCTCATACTGGTTTTTGCTTGTTCTATAACGGCTGAATATGTTCTCGCCGTTTTAAATTTTGTTTTTGTTCCAGAGAAATATCGAGAAACAGGTCGATTTAGTTTGATAGTGTATTTCGTTTTTATTACAATTCAACAAAAAAATGAAACTACAAAAAACTATTCTGCTTTATCTATTTACCAACTTTTTGAATGCACATCTCTCTATAACTTTCTCGGATCTCTTCTAGCAGTAAAGACGCCACCGCATCTTTGATTCAAATTCATTTTTTGCAGATATTGACATTTTAGACAAATGAAAAAAAGTGACAATTAAAACACGCATTGAAGAAATCAGGCACATGTCTCTCATTAATGTGTCATCCATGAGCCATATCTGTTGTATAACCTTTAAAATCATTTAGTGTGACATTTTATTTTATTTTTTATTTCAACAACACACCACGAGTGCTCACAACCTAAATACTATCGTACCGTGGGTGTCCACAAGCAGGAAAGAGGCAACTTGTTAATTCTGGACTTGAAGGTTTGGGGGTTCGGAGGAAAAGGAAAAACATGTGCCGGCAAGGAGTTCCTCGGGACAAAAGAGCGGGCATAACAAGATGTTCTATGTCTGATAACGTGGACAGTAAAAGGGTGCATTTGCGTGACATTTGCGTTTGTTACAATTTTGTTTGACAATCTATTTGTTTCTTGGCAATCTATCTATCAATCTGTTGACAATGTTCCTTCTGCTAGTTTTAAGAAAAGCAATTTATAACATAAAAATGTGCAAAGAAACCTAGGTATAGTGAACCGTAATACATAAAAGTCATACTATAATCGCCTAAACCTCTGACGAACCAGTTACGTGAGAGGCCTTTGATTTTTCCAGGGCGTTAGATCGGGTCAATGGTTTGATACTTTTGTTCAAGCTATACGACACTGTTCTTTCAGGGAACATGCTGGACTTGATATGATCTTACGTACACGACCTAAAACTTTATATGGAATTCAAGGGAAATAAATGTATACTTTTGACAGTCTCTTTTGGAGTACCGCAGAGGTCCTACTTGGCTCCGCTGTATTTAAGATATAAGTATCTCGATGACACAGAAATTGTACCAACATTTTAAAGTCAGAGTAGTCATCTGCCATGCGTAGAACAGGCATAAATCATAATGCAACAATACCCAAAGAATACAAGTAACACGCGTAAAACATATCACTCTAACTAGCGATCGAGAAACCCCGGCCCAAAACCCAAACACCTATTGAATCGTTGCAAAAGTTCATCCAGTCTTGGATTCTGCCACTAAAGCAGCCAATAAGAAATCATTTTTGAAAAATATGTACCTCTGGAGTACAACTCGGATGCCACAACCTTTCTTCGAAATAAATTCTCCCAGTATAATAGCAAACGAAGAGACAGATGTACTAAAATTGCCATTATAGGGAAAGTTAAATAGATATTATATATCCACAATCAAATTCCTATTGGTTGTTTTTAGTACTATAATAGACCCCGCTTACTATCGCTAAATCGTTGGTCAACAATTACAACATAAGAGTGGCAGATTGCAATGCAACGATGTTATATATTTCATTCATAAGTGTCATATTATAGGCATTTTAGAAGATACGAAAGAAGAAAGAAAAGACATTTCTATGAAAGTGATTTTGAAGTACTGTGTTTTTTATGTTTAGACTTGAAAATAAGACGTCAGCGCTAAGACCAAAACAGTTTATGTGTTTCAGCGACGGGCGAGTTATTAAGATACAATTCGATAAATCATGTACTTAGCTGTTTTATTTATTTTAGGATACAACATAAAATTTCCTATGGCAGCACAGCAGGTTTTCGTCGGTATAATTACTGCCTAAACAAACAATTTCCGCATGTGTGGTTCAGTGGTAGAACTTTCGCCTCAAACGGAGAAGGTCCAGATTCGATTCCCGCCCAATGCATGTAGTTTCGTTTTGTTTAGTTTCACCAACTTTGATATTTGGTACAAACAAAAGTGTCCAGATTTAATACGTTCAGACCAAGATCTCATTTTTCTTTGAAACGGCTGGATAACTTTGTTCCAGTTGAGACTAAAATTATAATATTTATCAGAATTTTTTTTATTGTTTATTGTCCACTAATATTCTAATTCTAATAATATTCTATCTTTCAATCGTTCTGCTTTCAGAGAAAGATCACTCGCGTAAACTATTATCTGTTTCAAACGACTCCAGATGTAAACATATGCGATAGTTAAGTCAGGGCTCCTCGGTGGTCATAAAACAGGACTATTTCGACCGATCCAGTTCTCTCGAAATTGCTGATTCAACCATTCTACAACTATTTGAGCATAATGGGCAGGGGAATCATTAAAGTTGAAAGTACCACCTAGCACGGTAGATCGTCCAACCTTTAAATTATGTTAAATGTTGTAACATATCTAAATGTGTATGCTGATTAACCGTATTTTCAAAAAATATGGTCCAATTATACCATGGTAATAAATTGCACACCATACGTTGACTTTAGTCCAATATTGGCGATTACGAGCGATTCGGAAATAGGGATTGTGATTGCTCCACAACCTCACATACTGAGATGCAGTACCATTGGCTGAGAACGTGGCTTCATCAGAGAATAGATTATTTTGATAAAAGTATTGATTATTTATGTATGTATTATATGATTTGAGCGCACATCCACAGGCAGAAACCCAAACGTTTTGCCGATCCCCGGGCTCTAAAGCGTGATTAAAGATTGGTTTGTAGGGATGAATTTCGCATTATTGCAATATTCTTTGGGGAGCCTTGGTGGTTCAGAGGTAAGAACATATGCCTCTAAACCGAAGGGTACTGGGTTCGATCCCAGGGTACTCCTTTCACTTTTTCAATACATACTGTACAATTAACATCAACCGAGGTTCTGGCATTGTATTTGAGCAAGTTGAATGTTTGCACGTTCAGCCCTTCGGAGGGGGCGTAAATCCGTCGGTCCAGTGTCCATGCGATGTTGGGCACGTTAAAGATCCCTACCCTCCTTACAGAAATGCAGGGGTTCGGAAAAATTTCCAGGATGGTGGGGTGAAACTGCTCCCTGGCGTCGGTGATTGGCCATAGTCGCGAAAATAGGCCGACGTTACAGAAACAACAAAAAACACACACACACACAATATTCTTTGAATGTAGATTTTATTTATACCGAATTGAAGTGCTCTTCGTCGTAAAGTAAGTTTCGGATTATTTAGCACCGAATCAATTACAATGAGAGTGCAGCGTCATATTCATCGCGATCTACCTTAGTTTTCTTTGGATCTGATACGGAGCCGGTAGTTGATAATCTATATATCAATTTGTGCACCACGTTTTGAAATGCAAATATCCAGAAACTTTTGATTCACTTCTTCGATAAGCCGGCAGGTTGCTTTGTCACCTTTACCATGGCACTCTATCAAGTTAATTCGTTGCTCTTTCGACAATAATGTCATTAATTTTGACAGAATTTGTTGTGACTTTTAATGAAACGATTTGATTTCTGTTGAATTGTTGTAATAACAATTTAATAACCAAAAGTCGTGTTAACGGTTCCCGCGAAAACGTAAAGTAATGTTTGTATTTAGACAAACTTTTCAAGTAAGTCGACTCCTTCCCGATATTTCCCTGGAACGGAAAGGAAATTTGGAGTGGTGAGAGCTAATTCAGTCGTTTTAAAATAAGCAAAAGCCATTGTAAACTTTTAGTCTAGCTTTAGCGGAAAAGGGTGCTTAGTCGAGTGCTGCTTTTCAAATTTTTGTGAAAAAACATGTCAGTTTCGTTTGCTAAATTAGTGCAACCTACTTGAAATTACAACTGTTGAAGAGTTGTATAGCCAAATGTTATTTACTTGAAAATCTTATTTACTAGAAAATCAGCGCATCAGTGCAGTCTTGATCCATTGGTAAGGCATACCCAAAGGGAATCTTAAGCCGTTGATTAAGCGTAACCATCTTCAAACTCTTCGGCAAGTTTTACTACGTTATCACCACACATTAAATGAATCAAAAATTTTGAAAGATTCTGCGCATATACTCCTTCAATAAGTCATAGAGGTATGGAGCAAATCTGGTATTCCGACCAGACAAACAAATCACTGCGTTGAAAAACTTATAAAAATTCTCAAGAACTGGCTGCTTTTAGAGAGAAATAAAACAAGAGATTCGTAAGCACAGAAAAATAGAGAGTATTTTTTTTACAGGGGAGCTAGAAAAACTTTTTGATATTGCCCATGAGAACACCATGAATTCAATCAGAATTACGGAAGGCACAGAGTTTCTCATTGATCAAAGAAGTGAGCGTAAGATGGTTATGACTTCGATCCACCAGAAGCTGAAAAAAGACGTTTTTTTTTTTAACGAAAACAAAGAGCTGGAGAATTAAGAGAAATGCCGCTAAAATAATGCTCCAACTCCGGTAGTGTCAAGTCAAGAACCGGAACTTAATTTCCAGCTTCAGTAGCATAGTGCTGCTATCACGTTAAAGGATAATCAAGTCAGTGCCAGTGACGTTGTGCCATCGACTATTGGTATATTTACATAACGAGACGAAATGCGACTCTTCTTTCATTGACTCCCGCACTTGGTTGTTATTCCGCTTCAGTTTCTCGAAGCACAATTTGGCGAGCAAGAAAAAAGCAAGGACAGAATTCAATGCGAATATAAAAAAAGCATTCGACCTGACATTCATTTGTAATTAGAAGGGGAAAATGCTGCGTGATATAACAGGTGATAAGAAAATAGAGCGCCTTCCGATTCTTGTCTCCGGTAATGGTTGCGAAAAACTGTTACGGGTACCCAAACTTACTGCAGGAACGGATGAAAACACGCCCAATGCTGTTTTTGCCACAATGGAACAGTGAAATGTCACAAATCAAGTCAATAAAGCAGCGTTTACTCTCCTAGAAGCAAAGACGGGCTATGATCTTTTATGGCTTGCTTGCACGTGTTTGAAATAATACGTTCACAAATGTTTACGCTGTGCTTTGGGTCATTAAGCTCTCCCGATATTATATTATTCTAGAGATTCAGAGATGTTTGTTTGGGGTACATTTCCAAAAGAGCACTACGATAATATTGACTCCAGGAATAGCGTGAAACGGTGTGCTGAAAATATTCTTGAGGGTCTAACGACTGCTTTAGCTGGGGACAAGCAAATTCGCTACGATAACAACGAGCTAATAGAGCTAGACATCAAGGACTCATTCTTGCAATTACCTCCTGAGACTTGGGGTGACACTATTGATTACCTTCAATGTAAAAGTTGCATAAGAAATTTGCTTGTGGTTAACGATACAGCGGAGAGGGATGTAAAATTATTTGAAAATTAGAATACGATACTCACGAAAAATGAGGAAGAAAAACAATGTTTAATTCATGTCATTGAGCAGAACAGAAAGATCGTTTCTACTGAAACATCCAAAAAAGTGAACGATCTTAGTTTTAGGTTAAGAAAAAAGAACTGTAATTAATATTGTTTTAAGTATTGCTTTGTTTATAACATCTTTTGTGTGTTGAAATAGAAGCTAAACTTACTTTTGATACATAGCTTACTTTTATTACTTAATATCCTGGCTTGTTCTCTTTAAGAATTTTTTTATAAAATTGAGATATTTCAAAATTTATGAGCACCCCCCTGTATATAAGATGAGGAGCTGAAATTTAGAAGACATAATAGGAATGGTAGGTGTAGCAAAACCAGGGGGCAATTTTTTTTCGCCATATAAGCATGGACCACCATATATATATATATATATATATATATATATATATATATATATATATATATATATATATATATATATATATATATATATATATATATATATATATATATATATATATATGCGTGTGTATGGTACATAATGGTTAGCAAAGCCACTACGCCACACAGAGACTTTTGGTTTTTTCATTACACTGGAAAATCCTTTCCGGAGACTAATTTCGTTGAGTCAGTTTTGAGAATCAAGTTCTTTCAATAATAATTGCAAACTTTTTTGTGGGAAATGTTATATCTTTGAAACCCCTCAATTTATTTTTACAAAGTTTATCTCATATATTGCCAAATATGCTAAGATTCAGTTTAGTTAATTGTAATCCAAGTTTTTCCGGAATTCAGTTTTAGATCATTTGGGAAAGGCTGCCAAAAAAAGTACACAGTTATTAAAGGCTGCCAAATATATTCCTTGTTAGAAAAGGACACAGTTATCAAGTTAAATAGAATAAGCAAAGGATACATTACATTACATTCATTAGTTTCTAATAAACATAGTGTCAAAAAATTTGATCAAACCCTTTGATAGGCACGAGCTTATTACAAATACATCAGAAGATATCCATGCATAAGTAACATACCAAACCATTGTGTTCTGAGAATCAGAAAAAGTTCGTTTACCAAAATCTTCGTTCTAGGAACCTAGCCCCCCATTGCCCAATGCAATGCAGGTGCCATGAAAAAAAAACAATAATAAATATTCTCATTTTGTTTTCATTTATTAATGTTTTTTTATTATTTTATTGACGCTTCGAATATATTATGTATTGTATCATTGCCCATGAACATTTTTGAAACAAGGATCCAAACACACTGGTACTAGGCAACCAGAGCAGGCTATCTTTGTCCCTTTTTCTCTTGCTGATGAACTGCATAACCTGCATCTTCTATATGTCTTGAGCTTGTTAGGAAGATAATTTCCAACGGCATTGATTTGGCCTAACTGCGTCTGGTACCAGTCTTATTGGTCAAAAAACAACTGGCTTATCCCTTGGTTTCCTTTATGAAATCCGGCAATAAGCTGTCGAGCTAAATTAAGACGAAATTGAAGCTGATATTCTGTGATATTCTTGTCAGTCTTCATTAGAATATAAGCGTTTATGGTGGCCATGTTCAAGAAATGATAAAAAATGCAATAGCACGACTTTGGTGCTTCTTCGCCCAATCGCTGCATAGGTAATTGATTGAAACGATCAACCCTTCCCATTATCATATTGTACTCAGCTACTACTCGAGGGCAGTATACAGTTGTGTTGTTTGTTCTTTCTCAATGCAGATGAAATGTCTGTCGGAGAGCAACAGGATGAAAAAAAGTACACTGGGTTGTTGGCCATCCACTTTGCTGCTGCATTATTTTCGTTAGTTTCAAAGATAAACTCTCGTCCTGACAGTTTGTGTTTCTCTTTCATCATTGCAGGCAATCCTTTCCTATTTGACCTTGCAGTCCCTATGGGAAAAATGCATTTTCGTTTCAAATGTTTGATGAGAGAATATCTTGTGAAAAAATTATCGAACGCAACAAGACAGGGTTTCCTCTATATTTGAGACGTGAGTTTTAGAACAATCAGTTCACCAAGCGACTCTGTGGTTTTGTTGTCATCAGATTTCCCGATATCAAAATTTTAAATATAATTTTAATGGCTTTTTGGCATGTGCTGTTTGATATAACACCGCCCTTTTAAAGGGATCATGTATTCATCTACAATCATTGTACCTGAGTGATTATAAGCTACAGATATTGATTTCTGTATATTGTTAATAAGAGGCCATACTTTATGTAATTTGTCATAGCCTAGGGGGCCCTTTGCAATAACAATCCTGTTATCATTCAGGTGTAAATTTTCAATTAGTTTCTTGTATCTTTTGGACTTATAATTTGAGATACACATGGCACATTTAGAAAAGAGTCGGTAGCCCAATGGTTTGATAGGCGTGGCATATTGTGATAACCAATCAAGATCATCATTCACATAAGAGATTTAATTTCCTTTGTATATGTGTCCGGCCAAATGTGTGGTTGATTATTTTGGTCTTTGAGTTGTTTTTCTTGATTGATTCACGATTAAAGTCAACATATCTTCTGTGAAGATTTTCAGAAAGTAATTTAGTTCCCTGCTTTTAGTACCTAACTTATTCGTCACAGATGGAACAATATCTTGGAAATTAATTTCCAACTTGTCCAAAAACTCAGTATCTTTTGTCCATACCTCGGTATCATTCAAAAAGAAACTACTATCTGATATGATTTCACAATCATCTTCTCCATGTGGCTGAACTTCATCAATATTTTTACCATGAGAAGGCTCCTCTGTGAATTGTGACGGAGACAGTGATGGCCCTGCTGACTAGTTTAGTTCTTTTAATTCATCTGCAAGTACGCTTGGAGAATCCAAATCAATACAACAGATTTTAAAATATCTGACGATCGTTCACTAATCAAGTTGGCGTCATCGGAGGATAATTCCCAATATCCTATATCTACAACTCTATTTATATTCATCTGCAGGTAGTCGGTCACAACGACACAAAAATTCACTTATTTCGTTTGGCGAAAATACTCATCACATGTTCCAATCTTCACTTAGTGAATTCATCTGCAGCACCATCATCTCCCTCTCTTCGGAGTTTTTGTCATTATCGGGCGAACTAAAATACTAATCTAATGCAGCCTGGTCCTGTCTCGGATCATCTAAATTCCAAGTGGTCCACTTATTCATCTTTTGACTGAAAGAAACCACACGTAGGTATTGATATAACCTGAATATAGATGTAAATAATTATATTATTAGAGGTATCCAACTAGGTGTATTGAGGTTATGAAACAATCGGTGATGAGACCGTGAAATTGAAAGGAAGAAATCCAAACAAATAAGTTGTAGCTGTGAGTTAGGCAGTGGGAGTAATCATTCCCGCGAAAACTTTATTGGTTGTGAAGCAACTCGGGATCTTAACTTCGTAAATACTATGCATCGGAACTTATAGTAAACCAAACTGACCGTAAAAGAAAAATAAATCCTTATTACTTACCTCTCAAAACTAACACATTTAAAAAAAATCTCGGGACGCAGCAAGTGCGTTATGGTAGTGAATTTTCATAGAAATGATCTGGCGCAAAATATTTTATTATAACTTTTTTTTCTTGTAACATAGAAATTTAAATTTTGGTGTATAGTTTACTTTTTATATCGTAAACCTGCCTACCAAATTTGGTTATCATAGATTTTTAATTTTTTAAGATAAAAATTTTTTTCAAATGAAAACTCAAAATTTTTCCAGAAAACCTCGTCCGATTTTTCTGGTTAACGAACTTATCAAAGCCATTTACAAAAGGAAGGTACATGCCAAATTTTATTAAAATCGGCTTATTATTCTTTGAGATAAAAATTTTTTTCGAATGAAAACTCAAAATTTTCCCGGAAAACCTCGTCCGATTTTCCTGACTAACAAACTTGTCAAAGCCATTTACAAAAGAAACGTACATGCCAAATTTTATTAAAATCGGCTTATTACTTTTTGAGATAAGAATTTTTTTCGAATGAAAACTCAAAATTTTCCCGGAAAACCTCGTCCGATTTTCCTGACTAACGAACTTATCCAATCCATTTACAAAAGAAAGGTACATGCCCAATTTTATCAAAATCGGCCCATTATTTTTTGAGTTATCGGTGTGATACATATATATATATATATATATATATATATATATATATATATATATATATATATATATATATATATATATATATATATATATATATATATATATAAATATATATATAAATATATATATAAATATATATATATATAAATATATATATAAATATATATATATATAAACATATAAAAATTGAAACTGACCCCGGATATGGGTTCTAGGGGTCCTAGTTCGCGCCCATTTGTAAAAATTTTTTCAAAATTCAAAAGTCGGGATCTCCCCATTATTGAATTTTTTCTACGAAAATTCACTAAAAACACAAAAACTGGCCGTCGCTTGTCAATTTTGAGACAAATAAACACAACTCCGACGAAAAGTCCTCTACAATACCAACTTTAGCAAGCATATGTTGTAATTTGTATATATTACTGTGTTTCTGCTACTATCCAGTAGATGGCAGCACAGCGAAAACCGTAATAAATCATTCCCAACACTCACAAAGCTGAATTTGATTGCCGGGATTATATTGCTCAGTACCTACCAAAGGGTTAATGAATAAATAGAAAAAGTTCAGATGCTTCTAATAATGTTTAAACAAATTTGCAGTTTGTAATAATTATTTAATATTAACACTTACCCACAAGGTTTTTCAGTAAATACGATATAATTGGGGTGGTCGTCCTTATTACGCTCTACAAATTTCACACAAGTAACATTCTCCCAATGACGCATAGCCTGCTTGAAGAGAGCTTTATGACCTCCACTAAAGTTTCCGTCTATTTCGTACGGTATCACCCCATAGTCCCAAACACGCTCTTGTCTGGCTGTGGCTGCGCGAGTTACTCTTCTGTGGCTCGTCTCTTCATTGTAGCTCGTGTGTTTCTTTAACTTGGCACTCCTTCTAAGGTCGAAGTTTGGCTCAAAGTCATGAATTGGTGTTTCGGGAAGATCATCATTGAGCAAATCAAAATGTTCAGGTTGGCTGAAAAGAAAGAAGGTCTGGATAAGTATATTTCAAGGTGATACTGAGGTTTTCGAGTACTCCAGGCCAAATATTAATTGTAAAATTGATGTACTTCAATCAAAAAACATTCATCGAGTTTTGGATTACAGATTATGGTACAATATTTACACGACATAACAAAAGCATTGGGGATAGTAAAGTTACACGCACTATTGCAAGTTTTAAAAAAATCACTAATAGAGAGGTATCGATGGTGAGACTTTGCAAAAAATTTTTCAAATGAACGCGAACCTGGGCCCCTAGAACCCATATCCGGGGTCAGTTTCGATTTATATATATATATATATATATATATATATATATATATATATATATATATATATATATATATATATATATATATATATATATATTATATGTATATGTATATGTATATGTATATGTATATGTATATGTATATGTATATGTATATGTATATGTATATGTATATGTATATGTATATGTATATGTATATGTATATGTATATGTATATGTATATGTATATGTATATGTATATGTATATGTATATATATATATATATATATATATATATATATATATATATATATATATATATATATATGTATGTATCCAACCGATAACTCAAAAAGTAATTAACCGATTTTGAAGTGCCTTTCTTTTATTAATAGCTTGGATGAGTTCGTTAGCCAGGAAAATCGGACAAGGTTTTCCGGGAAAATTTTGAGTTTTCTTTCTCCGAAAATTACAAAGATATTTTAATGAAATTTGGTGTGCATCCTGCTTTGGGAAAGACCTAACTATGTGCCAAAATTCAGCTTTCTAGGTTTACAGAAAATTGAGCTATTAAAACTTGAAGCATTTATTTTTAATATCACCGCGTTCCATGGACAATCGCAAACCTGGCTTGGTATATGAGATCTAGTATGTCTGAGTCGTTGCCTGGTAACGAATCATTTTATATTATTGCGCAGATCTGTTACACGCTGTAACTGACATTTGTCGTATGGTATTAGATTGTTTATCACAAATTATTTGTGTTGTTTGGGAATTTTTATATACAAGTGCAAATTATTCCTTTGCGATTTTATTAATGTTAGTGGGTGGACTAAATAGTGTTTGTTATGTTTTGTCAACGCATATCAAGGATCGAAGTTTTACAAAAGGGCTGATATGCAACAGGTCTCTCTGATGCTTTGGCGGTAGTTTTAGTTAAGTTTATGGTTTAACGGTCCATACTATTATTTACATATTATTATTATTATGACTTAAGCCTGAAGACCTTACACTTTCCTTTAAAGGGCAACATTAACTCACGCCTGGCATCTCAGATTAACCTTAGATAGAGCCAGTTCCAAGTTGTCGGGCTCTGAAGGACAACGTGACACATCTTCATTTCCCAGAAATCTCCAGACAGTGTGGGCAATTGCAAGTATTACCGCCGTCTCCATAACCTTATCAAGGTGCTCTCCAAGGCCACTCTTTTATTGTTCTTTCGAAGATACTTACGAACCACACCAATTGACGACATTACTATCGGAATCATAATAAGTCCAATTTGAAGAACCGAATCCATCACAATACAAATTTTGACATGTAGATCGTTACGCTAACAAAGTTAGCGTCATCGGAGGATGAATAAGGAATGAATAAACTCATTTATTCCTCTCTCTGATGCCGCTAACTTTGTTGGCACAACAATTGTCAGGTCAAAAAACTATATTGTGGTGAATTGGATCCTCCAAATTGTACTTATCAATACTCATCACAGGTTCCAATCTTCACTCATTTTATCGGAATCACTTGGATACTATCTGCCCTCCAATGTTACTTCACTTGAATCTCGGGGTATATGTACTTGATGATCTTCTCGTACTTTATTTCTAGATTACTGGTATCCGGAATGGCCACATCAATCAGCGTCACTTGACTGCAGGACTTATCCATTACTAATATATCTGGGCAACTCGGCGATCTGTGAGCACGGTTCGATCCAAATACAAGCTGCACCCTAAATTCTCTAGAACAGGCTCATAAGTGTATTGGAGCACTTTACTAAGATTTAAAGGTCCCTTTTTCAGAACTAGTTCCTGACAAAGTATTTCCTTGCAAAAAGCTCTTGAAACTCTCCGGTAACGTACTGTATAACTTCTACAGATAATACTAACATTCAAATCTGCATTTGTTATCTATCAGCATTTGACAATAATAAAAATATTGAGGTGAAACAAAAGAGCAATATCCGGTGCGTTTTTGATTTTAAAAAAGGGCTATAAAAATCAAGTACATATCGTTGGTTTTATTAAAAACGTGACTATTGTCTCATGCAAACAAACAGTTTATTCTTTTGCCCTCTTTTCACCACTACGATTCAATTGTTCTTAAATTATACACGGAAAGAAAACCTAGAATACTAGTATTTTATAACACCTCAAAATGTGGAGTCAATATGGTAGATCGATTATCTGATGATAGATGACCCATGGTAATTTCGTATGGACTTTTCAACATTGCTTGAATAAACGAAATAAACGGTACATAAAACCAATGACGCAAATGCGGACTTTCCACGAAGGACATTTTTAATTACGCTCCCTCCTAAGGGCGTAACGGAGCAGGATTTTCAACATAAACAGCACTGCACCAACTGGTACTGAAACTGGAGAATACGCTGGAGAACAGGGATGTGGCGCTGGGGCCTTCCTAGACATAGAGGGGGCCTTTAGCAACACCTCGTTCGGATCGGTTCTGGCAGCTGTCCGGGAGCCTGTAATAGAGGAGACCTGCTGCAGGTGGATCGGTTCCTTGCTCAAGGACAGGGCGGTGTTGACCTCACTCGCGGGAGGGTCTCTGCTGGCGGGGGTCGCGGCGGGGTGTCCGCAGGGGAGCGTTATGTCTCCTTGCTCTGGTGCCTAGTTGTGGACGACCTTCCGGGGAGGTTCTCGGGAGGGGGTATGAGGTACAGAGCTGTGCGGACGACATTGTCATCATAGTCCAAGGAAATGTCACACAGGCAGTGTGGGAGCGCATTCAGACTGCACTGAAAATGGTGGAAGGGTGGACGGTTGATCAAGGGCTCGGGGTGAGCCCCGAGAAAGCAATCGTCGTGCCGTTTACAAGGAGGAGGAAGTGCGACAACCACAGAACTCTCACTATACGGTAGGAGCATTCCAATGGCCAGGGAGGTAAAATATCTTGGGGGTGAGCCCCGAGAAAGCAATCGTCGTGCCGTTTACAAGGAGGAGGAAGTGCGACAGCCACATAACTCTCACTATACGGTAGGAGGATTCCAATGGCCAGGGAGGTAAAATATCTTGGGGTCGTATTGGACTCTAAGCTAACCTGGAATGGTCACATTGGAAAAATACTGCGTATGGCAGTCATGACCTTACCCGTCACTAGGCGGCTATATGAAAAAACGTAGGGACTAAGACCTAGTATGGCCCAATGGCTGTACACAAGGGTGGTCAGTGTTAAACAAAAACTAGGCAAGATCAAAAGGATGGCTTGCCTAGGCATCACAGGGGCCATGTTTTCAACCCCAACAGCCGCCATGGAGGTGTTGCTGGATCATCCCCCACCAGCACCCCCCCCCCCCACTTACTTATTACGCGGGAGGCCAGGCTAGGACTATACAGACTGCCTGCAATGGTAGACTGAAGATCAACCCAGGCTTCAGGAGCCACTGCAAAATTCAGGAGATCGTGAAGGAGCCCATGCTTGAAATGAAGTCAGACTTCGCGAGCCCGCGAATGTCCAGGGAAAACAACTTTACAGTGGAAACCCCGACCGCGAGGCATGGCGGGAGGAGACGCCGGGCATACCACGGGATGCGCTCGTCTGGTTCACGGACGGATCCGGCGGGGAGCGTGGGACGAGGGCAGATGTTGACTCGGAAGGACCGAGGGTAAGTCATTGTATTTCCCTCGGAGCCCATGCAACGGTGTTTCAGGCCGAAATGTACGCCATCCTGCACTGTGTGCGGGAGAACAAGATGTGGGGCTACACCAACAAACGGATCCTCATAGCCACAGGCAGCCAGGCAGCCCTTAAGGCACTATGTAGCCCATAGGTAAATTACTGGCTGGTGAGTGAGTGCCGAGACGAGACGAGCGACCTGGCTGGGCAGAATGAGATGACCCCCATCTGGGTGCCGGGTCACTCCGGGGTCAAATGCAATGAAGAAACAGTCTCGCGAAGAGAGGGTCAGCAGAACCATTTATGGGACCAGAACCGGCTCTGGGTGTGACAAAGAGCACTGCCAGGGGAGCCATTAAGTCCTGGGTCAGAAACCAACACAAGGTGTACTGGGCGGACTGTCCAGGGCTCAGACATGGGAAGTCAATAATTGACGGACCCAGGTCAAAGAGAGCCGTGGAGCTGCTAAATCTTAGCAGAGGACAGCTCAGAAACACAAAAGGTCTCTTTACGGGACACATGGCCGTCAAGAAACACCTGCATAAAATGGGGCGGTTCGAAGGGGACCTCGCATGCAGACTCTGCGGCGAGGGGGAGGAATCAACCCAGCAAAACTTGTGCGAGTGTAAAGCTCTGGACCGCAAAATACAACTGATCTACGGTCAGTCTATACCGGAGACAGATCAATCAACCAAAGGTTGCAGTGCTATCGGGGCGGCAAGGCCGCGGACGAGCCCTGGGGGGGAAAAGCGCGTAACGTGCAGAGATTCAACTTGCTCAAATACAATGTCATAACCAAGAGTGATGTTAATTTTACGGCACGTACTAAATAATGGAAATGACACTTCTACTGAGAATAGAACTCACGGCCATTGGCTCCAGAAGAGGCACCCGTTGTTAAGGCTGGGCTACCGAAACTGCTATTTTGATCATATAATACAAACCCAGAGCAGTGATACCTGATACATCTAACAATCTAATCTTTATCAAGTTCTGGTTGTAATTACATTATTTTCATACAAAGACTGATGCATTATATATCTTCTACGTTACTATAATAATAATATTATTCATTGTTTTGTTTTTCTTCAACGTTTGTCTATTTACCCTCGTCTTTCTGTAAAGAGGGTTAGGTTTTTAACGTGCCCAACAGCGTATTGTACACGAGATTGGTGACTTTACGCCCCCTACGGAGGACAGGACGTGCAGACATGCAACTTTCTCAAACACAATGTCACAACCTCAGTCGGTGTTAATTTTATCGTATGTACTTAAAAAGTAAAAGGAGATCCCTGGGAATATAGCCCAGTATCATTGGATCTAGAGGCACTTTTTCTTATCACTAGACAACCGATGCTCCAATATTAATAATAATAAAATATTATTCCGAAAACGAGACTAGAAACCATTAATGGAGAAGTTAAACGTAAAATTACTAACATAGCAGTTACGAAAAGTAAAGATATACCGTTTGATTGTGGAAATCTACAATCTGTACACACTAAGCAAGGAAAATACATTGAAGATGCGAGAAACAAGAAATCATGTATATATGGTCCACAGAAATGAGATTCGCAGTTATGGAATACGAACGAATTCTTTTAGTAGACCATCATTATCTAGATCATCTCGAAAACTGGCAATCATATATTGAAACATTCGAACAGGATAATTCTACGATCTCGCTTTCTAGAGACCAACACACTGGATCACTTACATACGCTGATTTACTGTACAGCAGCTGCAGCAGTCAATGCTCTTAGCCTTACGATTTTTGATTAAAGAGCCAATCACAGAACCTCATGTCAAAAAATGCCACCGTGGAGGTAAGGTTGATAAGCAAGATGGAAATACTTCGAAAAGAAATTGGACCACTGACGCAATACATTGGAAGAGGGCAGACAAGAACATTTCAGAGACATTAAGTGAATATTCAAACCTGTGATGAGCACTGATAAGCACAGGTGGAGAATCCAAATCATCCCATCTCATTGCTCTGATGACGCTAACTTAGTTAGTGATTAGTGGTTAGGTTTTTTTAATGAGTTGTGGTGAGTTGGGTTCTCAAAGTATGCTTATATTGCAGAGACATGTAGAGTAAATAATAGGGCGAGTTTAACCCACCACTCCAGGTACCTGAAATTGTAGTACCAGCTGAGTCAAACAGCAACGAGCTTGTCAGAGTTATGTACAGCTACTTGATTTACCACAGATGAGTTCTCCGTGGTTATTACGGAAATTCATAGCAAGAAGGCACCCGGGTCTGGTGGCTTTCAAAAGTGTTTTTGCTAAAGAAATTGTTGTGCAATGATGTTAAACTTGACCCAAAGGAGGTCCCACTGTTTCTCACACAAAGATATCGGTATCTTTTAAAGGACTAGCAGTGTTCTGCAGACTAGGCAGGTACCGGCCATTAAGTTGCTTCTCGAATACAGTGATCATATCCTGTCCTGAGAAACGTATAATTGCAAGTCAACAAAAAGTGTGTTTTAAGAGATAATCATTTACTCAGTCGTGTGCAATTACAAGCTTGCAATGAGCAAAAAAATCTCTTTGTCACCTACGTGAATTATAAGAAGGTGTTTGATTCGCTCCCTCGCGAATTGTACTAATATATTATTATTATTGTTATAAATGTGCTGAAAATCTATAAGATCGACACATGTCCTGAGGTTCCTAGAACACACCATATCCACCTGGAGAAAAAATGCAGAAGTTTCTACACCTGTATTTTTGTATAGTTGGAGATTATTCTGTCCAATGTGGCAAATGCAGATTTGGATGTCAAACATAAAACACTATTCAGCACGTCACTGGAGGATGCTAAGGGGCACTATCCAATCGCAGATAGACTTCATCAAAAACTGGTTTTGTAAATTGAACTTTAAAATCTTAGTAGGGTCTCCTATTACAGATACCCCCCAAAGCCCGTTTTAGACAACCCCGGATAAGGTTAACTGGGATCGGACCGCGCTAACAGACCAGCGAGTTGCTCAAAACGGGCTAGATATAATAAGTAAATGAGTCCTGCAAATAAGTAACGCTGATTGATATGGCCATTCCAAATACCAATAATTTGGATACAACATACAACGAGATCATCAAGTACATAAACCTCGAGTGGTAAGTGAAGAGTCAGTGAACGGCAGATATCGCCGAGTGACCTTGATAGTCATGTCGTCAATTGGTGTGGTTCCTAAGAATCTTCTAGAGAACATGAAGAGACTGAGCTTTGTAAAGGACTTTTATAAAGCTATACAGAAAGCGGTAATCCTTGCAACTGCCCACATTATGCAAAGATATCTGTAAAACGAGGAAGTGTAATGTTGTTGTTCAGGGCGCGGCCACTTGGAAATGGCTCCATGTGTACTCAATTCATCTGGTATCCGAGATACCTAAGCTAAGTAAGGTTCTCTTTGAGATAATTTGAGAGTCCTCTAGGGTAAGTCGATAATAAGAATGATAATAATAACAATGAGCTTGAAGGTGTGGTTCAAAAGGGTCAGGTCAGGCTGCTGTGGAACCTCCCGGTGGTTACCGACGGTGCAGTTGAAGGCCACAGGACTGACATCTTCCTTGTTGACCAGAAAAACCGGAAGGCTTTCATTGTGGCCATTGCAGTGCCGCTCCAAGGCGATCTCGTTTCGAAGATAGGGGAGAATCGACAAAAGTACCAACCACTCGCAGTCGAATTAGTCGACTTGTACAAGCTGAGAGAGGTTCAGATCATGTTAGTGGTCATATCAACAAATGGACTTATAACACCAGACTGGCAGAAACTTACTTCCGCTCTCCCACTTACTACCGCTTATGTAAGAACAATACAGAAAGCAGCGAACCTTGGAACATCTTACAGCGTTAGGAGTCATATCCCTGTAACCGGGCGGACAAAGATGAACGTCATGCAAACCTCTTGTTCCGTGGGGACTGAGAGCGCCACGAGGGCAAAGAAAGTAACAAAAGAATAATATGATGATAAGCCAAAGCCGTACATGATCGCTACATAACAAAAACAGAAGAAGAATCAATGGGCACAAATGTTTTTCAGGCATGATAACCATTGGGTTGTCCATAATTGATAAAAATTGAAGGTTAACTGCGCGCTAGGACCAGGTCGCACCAAAGCATACAGAAAGCGCATTATCTATAAAGATATATATATATATATATATATATATATATATATATATATATATATATATATATATATATATATATATATATATATATATATATATATATATCAAAGAGCTTCTAAAAAGTGTTAAAAAACAGATATATGACGAAAGTGCTGAGACATGGATGAAAGCTTAGACCACATATTGGCAAGATACACGACACTTGCGCCGAAGCAGTACCTACGAAGTTGCTACGATTGTCTACCAGGCACAAGTGATGAAATATTTGGTAGAGATGGAAAAGGAGCCATATTACACCTCGTTATATTTCCAAACAAATGTATAAATATTCTTGAACTGTCACTTCCAATTTTACAGCTTGAGCGTCCTAAAAGTGAAATGTTGAAAAGAAACGTAAGCATACCTATTTCGGTTCAATCTTCGTTTTCGCCCATGTCGTTTCCGTCTGTTGTGATGCTTGCCAGTACCATCAACTTCTCGTATTTGCTGACCACTAGCTGCTGATGCTAACGGATGACCCCTGTTGTCCTCTTGTACTGGGGTGTCTACGTTTCCATTATTTTGAGAAATACCTAAATTTTCTGATATGTTTTGCTTCTTATTTATAATGCCGTCATTTGATTCGGGCTTAATATTACCTCTTTCGTCGTTCAGTACAAATCTCAACTTGAGATCTTGCTCATTTTTGTGCGTCGTCTTTGTAGGAACATAACCACTAAGCGGATCATTATAACTAGTTTCAGTCGCAAATGGCGATGCCTGTTTGGTCTTTTTACGAACAATATCCGTCAGACCTTCTTCTTCTATCTGAAGACCTTCTAATACTTCTTGTTTATAATTTGCTGCTTCCTGTCGTTTAGCTGCGTCTTTCTTCTTTTGTTTTGCGAGGTCTTCGTTTGGTAAGGCTATATCCCCGAGAAAGGTTTCTGGAAGAAAAACAAATCAATGAGATATGTAAACCTGTCTTTTTTAAATAATAAAGGACAAATATCATAAAATGTGCTTGTTTTATATACAGCTCTGCCAAAGTTTTTTACCAAGTGGTATACTGTGTAAATCCCGGTCTCCTTGATAATTCATTTTTGTGAACATGACAAATGATAGTCTATCGCAAATAGAATGTAACATAACAACATTTCGAAGAAGACGCAAATAAAGTGAGAAAATAAAGTTTTATTGCCTTAACGTCATGAACTAGTGAAATTTAGTTTTTCCCCTAGTGGAATTTAGTATTCAGTAATGAAATTTGTAAAGTCAAAGACGTGTTCAAATTATTGTCCATTAACATAATGACAATAGCGAATTCTATTAATTATCAATTCACAGGAACCACCTGTCGTTTGATTTTCTATGCTTTTTGTCAGGTCATCTATTCCTACCGTATTTACAAGGATAACGCTCCTTTAATGCCGGCAAAGAAAAATTAGGACGGTGTCAAGTCGGAAGAGCGTGTGGGCCAGTTGAGAGGTCCTTTGTGTTGAATTCATCATCTAGGGAAAGTTAAACCTGAATATTCGCACACTATATATATATATATATATATATATATATATATATATATATATATATATATATATATATATATATATATATATATATATATATAGAGGCTGTCCGGAAATGATGAGCAAAAAATTCTGGGAGTTATGCCAGTTGGAAAATTTGTGCCACAAGTTCCTATAGCATTTTTGAAAACTCAAAAATAAAGAAGTTACAAGATCGCAGAAAAATATATTATTCTTATTATTATTCATCTTATTTTATAATTAACCTGGACTATTACGCAAGCACAATCACAACAAAGTATTATCTGTCAAAACTAATCTTGTTTACCGAAAATGTTTTGAAAGCATACTTGATTAATATTGAAAATGAGATTAGTTGATTTCCTATTCAATCAATACCAGCAAATCTTTAAGAACATTTTTCTCAAAAACGGTTGGTTTTATCAAGATGCAACAGAAGGGCCTTTTTTAAGATTTTATAATGTTCTGCAGTCTTAGGTTATTACATTTGTGATAAAAATTCAAACAAAAAATTTATGAGTCGGTGAGGGGCAGTTTCAGCCTTTATATTCTAAGGGATCCACATCAAATTTGCAATATAAATACAAACTTGTGTTATATACGAGCGCGAGAAATTTGAAGAGAATCGATTCACGACAAAAAAAGCTAACAAAAATTTAAAAAAAATTGACACCCTGTAACTCCGTTATTTTTAAGTTTTCAAAAAACTGCTATACAAACTTGTGGCACTAATTTTTTAAGTAGCATAACCCCTGAATTTTTATCTCATCATTACCGAACACCTCTATGTATGTATGTACGTATATATATATATATATATATATATATATATATATATATATATATATATATATATATATATATATATATATATATATATATATATATATATATATACCATTAAAGTCCGCATCATATATGAAAGTTTCTTATTACTTCATTTACGCAAACTTAAAGTTCAGATAGTTTGTGCTTTGCACATAATGCAAAATGACGTTGACGTTTTTTATCAATCGGCTGTACCTGTCAAATTTGACATTTAAAATAAGAAAATACACAAAGTTGGGTTATTTTTCAAAATTTCGGTAAATGTCAAATAAAAAAGTTATTTCTTTTTCAGTTTTTCAGCTACCTACTAAATTTAAATAATTTTGGACCACCTTGAATCTTTATGTTAAATTTAGATTTTGTTATTAAATGTAACATATTTGTTTATAGAACCTTGATTTTGTAATATTGGTTTTTGACGTTTCTTCACTGAAATACCTTTTGATACTGTAATAAAAATGGGTCGAGCAAATTTTGTTGTGATATGTTGAAAGCAGAGCAACTTTGAATCAAGCATGATATAATTTTTGTAGCATATTTAATTTTCTTTTGAAAAATTCTCAGCGTGTGGGACATTTCCAAATCAAAGACTTTACTGATTAATATCAGCATAGTTCAGTTTACAATATAGGTAATAATTCAGTTTTATTGTTAATGGCACCATTGAGCAGCTCCATCTGTTCCTGAACTGGTTGAACAACTTACATGTCAACCTCAAAAACCGACCACCTTATCCCGTACAGGTCTTGTCATTATATGTCACACAAGATGGCTTCTATCAGATTATTGATCGATAGATTGTTTAGAATCCCACTGTCTAGGTAAAATTTCGTAAAAGAGCTAAATCTTATCAAACAGTTAGCTGCCAATAACGAATATCCACTGAGGCTAGTACACAAATTAGTCGATAAGAAAAACCGCCAGTTGTTAAGGCCAATGAGTTCAAGTTTGCCTCCGGAACAATCAGAGAGACTTTCATATTTTCCGTTTATTTTTTGTGGCCCCATCACCAATACTGTCACAAGAGCACTCAAGAGAGAAAATGTTCTCTTTCAGATCCACAAATACTGTAAAAATCCTGTTAATCCAGAATAAAGACAGTATCCCAGTTCTAAAAAGATCCGGTGTTTATTGTTTAAAATGTGGTGAACCTGACTGCAACACAGTCTATGTCGGCAGGACAGGGAGAGCATTGAGCTTGAGGATTGGTGAACACCTGAGAAGCAGAATTCACCCCAATAACAGCGCTTCTATTTTTGGCTGTCATTTAAGTGAGTCAGGCCACCCTTTCAACAACGAAAACGACGCAAAAATTCTACACCCTTCCAATTTTGGCATTTTTTTTTAAATTTAATCTTATTGGCTGCGGCATCTCAGGCCATTAGCACATTCTTTCCCATCATTCATTTTTTTTTTAAATTTTCCAGACAGAGTCAAATTGGCTCGCCCGGGAATCGAACCCGGGACCTCTCGCTTAGCAGGCTGGCACCTAGCCACCTGCGCCACGAGGGCGTCAATTTTGGCATTGAACAGTTTGTTGTTAAAGAAATGGAAATTTATAAACATATCATTTGTTCTAATAAAAATGTACTAAATGTTTCCAGTACAGACGTTACAAGTTTCTCAATCTTATACAGTCAACTAGCAGATCAGCAATCCACACTCTATTTGAATAGACCATGAAATAACTCTATGAAATGGTCTGCTGTGTGGTCTCCAGACCTGTCATTTAATTTTTATGTCTGTGCATTTTCGAGTTAATATGTCACTTCTGTCAGTTGTCAGTTGCTATTTTCGTTCTCGGTTTCGAGGCCGATATTGTGCCTTGTTGATTTGGTGTGCTCGTGTCCGTCGTCACTGGAGACGTTTTTTTAATCTTTAATTTTTACAAGTTGAAATAAAAACTCGTTCTTAATTTCAATAAAAGTTGCTCCCTTTCATGTTAGTAGAACCTCTAACGCCGATGGATCCATCCTACAGCAACAGATAAGGCGTGTTCCTTGGGCATTCAACTGTATAGTTTTTTAGTCCTGTTTAATAATGGACAATTAAGTAGATCAACATCTTGGCGTTTTCATGTTTCATAAAAAAAATTAAAAAAACTCGTTTCTGATTTTACTCTCATTCGGTTGTAATATTCTCTGAAAGTTTTTTCTTAGCTGCATGGCTTGCTAATGTGTGTGCTGTGTTCTTTTGCTTCGATTATTACCTTCAGCTTATCCTAAGACCCTTCTAAAGGGTAGCTTTTTAAACACTTTTTTAAGACTTTTTAGGAGTTTTTAGTTTTAGCTTTATTGTTAGTTTTTAAATCGCAGGACAAATTAACTTTTCTTACAGTTCAATTTGACTTGTATTTGCTTTTATTGCATGTAGTAGTGTAATATTTGGTAGCTGTGTAGTTAGACAGTTTTAACTTTTAACTTTTCACTTAGTGTTGTGGTTAGCTTTTTGTCACCTCATTTTGTCTTTTATACTCTGTATTGTACCCTCGCAAAAGTAGCCTATCGAAAAACTCAGTTTTTCTGACAAGCCTTTTGTAAATTCTAGATTCCCCTGAGGATGACCAGTTAAAAAGGTCGAAACGCTACGGGACAAGAAATAAAACATTTGTTTGGAAAGAAAAAGCCTTTTTATGCAACTCACCCAAAGAATTCATTTTTAAGTTAGGTGGTATTTTCTGTCCAGCCTTAACAGTTTAGATTACTCACATTTATATTTTATAACATTTAATATATATTCTATTATTAATTGTACTGTTGTAACTTAAGTTAAATTAATTTAACTTTATAAAGTTGCTCTGAAGTACAACTCTGGATCATGTTTAAAAAAAAACTATTGAAATTTTTGTTGCCGATGCCATACTTGTTGTCACGATGTGGAAGTAAAACTAAACCTAAACCTGCCAAAAATAAAGATATTACTTGAATGGTTAATCCTTAACGTGGATATATATATATATATATATATATATATATATATATATATATATATATATATATATATATATATATATATATATATATATATATATATGTGTGTGTGTGTGTGTGTGTTTTGTTTTTTAACGTCGGCCTATTTCCGCGACTATGGCCAATCACCGACGCCAGGGAGCAGTTTCACCTCACCATCCTGGAAATTTAGCCGAACCCCTGCCTTTCTGTAAGGAGGGTAGAGGGACCGACGGCTTTACGCCCCCTCCGAAGGGCGGAACGTGCAGACATTCAACTTGCTCAAATACAATGCCAGAACCTCGGTTGATGTTAATTGTACAGTATGTACTGAAAAAGTGAAAGGTGTACGCTGGGATCGAACCCAGTACCCTTCGGTTTAGAGGCACACGTTCTTACCTCTGAACCACCGAGGCTATAAATATATATATATATATATATATATATATATATATATATATATATATATATATATATATATATATATATATATATATATATATATATATATATATATATATATATATATATATATATATATATATATATATATATGGCGCATTGAAAACGAAACACACCGATTTGCGTCCAGAGAATTTTTTTTAATATTGAAGGGGACATGTTTTGACATAAAACTCAACTTTGTCACATCAACCCCTTAAGAGTGGTGACAACAACCCTTATATTTTAAATAGGGAATATGGGTCGAATGATACATCATTTGAAAACTCTTTCTTTTCTGAATTCAGAACACAATTTTTTTTTGGAATTTTATCAAGTCGTTTAAAAATTATTCATAGTTGAAGATGCAAAAACGCATTTCACTCATTCCGATAAGAAATGAGCTGATAGTTAATGGTTTGTTGGTTTGTAAACAAAAAATTGACTATTAGAACATTTCTTATCGGAATAAGAGAAATGCGGTTTATTATTTCAGTTTATCGGTCGGTTTGTTACTTGATAATACTACCGAAAATTAATTTCACAATGGTGTATTCTGTAGAATAAAGGATTGAAATAATTACTCTTTTTTTAAAAAACGATGACTGGGCCAACCGTACCGCAAATTTGTTTAATTAGCGACATTCAAAGAGACATGTTAACAGCAAATACATTTTGGAGTTAGTTGCAAAGTTTCGACAAAGTGGTTCAGTAGCTAACAAAAAACGGGATTTTGATCGGCGGCTGGAGTTTTGTGAAGCTGTGACTGCACGACTAGCTGTAACGGGAACTTTCTGTTCAATATCTGTTTTTCAGACCAGTATACGTTTTTTATTAAACTCTACAGTCAATCGTCATAATTGTCGTTATTGGGCAGATAATAATCCAAGAAATTTTCACGAAGTCCACACTCAAACTCCAAAGAAATTTAATGTCTAGACTGGCATTTTTGGAGACCGTTTAATCAGACCAATTTTTCTTGATGGTAATTTGAGTGGCGAAACGTATTTGGAGTTACTAGAAGATATCGTTTGCCCTCTACTAATTGACATTGTTGAAAATGATTATCGCTATCAAGAAAATCAATTAGTGTTTCAACAAGATGAAGCTCCTCCGCATTTTTCACAACGTGTTAAGGAGTTTTTGAACAAAGAGTTTCCAGGACAGTGGATTGGGCGTAGAGGTGCTATTGAGTGGCCCCCTAGATCACCGGATTTAATTCCTTTAGACTTATTTCTATGCGGCCATTTAAATAGTAGAATTTACGCAACAGAACCGGAGTCTCTGGAAGAATTGCGAAGACGCATTGTTGAAGAATGTCGTCTAATAACTCCACAAATGCTCCAGAATGTGAGAGCTCGTTTTGAACAAAATTTGTACTTTTGTATGGAAGCTGGTGGTCAATAATTTGAACACTTACTTAACTGAATAAACATTTTTGAACGTTTGGTTTTGTTTATAAGTTTTTTTAAATGAAAAATTGACTAATTAGTGCATATCTTATCACAACTAATGAAATACGTTCTTGCAACTCCAACTGTGAATAATTTTTAAACGAGCTGATAAAACTTCCAAAAAAATTTGTGTGCTGAATTCAGAAAAGAAAGAGCTTTGAAATGATGTAACACTCGACCCATGTTCCGTATTTAAAATATAAGGGTTCATATTACCACCCTTAAGGGGTTGATGTCACAAAGTTGAGTTTTATGTCAAAACATGTCCTCCTAAATATTAAAATTAACGTGTTTCAGCGTTTCTTAAAAAAATCTCTGGACGCAAATCGGAATCTTTCGTTTTCAATGCGCCACCCGGTATATATATATATATATATATATATATATATATATATATATATATATATATATATATATATATATATATATATATATATATGAATTTAATCCACATGCTGGTAATGCTATTAGCGAATTTTTATTTAAAAAAACGTGTATATAAGGTGAAGAGTTAATCCTTACGTATATATATATATATATATATATATATATATATATATATATATATATATATATATATATATATATATATATATATATATATATATATATATATACGTAAGGATTAACTCTTCACCTTATATACACGTTTTTTTAAATAAAAATTCGCTAATAGCATTACCAGCATGTGGATTAAATTCACTATACACTTGTTTATTTTATGTTTATTTTTCTTGATATTTAAGCTTAAATATTTCTTAATAATTGATATTAAATGTTGCATTAATTTTATACGGAAAAATATAATTCAAAATTAATCAATCATATAGGACAGATTAAAACTTATACACGAGCTACTTTAGGAGACAATTTGGTAGTATAAATAACATTTGTTGATATATGGTCAATAATTTAAACCAATTTAATGGAAATAAATCAATTTATTTTTCTTGGGTTATCACCGAAGTTCATATGTTCAAAATGCATTGCTACGAATTATTCGCCAATTGCTTTTATGAAAGATGTCTTCAGTTCACGGAAAACTGCGTAGTAGTAATATATTACCCCAAATTATAACGAAATCAAAAATATTCAATAACTCGAGCACGACCTTTCGCATTGGCTATATAAATTAAGATAAAAAATTAAAATATTAGCTGGAAAAGATAGCGTTTCTTGCATACGAATGCTGAGAAATGCACTTTGTTTGGTTTATTATAATACCCTTTACTTCCTGCGGTTGGTAAATAATAACATAGACAATTTGTTTTTCTTCTAGCATAGAAGATAGTGGTTTATTACGAAGCTGGAGCACTAGTTGCTGATCTGGAGTGACTGCGGCTAAAAGAGTTTTGCTCGAGGCCAAAACAAGTTCCAAATAAATATTTGTTTCTTACATGAGGTATATATATATATATATATATATATATATATATATATATATATATATATATATATATATATATATATATATATATATGTACTGTATTTGTTTGCTGTACGTTTGTGATTTCTTATTGGTTTGCGTGGACTGTAGTTTCGAACCGTCCCGGTTCATCATCAGCACGCTACTGACTGTTATCGCTCCTGTGTGGTCTAGGTCTGAGATTGTACGTGGCGCTTGCGCCGTGAGCTTCTATTAGTCGGTTTATTGTTCTCTGATTTGTTGTGCCTTCGGACTGTGTCGTGTGTATCGGTCTCCGGTCTTGATCACTGTGGTTTGATAATTTGTCTATTTGTATGGCCTTTATTAAGTTTTGTTTAAATGTTTGTATTTGCATTTGTTCTGGCATAAAGTGTTTTTTATTGATTGTTTGTTGAAATATAGATACAACAGTTAGAAGATACAATCAACACCATCATAAAAGAGACAGACCCAAACATCAAATGGATAAGATACGTCGATGATATATTAATAATATACGACAATCAAAAAACCAACATAGACAATGTCCTCGAAAAAATAGACCAAATCAACAAAAACATAAAATTTACAATAGAAAAAGAATCAAACAACAGCATAAACTTCCTAGACTTAACACTAATCAGAAAAGGAAACCAGATTGAATACAAAATATACAGAAAACCTACACAAACAGGCATCACTATACCTAAACACTCACTATACTCACACACACACACAAAATAGCCGCATACAGATACTTAATAAACAGAATGCTAAATGTACCACTATATAACGACGAACGAGAAACGGAGTAAAACATCATAATGCAAATAGTAGAAAGAAATGGATACAACAAGAAAACAAGAGAAAAGCTAGGAAAAATAATCAAAAACAAACAAATCAACAAAACCGAGAACAAAACACCAGAAATAAACACAAAATACACAACATTCACTTAGAACCACCACATCAAAAAAAATAACACAAACACTCAAACAATATGACTTAAAAATGAGCTACAAAACCAATAATAAAATAATAAACAAAATAAATAAAAAACAAGAACACAACCCACATGTATTAAACGGAATATATCAAATAGAATGTAACACATGCAATAAAAAATATATAGGAATGACAAAAAAATCAACAGAAACAATATTCAAGGAATATATAACAGCATTATATAAAGTTCACATGCCTAGCTACAAATCAAACGTATCTACACACATTCACAACACAAAACACCAAAAATCAGACACCACCCAATTACAACTAATGAAACATGTTAAAGACCACAAAAAATGGAAATCTGGGAACAATACTACATTCAACAAACAAACAATAAGAAACAATTAAGGCCAGAAGAAATCCAAATACAAACATTTAAACAATAAATTTAAAATACAAATAGACAAATTATCAAACCACAGTGATCAAGACAGGAGGCCGATACACATGACACAGTCCGAAGGCACAACCAATCAGAGAACAGCAAACCGATCAATAGAAGCTCACGGCGCAAGCGCTACGTACAATCTCAGACGTAGATCACACAGGAGCGATAACAGTCAGTAGAATGCTGATGATGAACCGGGACGGTTTGAAACTGCAGTCGACGCAAACCAATAAGAAATCACAAACGTACAGCAAACAATGTATATTTAAAAGTGATTACAGTGTAGTGCAATATTACAACAACAATATATATATATATATATATATATATATATATATATATATATATATATATATATATATATATATATATATATATATATATATATATATATATATATATATATATATATATATGTATGTATGTGTGTAAGCTAAGATTAACATGTTATTTGTGTTACTCGATAAAATCGAAAAAGTCAATATCAATCCGTAGATCGCCTTTTATTTTTGGGTGAAAAAAATGCAAAAAAATAAGAGCGCTGTTAGGTGCTGCCTATGGAGACTCTTCACGATCTCTCTCTCTCTCTCTCTCTCTCTCTCTCTATATATATATATATATATATATATATATATATATATATATATATATATATATATATATATATATATATATATATATATATATATACAACCGTAAAATATTATTGGTTCAACGAATCTAAGCATGAACAGCCAGGCCGTCCGGCAGAAGTGGTTACAGAGAAAATCGTTGAAAGTATTTACAACATGATTCACGCTGATCTCCGAGCTAATGTGCGCGAGGTAGCAGAGACAGTAGCGCTGTCGTACAGAACGGCAATCAATATTTTACATGATAAGTTAAGTATGGGAAAGGTGGCGTCTCGATGGGTGTCGCGATTGCCTACGGTGGACAACAAGCAGATACGGCCGTCAATGTTGAAGCAGTGTTCGGACCTCTTTAAGCGACCTCGCCGGAGCTTTTGCGTTTAGTGGTCACCGATGATAAAACCTAGATACATAAATATAAACCAGAGACAAAGCGACTATCAAAACAATGGATTTTTTTGGGTAAATGGTCGTAGAGTCTTTGCATGAAGGAAGAGCGAGCCCTGTGCAGTAACGCAGTGAATTATTAGACCGATTCGATAAGGATTCAAGAAGATATGGCCTCATTTGGATAAGAAAAAAGTGCCTTGTCGCCACGCACCAGCACGTTCATTCCGAATTGTCGCGGCCAAATGACATGCACTGCGTTACGAATTGCTGCCGCATCCACCGTACTCACCCTACCTAGCTTCCTGCGACTTCTTTTTGTTCCCCAACATAAAAGCAATGCTCCGAGGAAAAAATCAGCTCAAACGAAGAGGTTATCGTCGAGCCAGAAGCGTATTTTAAAGAGTTTGGCAAAACGTATTTTTTAGAGAGGTTAAAGAAATGGCAGAAACGCCGTAAAAAGTGTATCGACCCAGAGGGAGATTACGTTAAAAAATTAAAATAAAAAATATGAGAAACATGCGTCTTTATTTCACACACGGCCCTCGGTGGTTCAGGGGTAAGAACGTGTGCCTCTGAGCCGAAGGGTACTGGGTTCGATCCCAGGGTACTCCTTTCACTTTTTCAGTACATACTGTAACATTAACATCAACCGAGGTTCTGGCATGTTCGGCACGTTAAAGATCCCTACCCTCCTTACAGAAAGTCAGGGGTTCAGCAAAATTTCCAGGATAGTGAGGTGAAACTGCTCCCTGGCGTCGGTGATTGGCCATAGTCGCGGAAATAGGCCGACGTAAAAGAAACAAAAACACACACACACACACAACATTTCACACACGGCTATTTATTGATCGACCCTCGTATTTAGCGAACCATCTAATCTAAGTAATAATCTCCTTATGCCTTTTACTACGGAAATTCGCTAAAAAGTCAGGTGGTAAAAATTTTACATAAATCACCCTGTAGAATCGTGGCTTATTAAGCGGTAAGTACTAGTATCGGTGTGACCATAACTAATCTATTTAGTACTAATCATATTCAATGGAGACAATATGTCTCATTTCAATAACAGCTGTTATCACTTGACCCGTCCACTAATCAACAAAATAGTGGAACGTTGACACGCGCATCACATTTGCAATGACGGATAATTAACGATAAATAGTAGATCAAGGGCAGCCATGAACTCTATTTTAAACCCGAAGTATGTTCTATATTTGCGCGCGTAAAATAGCTGATAAACTCATGGATCTTCGTTTAGATATACCAGCCTGTATACTTAAAATGCATAGTTTCTAAATAGTGTTTTACAAGGGTTTTATAAGGGCAATGAATCCTCATTGTTGATATCTTAGTCATAAATCATTCTTATAATTTTATATAACAAATCTGACACAAATGTTGTTTTAATTAGATTGGACATAATTCATATATGCAATATATTTATAATGTAGTTTTGTTTAGATTTATTATCATGTTTACCAACATTCATTGATTTTTACACAAGTTTTCCGTCAGTGTTTGTATTTTTAGTTAAAATCTAATTATATTTGTGTATATATATTAGTATTGTGTATTTTTCCTTTTAATATTAATGGTCAAACTTATAAATGTTATCTTACTACTTAGTAATTTCTTATCCCCCGTTTTATATTATACATAGTATCCCATTGCACCTAGCCAGGACGAAGGAGGTGCAACTGGTTTGGGTTCCGGGGCACTGTGGCGTAGCGGGGAATGAGGTGGCGAATAATCTCGCAAGGGTCGGTTCCCGGCGGCCGTTCTATGGCCCGGAGCCTGCGATAGGCATAAGTAGGAAGACAGTCTCTGTCGCCTTAGACAGGTGGACCGAGGAATCAATGGAGAGGCACTGGGGGTCGGTTGGTGGCTGCAGGCAGGCGAGGGACTGCGTGGAGGGGCTGGACAGAGATAAAGCTGTCTGGCTACTCGGAAGGAGTCGACTTACGTTTCCCCGCATCCTTGGGGTGCTGACAGGCCACTGCGCCCTGAGAAGACACCTCACATTGATAGGCGTAGAGAGGGATCCCATTTGCCAGGAATGCGGCGAGGATGAAGAAACGTCCTACCACTACCTGTGTGAATTCGAGGCTTTTGGGAGTCTTCGAGCAGAATTCTTCGGATCGAGGACTCTGCAGAGGAATCAGGTAAGTACCGTCCAATTGAAGCCCGTCACGGCCTTGACCTCGAGGTCAAGGCGGTTTGGCGACGGAACCGAGGAAGAGTAGAGCATGATTGCTGAGGTTGGCAAAAAGGGCTCATTGTGGCCTACCTGCTTGGCGTTGGCCTCCCCACCACTGATACTACTACTACTACTAGTATCCCATTGAAAACTGACATGAACAATAATGTATTATGTATTATTTTTATTTATTTATGTAATTTTTAGTTTAAAGGGTCACCAAGAGAACAAAGCATCAGTATCTACCAAACAAACAAAAAATTGTGAGGGATGCCAATATTTTCAAACCTGTCCAAATAATATGCTATTTATTATAATTTTTTCAAATTTCGATGAGGAGCCTTCCGAACAAGCCCCACGGACAGCCTGTATCGAGAATGTGGAGAAAGACCCCTCTGGCTGCGAAGAGAAGCAGCGCTACTACAATATGTGGCGAACATTTCGGCAGATCCAAAAAAACCAGTTTACCATCTAGTATCTCAGTCGGATACCAACAGATCTCAGAATAACTCCCTTGAGCCACTATCGATTGTTCAACATATCAGAGGATATCACCAAATACTCAATTTCAGCGAAACATTACCGCTGCGAAATGGACAAATACCGCCATGGATTATTAGATTACCAGATATAGACACCAATCTCACAACTTGTAACACAGACTCCTTGCCTAACGACAGTGTGAATAGACTATTTCAGGATACTATATCACAATATAAATTTGACCTGATCATGTATACTGACGGATCAAAGAGCACACTGGGTGTAGGAAACGGTGTTATATATCCCCTCAAAAGAGAGTCGAATCACCTATCATCATAGTGTAGCAATTACACAGCAGAGTTATTTGCCATAAAGAGGGAAGTCCACGCATTCATCGACTCCCCATACAAAACTGCTTTAGTGTGCACAGACTCTTTAACCTCTATTAATTCACTTGCATCGCTTTATGCAAGAAACCCTATAGTAATTCAAATACAAGAAAGCGTCCACGGTCTCTATCATACTGTCAAGTCAATCACACTGGTCTGGACGCCTTCCCACAGTGGCATTGTAGGCAATGAAAATGCTGACGAATGCTCACGGAATGCGATACTAGAAAAGACAATAATACCCATACAAACCCATTCAGACCTTATTGCCAATATTAAAGAAAGTTCTAAAGCCAAATGGCAAACCCACTGGTCATCCCTTGACAACAAGCTTTGCAAGATCGAAACATCAGACTCGAATACCTAGCCCAAATGCTTGACTTGAGTGAGCGAAATGTGACTAATTTACTCTGTTTTTTAAGACAATCCTCACTATTTGATAGCATTTGATTACAGATACTTTAATTAGCGAAACAAAATGTACCGATAGTGTCAATGACCTTAGATGTTAAGACACTGCAAACCTCCAAATTAAAAAAAAATAAAAAAATTCGATGTTGCAATCACATATCTTATTTGTTTCAGAATGCATAATGTTAAAACCATGAAAACAAAGGAATTTCTGACAGCAGCTGTTATAACCCAGTTCAATGGAACGCCGGTGGTTATCAAATGTAGTAATAATCTGGTTTGGGAACCTAGATATGGATTCAAACAAACGAAAAATAAACCTACTCATCAACTTGCTTCAGTTTGTTTTCAATACTAAATCGCTAATGCAGTCAATCATAAAACTGTTTACCATAAATTTAAATAATAAACAAACTGGAAAACATTGTCATTTTCAGACACTCCCTCTTCACTATTTGATGAGATAATACTGTGAAAACTAATTCTAAGAAATTTTTATCGAATTTTTTGTAAAACGAAAAAATCACTAATGAGGAGATCTGTGTTTGTATATATATATATATATATATATATATATATATATATATATATATATATATATATATATATATATATATATATATATATATATATATATATATATATATATATATATACCCCCACGCATTCAGAAAAATGGTCGAAAAAGATAGCATAACTGAATACAAGAAGAATCAGCACTAGGAACAAGGCCGATCAGGATGTCGAACCGATGGAACTGGCGGAGTTAAGAAAGCTATGTCGTACCGATAACTCAAAAAATAAAGGGCCGATTTTGATGAAATCTGGTACGTACCTTCCTAAGTGGCTTCAATAAGTTTGTTAGCCAGGAAAATCGGACCAGTTTTTTCGACAAAACTTTGGGTTTTCTTTCGGAATATTTTTGTATCTCCGAAAATAACAGAGCTATGGCAACCAAATTTGACATATAGGTTTCTACTATCAAACTTACCCCACATGCCGGAATTTAGATCTCTAAGTTGAAAGAAAAAAAGTTAGAGGTATTTAAATAAAAAATATTTGGGTGCCACTGGTGATCAGAGGAAAGTACAAGAACAAAATATTTTGTGCGATTTACAAAACGAATTGAATATTACATACAACGGTTAAGTTTCCTTGACCCAAAAAGGTCAAGAAGTAGCAGAAAAAATATTTTGAAAATTTTATAACTTTTCTTCTTAAAACGTCAAAGTCGCGATTTGAAACGTCAAAATTTGCAATATTCCGAAAAAGAATCTGAAACAAATACGGATTAAGTAGAAAAAATAAAATAAGTGCGTTTTAGAAAGCCTTAGTTTAACCTTCAACTATCATTGTGTTTCATTTTACTAAAATGTTTTCGGAAAATCCTTTTCAAGTAGACCATTTTTCTGATGCTTTGGCAGTAGTTTCAGCTATAAAGTTTATGGTTTAATAGTCTATGGTTTAGCAAATTTTCGTAGAAACAATTCATTATTAAGAATACCGCGACTTATGGATTTTAAAAAGATTTCTACAAATGAGCGCGAACTGGAACCCCTATACAGGCACTCTCAAATAGTCGCTGAATTTGAAAAGTTTTCGCAGAAATATTTTAAGTGTTTCCGTAGAAAACATTTTTTGTAACATTTTTGTGAAATTTTGGTAATTAATAATAAATGTTTAGTAAGTTATTATAAAAAAAAGTCGAATTTTTGTAAAAGATATAATTTTGTGTAACATTAGTGAATCCAAAAAATCTGTGGAGCTGCTAAATCTTAGCAGAGGACAGCTCAGGAACATAACAGGATTATTGACGAGACACATGGCCGTCAAGAAACACCTGCATAAAATGGGGCGGTTCGAGGGGGACCTCGCATGCAGACTCTGCGGCGAGGGGAATAATCATCCCAGCACATCTTGTGCGATTCTAAAACTCTGGACCGCAAAAGACAACTGATCTACGGACAGCCTAGACCGGAGACAGAGCAATATAAAACTACACCCTACCAATTGCTGTGCAGACTAGTTCAAGGCACAGTGATTTTGGAATAGGTAGAAAAGACAAAGAGTATGCACAATAAGCCAAAGGCTGCGGTCGAGGACGGCAAAAAACGCGGACGAGCCCTAAGGGAAAAAAGAAAATATTAGTTAAGGCATTTTCTGTATAAAAAAAAGGTGAATTTTTGTAAAAGAAATTTTTGCAAATTTTCGGGCCAGTTCTATCTGGAGCTTTTTAAGTTATTTTCGGATTTGTACGTTTTTTTTTATATTTCAACAGCACACCACGAGGGCTTACAGCCTAAATACTATCGTACCGTGGGTGTCGACAAGGAAGAAAGAGGCCACTTGTTAATTCTGGACTCGAAGGTTTGGAGGTTCGGAGGAGAAGGAAAAACATGTGCCGGCAAGGAATTCCACAACTTGGATCCATAACTGGAAGCCCTCGGGACAAAAGAGCGGGCATAACACGATTTTCTATATCTGGTGACCTGGGCAGTAAAAGGGTGAATTCGCTTTGTTCCCCTGGTAGATCTGTTGGGGGCAGCATGTGGAGGAACTATGGAAGAAAACTCCTCTGAGCAGTGCCCCTGCATATATCTATGAAAGAGAGAGAGAGGTCACCAACAGCACATGGGTGGGCAAGGGATGGCAGCCTTTGAGTGAGAGTAGCGTCACCGATGAGACGTATAGCTCTCTTCTGAATGGAGTCCAGGATAGCGAGTGTAGAAGTGGCAGCAGCACCCCAGATGTAAGAGCAGTATTCGAGGTTTGGTCTTATTTGTGAAGTATATAAGGTATAGATTAGCTGGTGAATAAGTGATTATGAATAATTTGTTACCTTTGCACTGTATAGGCTCTCTTTGCTTGGTTTCAACAAACTATTTCTAGGAAGCATATAATTTTGTCGAGTATTTATATGAATCTTTCAGTTTCTTCACGTCTTCATAAGCCAATAAAAATCTGCAGAGAAACAGCATATGTCGGATTACTAAGCGGAAGGTGTCGCAACACATTTTGAAACTTTGAAATGTAGGGCGCTTTTATCGAGTTGAAAGCGATAAATTATTGGGTTTCCAAATTGAGGTATAGTTTGCTTAAAGTTAGTTGAAAATACTTGAGCAAGTCGAAAGTTGTATTTGTCCTTTAACTCATAGGCGGCGCATAGAAGTTCATAAACACCAAAATGTAATCAAAATATGATGATAAAATTATTGTATTGTATGTTGTAACAAATATACTGGTGGTTATACATATCGCATCCGAACTATGCAATGAAAACAAACATGAATTTACCCTTTAACACGAAAAAACACATAAATACGAAAATAGAAATGCAAGAGATTCTTAGATATACTAACAGCACGGCAATGATTATAAGTATGTCTTGCAACCTACATTATAATATAGTATACCAACATTATAATCGTCATTAATTTTTCTAAAATAAACAATGAAAAATTTCCGTAATTTTTTGAAAGTTAAGAATTAAATAGCTAATTTTCTAGGAAACAGAGGCAGACTCAAAAAATGATAACTAGACACATTCATGGGCTTATATGAGTCTTTTTTAGTGTGAGAATATTCGAATACTCTGCGAATATTCGAATACTCCACGAATATTCGAATAATTCGAATAGTCGTGAAGCTTTCGGAACGAATATGCGAATACACAAACGGATAAATTCCCACCACTATTTGAGATTTCATTGAAAAAATGGCGTTATAAATACAAAAGTTACAGGGTGTTTCCACAATAGAAGGGTCACACAAATAAACTTCTCTAAAATGGTTAGTAATTCTTCTTCTTTTTTTTTGATGAAATTTGGATATGTCTATTTTGAGCGACGCCGAATGCAGTGACACACTTATTTTCGTCCAAAAAAGACCCTTGCCCCTTTTCCAATTTTTTGACATAGAAAAACTGCATTAATAGGCCTTGGTCAGGTGATATAGAGAACAATTTTCACAGCATTTGGAGGGTTGATCATCTTATATGTTTTGATGCTTTGTTCACCAAAATCGAATTATAAACACAAAAGCTACAGTGATGTATCAATCTTAAATGGGTCAGACTGAATATATAAACATACAAACATTGGGATCCCGGATATGTATTCTAGGGGGCTTAGTTCGCGCTCATTTAGGGAATTTTTTTCAAAATTCAAGTCGCGAACTCCTCGTTTGTAAATTTGTTTGCGAAAATTAACCAAAACGAGTACTTAATTGTTTAATAACTGGGCGATCTACACCATGTGAACTTTAAAAACAATTATCCATCAATTCATCCATCAATAACATTGTATGAAAATGTCTCCATAAGGATGACGTTATATATTACATTATTAGGAGCGGCTTGATCTTTAGAAGGGTCAGGAACCACCTATTGGATATGTTAATATATGACATGCTAACAAGGATTGGCCAGCTGTCTATGACATGATCAGTAATAGCAGTTGTAAGGTATTGATTGCAAAAACCGGCAGTTAATGACGAAACCTTGCGTTTCATTTGAGGGGATTACTACAACGTTAGCCTATAAAGCTATACAGAGCGTTTTACGTATAACTGCAATATACAGTGAGTTTTCGGTGAGTCATTTAGTTCAAAAATCATATATAGTACTTAGTATAAATAAGATTGTTTTGGAGATGCGAAAGTAAGAGATTTTTAACTAATTCGAATATGTGAGGACTGTAACCTGTGATGGGCAATTTAACATGTTTTTTTTTTAGATGTGACTATTGTTTATTTAAAAAGAAAAAAGTCTGGACGCAGCAAGTATTTTTAATAGCAAATGTCTTTCTTTGATGAAAGCAGGCATCAAACTTGGTTACCGATATAGTAGAAACAATGCACCATATTTCATCGAAATAACTTTATTGTTTGAAAATATATTTTAAAAAATCGAAAGTCTGGATGCAGCAAGTGTGTTATGGAAGTGAAATTCCATAAAAATGTTTTTAATAGCAAATGCGAGCAGGCATCAATCTGATTACCGGTATAGCCTATGTAGTAGAAACAATGTACTATATTTTATCAAAATTACTTATGGTTTGAAAATATACAAGAATTTTCCGAAAATAACTTTAAAAGTTTGGTTTCCTAACCAACAAAGCTTACGTTAATAGCAAATTGAGTTATTGAAATTTGAAGGATTTAATGAAAATTCGGTAAATTTGCAGATTAGCTCCCGAACGCTTTAAAAAAAATTGTTTTCAGAAACATTACTAGGACCCCACCTGGATGCACAAACCACAAGAAAATTTCTTGTTCACACCCCCCAAGAAAGTTACGGGACTGGGATTGAATAGGGGTGCTGGGCGGGGTATGTAGTAAAAAGGAAATATGAGCAGAAAATGCGAAAAAGACTGCTTGAAAGCTGTCTGTTTGAAGCCATATTCCCCTTAAACCCTGCCTACCCCGCACAGCACCCCTATTTGCCCCAGGTCACGTAACTTTCTTTGGGAGGTATGAACAAGAAGTTTTTCTTGTGGCTTATGCAAGGAGGGTGCTTGTATGCACACGAGGGGGGGAAAGGAAATGCCTACGACGAAGCAGACCCCCCGGGGGGTTGGTGGGTGGCTGCTTCGTCGTGGGGATTTTCCTTCCCCCTCGCGTGCATACAACCACCCTTGCAGCATTAACCACAAGAAAAATGTCTTGTTCCTACCCGCCAAGGAAGTTACGGCATAGGGGTGCTGTGCGGGGTAGGCAGGATTTAAGGGGATACGGCTTCAAGATGTGAAAAAGACAGCTTTCAAGCCCGTTTTATTCGAATTTTGTGCTCATATTTTCTTTTTACTACCTACCCCGCCCAGCACCCCTACTCACTCCTGGTCCCGTAACTTCTTTGGGGGCGGGGGGGAGGTGGCAAGAAACTTTTCTTGGGATTTGTGGATTGGGGGGGGGAGGTTTCTGAAAACAGTCTTTTGAAAAGCGTTCGGGAGCTAAACTGCAAATTTACCGAAAATTCGCTACCAAAACGCACTTACTGTGTCCAGATTTTTTTTCTTACAAACGCATCATATTTCGATAAAAAAATTAAAAAATGCATTAACGAATTTGTTCCACGAAAATTAGCTAAAAAAAATTATACACCCCTACTCACTCCTGGTCCCGTAACTTTCTTGGGGTGTGTGAACAAGAAATTTTTCTTGAGGTTTGTGGATCCAGGGGGGGGGGGCACTAGGCAGGTTTCTGAAAACAGTTTTGTGAAAAGCGTTCGGGGCTAAACTGCAAATTTACCGAAAATTCGCTACCAAAACGCACTTACTGCGTCCAGAGTTTTTTCTTACAAACGCATCATATTTCGATAAAAAATGCAAAAATGCGTTAACGAATTTGTTCTACGAAAATTAGCTTAAAAAAATTATAGACCGTTAAACCATAAACTTCACTATACCTACAGCGAAAGCATCAACTTAGCTAAAGCGACAGCCAAAGCATCAGTGAAAGGGTCTATTTGAAATGAATTTTCTGTAAATATTTTAGTAAAATGAAGGGCAATGACGGTGGAATCTGAAACTTAAGGGTTTGCAGAACACTCTTCTTGCTCTTTTGACAATCGGTATTTGTTTCACGTTCTTTGCCTAAACATTGCCAATTTTGACGTTTACAATTGCGAGTTTGATGTTTTGAGGAAAACTCCAAAATTTGTTTCTTTAACTGCCCATAACTTTTGTCTTTAAAGCTAGAGACCTAAATTTTGGTACAGAGTTCACTCTTTATAATACAAACACGTGTATCAAATTTGGTTGCCCTTACTTTGTTATTTCTGGAGATATAAATTTTTTTAGAAAGAAAACACAAAATTTTCCGTGAAAACCTGCTCCGATTTTCCTGGCTAACGAACTTGTCCAAGCCACTTGCAAAAGGAAGGTACTCACCAAAGTTGATCAAGATTGGTCCATTATTTTTTGAGTTATCGGCCGGATATATATATATATATATATATATATATATATATATATATATATATATATATAAAATTGGCTGGCGATATAACTTGATGCAAATTTATTGTTTATAGATCTCATAAACACCACTAGACATAAATTTAAAAAAAGTCTGTGGCTAATGGACCTAACGGTCCGAGGCCAAACCAAATTACAACAACAACAACAACAACATATATATATATATATATATATATATATATATATATATATATATATATATATATATATATATATATATATATATATATATATATATATATACAACCGTAAGATATTATTGGTTCATCGAATCTAAGCATGAACAGCCAGGCCGTCCGGCACAAGTGGTTACAGAGAAAATCGTTAAAAAGATACAACATGATTCACGCCGAGCTAAAGTGCGCGAGGTAGCAGAGATTTTTTTTTAATTCGCTAAAAGTAAAACCTAAAATAATTATTATACATATTTGAGCTTAATCGACTGTCCTAGAACTTACGGAAACAACCAATCACTTCTTCAAAAAAAATTACATTTTTATGTTTTATATAAATATAGTTAATTTTTTGTTTGATATTTAAAAATAAGTAAGCTTAAAGCACCTTTATTAACCACAACATAATTTTTTGTCTGACAATTTCTTTGTCAAAAAAATTAGCTTTATTGCAGAGCGAAATAAACTGAAATATACACTGACCACCAAAAAATTGAACCGAAAATTTTGCCGAAATCTTGTGGCCTAAAATTGTTTCCCCGATTTTAATTATATTTTCTATAGAATGTGTAGAAATTTGGGCTTCGACAAAAATGTCGCGCCTTATTTTACCGTAGAAACTAAAATAATGTTTTGGTGGTCTAAATTTGAAGCACCCTATGTAATAATTTAGGAACTTAGTCTGATTGCCTTCGTAACGAGACTTTCGCAGAAATACAAATGAACACTAACTAGAACCTCTAGAACCCAGATCCGGGACAGCTTCAAGTTTTAAAAGTTTATATATATATATATATATATATATATATATATATATATATATATATATATATATATATATATATATATATATATATATATATATATATATATATAAGATGTTTCATAATAAGATGTCATTATTGAAGGGACTGAATCTATGGACGGTTTGAATAAAAAAGGTTCATACGCACACAAGTCAGTTTTCTCTTTCTCTCTGAGAGACAGAGTGATAAAAAAATCATTTTTCTTATTCTTCTGTATAACTCAGAATAGCCCTTGAATATTTTTATGAACCTTGGCGGGGGTGAATTAGGGGTAGAGACACAGCTTTGAGGGGGGAAACGAATTTTTAAATTTAACTAGTGGCGCCCCCATTGACGTGACCCTAAATATTTTGGGTAAAAAGTATGATACGCTGCTGCTTTTTCTAAAAATTAAAGTAATTTTTACATTACTATTTATTTTTATTAAAATTGAATTTTTTCGTCATTTTTGGGCATTTCTATTAAAAAAATAAAAATTAAAACGACATTTTTTTCACATTTTAGGCATTCTTTTATTATTTATTGACAAAAAAAAACATTATCCAATAACTTATTTAAAAACCAACACAACTGAATTTGTTATGGTACATATTAATTGGCTGTTGACAAAGTAATGGGAGCAGCTTGTTGAAAAAAAGCAAACGAAGAACAAACAATTAAATAAGGTGTTGAAAATTCCCTCCACGTGCAAGCATACATGCCTCAACTCTTTTTCTCACATTATCGCGCACTCTTTGGAAAATCCCTGGCATATTCCTTATTATGTTACAGGAAGCTTTAATGCGATTACTCAAATCTTCCACGTTGTTACCAGGAATGCTGTAAACTAGATTTAAGACCACCACATAAGAAAAAGTGCAAAGTATTCAAGTCTGGTGACCGTGGATGCCATAGTTGCGGTTCACCACGACCTACCCATCAGTTATTGAACGTACGATTTAAATGGTCTCTTGCTTCAAGACTGAAATGGGGTAGTGCACCATCGTGCATGAACCACATTCTGTCTTTAATCAAACGCGCACTTCCTTAAGCAATAAGGGCAAGTTCTCCTCAAGAAACAGGCGCTAGATGTGGCCATTTAAACTTTCTGGTAGAAAAAATGGTCCAATCAAGTAATTTGCAACAATTCCAGCCCAGACATTTACAGAAAACTGCTCTCGATGGTGATATTCTTCCATTGCATGCGGGTTTTCTTCATCCCAATAGTGTTTATTGTGGAAATTTCTGATAGAATTTCTGGAAAAGTTTGCTTTGTCTGTGAACATTATTTCGCTATAAAACAGGGGATTTAGCGCAGTCTTCTCTAAAAACCATTGGCAAAAATTTATTCGCAATTGATTCCTAAGGAAGTAAGGTTTGGACACGTTTAATATGAACAACAAAAGTCTTGGAGAATCCTCCAAACCAGGACGTGCGATATATTCAATTGATTTTCAATATTCCTATTGCTCAAATTGGGACTATCTTCAATTACATTTATAACTTTCTGAAGTTATTTTAGTCAGACTAGCACCTTTTAAATTATTGTTAGCATTAAAAGTACCAGTTTCTTTTAATCCTATAAGAATACTTGAAAATGTTCGTCTATCTGGCGTGACTGTTTGAGAAGCGCTCTTGATATAATCGCACAGCTTCTGGTGCTTTACCATCAGCGAGACCGTAAATGGATTGGTTATCTGCAAACACCGCATTGGTAAAATTAACCATTTTTTTTTCAAGGTGACAATGCAAGACGTGAAACGGGTATTTTAATAATGAACTTCATATTCACATTAACATACAAAGCCGGAACTGTCATAAATGATCAACGTGTGACGTTTGAAGCACAGAGGAGATATTGTTAACTGTGTTGGAAGTCATAGCCTATAATAGATCATTTTAAAATCCTGCTTTCAATTTAGGAACTTACAATTTCTTCTTATTTGTGTTTTTTCATGAAAACACTCAAAGTTGCGATGAAATTTCATGGTGTCTTTTTTTTTTAAATAAAAATAAGTAGTAATGTAAAAATAACTTTCATTTTTAGAAAAATGAGCCGCGTATCATACTTTTACCCAAAATATTTAGGGTCACGTCAATGGGGGCGCCACTAGTTAAATTTAAAAATTCAAAGATGTGCCTCTGCACCTAATTCACCCCTACCAAGTTTTATAAAAACATTAAAGTGCTGTTCTGAGGTATACAGAAGAATATCCAATAAAATGATTATTTTATCACTGTGTATTTCAAAGAGAAAGTGAAAACGGACCTGTGTTCATATGAACTTTTTTTCTTAAAATCGTCCATAGATGCCGTCCCTTCAATATTGACATCTTAATATGAAACATCCTGTATATATATATATATATATATATATATATATATATATATATATATATATATATATATATATATATATATATCTATATATCTATATATATATATATATATATATATATATATATATATATATATATATATATATATATATATATATATCATCACATCACAACGATGCTCAAAAATAATAAACCACATTTAATGCAATTTCGCACATGCCTTCCTTTGTATAAAAAAATTCTGCACTTATCAAGTGCGTTATGGTAGCGAATTTTCATAGAAATATTTTTAATAACTACATAATTCTTTTATTCAATGAAAGCAGGCGTCAAAGTTGGTTACCAGTATAACCTATATAGTAGACACAATGTACCACATTTCAAAATAACTTTATTGTTTAAAAAAGTACAAAAATTAATAAATAATATAGGGGGGAAACATCTCTGAAGGCGTTATTTTCATGGGAGCTGCTATCTATTGGTAAAAACGTATAATGATTTATGATATTGACCGGAAATGTGTAAAGCTCCAAAACAATTAAAATAACTCAAAAAACGATGAACACTATACATTCTTTTCCTTACAAACGTGCATTATAATTCGATGTAAAAATCAAAAACGCAATAAAATAAGGAGTGTTCGATTAAAAAAAAATTGCATCACCAACGACTTATGGGCCAGCCTGTGATTTTTAAAATATACCTTTAAGATGCAGCTCAAGATACCCTATAGTTAACGTAAACAATTTTTTCTCGTATCTTATGTATAATAACAGATGTATTATATTATGCTTTACCGTAGAAATACGGAATTCTGTATATGTAGGTTCTGGGGACCAAGCTCGCGCTAATTTGAAGAAATCTTTCCACAATTCAAAGGTCGCGGTCTCCTCAAAAACGAGTTTTTTCTATGAAAATTCTTTTAAAATTACAGTGTATCGAACCATCAACTCTATAACTAAAACTACTGCCAGCGTATCAGAAAAAGGGAATATTTGAAATGATTTTTCTGCAAATATTTTAGTAAAATGAAGGACAATGACGGTTGAAGCTGAAACTTAAGGCTTTGTAAAACGCGTTTCTTGTGACATTTTCTCTGCATACCCCGTATTTGTTTCAGGTTATTTATCTGAATTTCGCATATGTTTTTTTATTTTATTTTAAATCACGACTTTGACGTTTTAAGAATAACTAAAAAATTCTCAAAGTAATTTTTGGTATTTCTTGAGCTTTTTGCGCCCAAAAAGTAAATCTTGGCCGTAATATAAAATATGTTTCGTTATCCACAGAAAATATTTTTGGTTTTACGCATTTCTCAGGTCATCAGTGGCACCCAAAAATTTTCTATTTAAATGCCTATAGCTTTTCTTCTTTCAACGTAGAGATCTAAATTTTGCTACATGGGTACACTTTCTATAACATAAACCTGTGTACCCAATTTGGTTTCTATAGCTTTGTTATTTCTGGAGATACACATTTTTTACGAAAGAAAACTCAACATTTTCCAAGAAAAACTGTGCCAAAAATGTGAAAAGTTGCAAGACAATGGAAATAACTAGAAAACTATGAAGGCTTTCAATTTTTTTCCCTACAAGCATGCATTATAATTCGATGGAAAATGCAATAGAGGTGTCCGATAAGAAAAAATTAAAATTTGTATCACAACGACCTATGGGCCGGGCCGCCCTGTGATTGTTAAAAATCATTTCATAAGATGCAGCTCAAGACACCGTCTATTTAACGTATACGATTATTTGCCATATCTTGTATAATAACGGATATGGAACTTTACCATATAAATGCGTCACCGTGTATATTTATATACAGGCTGGCGCATTAAAAACGAAACAGACCGATTTGCGTCCAGAGAATTTTTTTTAAGAAACGCTGAAACACGTCAATTTTAATATTGAATTGAATTTATGTTTTGACATAAAGCTCAACTTTGTCACATCAACCCCTTAAGGGTGGTGATAACAACCCTTATATTTTAAATAGGGAACATGAGTCGAGTGTTACATCATTTGACAGCTCTTTCTTTTATGAATTCAGCACACCAAACTCGTTTAAAAATTATTCACAGTTGGAGTTGCAAGAACGTACTTCATTCATTGTGATAAGAAATGCACTGATTAATCCAGTTTTCGTTAAAAAAACTAATAAACAAAACCAAACGTTTAAAATTGTTTATACAGTTAAGTAATTTGCTGAATAGTTCAAAAGAATTTGATGTTTGAAACAGTGGCCAATTTTCTCGTGCTCAAAGTTGGGTCTGCAGCAATTTGTCCTAAAACTTCAATCTCAGTAGTCTCATTTCTAACCGGAAATTCACGTTCAGGGTCCCGTTTTTTGTTGGCTACTGAACCACTTTGTCGAAACTTTGCAACTAACTCCAAAATGTATTTTCTGTTAACATGTCTGTTCGGATGTCGTTCATTAAACAAATTTGCGATACGGTTGGCACAGTCATCGTTTTTGAATAAAAGAGTAATTATTTCAACTCTTTCTTCTACAGAATACACCATTGCGAAATTAATTTTCGGTAGTACTATCAAATATCAAACCGACCGATAAACTGAAATAATAAACCGCATTTCTCTCATTCCGATAAGAAATGTTCTGATAGTCAATGTTTTGTTTACAAACCAACAAAACATTGACTATCAGCACACTTCTTATCGGAATGAGTGAAATGCGTTTTTGCATCTTCAACTGTGAATAATTTTTAAACGAGTTGACAAAGCTTCCAAAAAAATTAGTGTGCTGAATTCAGAAAAGAAATAGCTTTCAAATGATGTAACACTCGACCCACGTTCCCTATTTAAAATATAAGGGTTGTTATTACCACCCTTAAGGGGTTGATGTGACAAAGTTCAGTTTTATGTCAAAACATGTCCCACTCAATATTACAATTGACGTGTTTCAGCGTTTCTTAAAAAATTACTCTGGACGCAAATCGGTCAGTTTAGTTTTCAATGCGCCACCCTATATATATATATATATATATATATATATATATATATATATATATATATATATATATATATATATATATATATATATATATATATATATATATATATATATATATATATATATTGAAACTAACTCAGGATATGCGTTCTAGGGGACCTAGTTCCGCTCATTAGAAACATTTCTTACGACATTAGAGCTAAAAAAAATTAGATTTTCCGTTCCCGCTACGATTTTTACGATAAGTACTAAGGCATTACCATAGTGTTAAGCTTTCGACTAGAAAAGCTTCATCATCTGTTTACGAACTTAAGGCGAAGAACAAATGCTGCTAAAAGAAGTGATTTACATTTGCCAATTTATCCCTTGGAAATTACATAATACAAATGTAAATGGACACACCAGAACAATTCGCATATTTTGTATATAGAGCGAAGATAAATGAAGAACGGAATCTTATGAAATATTAACTATTCAGGCAATAATGTACGCACGCAAATTCAAGACATACAAAGGGATACATGTTGCCATATGCAAATAGACTTTACATAAGCAAATATGTAATTGTGTTTTTTTACAGGTCAAGGCTGTTGTTTGTTTACTTTATTATAATAGAGCAGTCATATCTAATTCATCAGCTACTATAGTGTCTGCAGGTCAGTCTGTCTCCCCAGTTAGTACAAACCATCTAATAATAAATCTCCTGTTTGGTGCAAGGGGACATTATTCAAAAATTACTTTAATTTTAGGAAAAAATTTGGACTGCCCAAGTCATTAGGTCATGAAATTGTTTCAAAAATTTTAAAATTGTCATTTCCTAAAAATCATTTATATAGTAACTCTAACAGATAAGTTAATATGTTTATTTTTTAAATAGATTAACATTACGTAATTAATATTTGGAATTAGTGAATTTTCTTTAAAAAATTCACTAATGAGGAGATCCCGACTTTTGAATTTTGAAAAAATTTCCTCAAATGAGCGCTAATTAGGCCCCCCAGAAAACATATCCGGGGTCAGTTTCAATTTTTATATGTTTATATATATATATATATATATATATATATATATATATATATATATATATATATATATATATATATATATATATATATATATATATATATTTGTGTGTGTGTATATCACACCGATAACTCAAAAAATAATGGGCCGACCTTGATTAAATTTGGTGAGTACCTTCTTTTTGCAAATGGCTTGAAAAAGTTCGTTATCCAGGAAAATCGGCCTAGGTTTTCCCGAAAAATTTTATGTTTTCTTTGGGAAAAAAATTATATCTCCCGAATTAACAAAGTAAGGGCAACGAAATTCAGTACGCGGGTTTATATCACTATATATAAGTTACACACCAAAATTTAGCTCTGTAGGTCAAAAGGCAAAAAAGTTATAGGCATTTAAATAAAAATTAATTGGGGTTTTCCTCAAAACGTTAAAGTTGCGATTTAAAACGTCAAAATTGGCTACATTTAGGCAAAGAACTTGAATCTAATACGGGCTATGGAAAGAAAATGTTTCAAGAAGAATGTTTTACCAACCCTTATGTCTTAGTTTCAACCGTCACTGTCCTTCATTTTACTAAAATGTTTCCAGAAAATTCATTTAAAATAGACCCTTTCTCTGATGCTTGACAGTAGCCTTAGCTATAGAGTTTATCGTTTAATGGCATAATATTTTTGTCGAATTTTCGTAAAAAATCAATAAAGCTCAATATATCCGTTACTATACAAGATACGAAAAAAATTGTATACATTAGTTATAGGGTGTCTTTAGCTACATCTCAAAAAAATATTTCTACAATCACAGGATGACCCATAAGTCGCTGGTGATACAAATTCCCTTTTTTATAATCAAACACGTCTTATGTTATTGCATTTTTGCATTTTCCATCGAAATATAATGCGTGTTTCTTAATAAAAGAAATTCTGGACGCAGCATGTGCGTTATGGTAGCGAATTTTGATCAAATGCTTCATATTTGTATAGCTCAATTTGCTATTAACCTATAAAGTTGACCAAGAAACATGTTTTTTCGGGAACACTTTAAGTTTAATTTCGGAAATTTTTGTACATTTTCAAACAATAAAGTTATTTTGATGAAACATGGCACATTATTTTTATTATATAGGTTATACTGGTAACCAAATTTAATGCCTGCTTTCTTAAAAAAACACACACATATTTGCTATTAAAACATTTTTATGAAAATTCACTACCATAACGCACTTGCTGCGTCCAGAATTTTCTAATATTGTATTGTATATATGTTTATGTTATTTACTGTGTCTTATGGCAATTTATAATGAATGTTCATAATAAAGAACTTTATATATATATATATATATATATATATATATATATATATATATATATATATATATATATATATATATATATATATATACAACTATCATTACAGCTGTTTTTTTAATTTGTGACCTGACATGACCTGGTTGTTGCAGAGGACGAAAGAGGAGTCTATCCTGAGCAAGAATGGCTGAATAGATCTTTTTTTCATGAAAAAATGTACTTGCCGGTTAGTTGCATTTTACCCCTCAATTACCGAATTTATGACATCCATTTATAGCACTGACCAAGCTCTAGCCAAAACGCTTACCACTTTTCTAAGCTGAAGAACTACTAAAGTAAAATAGGCCATTTCCGACTCTTTTGAGGAGTTACTGACTGAGCTTTGGACTAAGTGTGTAGCTGTTAAATGTTTATCTACCAAAAAAGATAATTTTTTTCTTGATATTTTCTTTCTTGGTTAGGTAGAATTCATTTTAATCATGCCCGTATTACAGACAAACCAAATGAACGAATTCAAACACGGATAGAAAAGAAACGTATTAATTGTTGATAAAATTCTTAAAACTATGTCAAATATAAATAAATCTATATAATCCCATTCTTATCTATATGTATAACTAGATGTCAACCGAAACAATATTTTAAAGCTTAAATTAATGCTTGTAAACTTTACTTAATGTTATCGTATTACCATGATGTAATAGCATTTTAGTATGTACATCGGTTTATTATGGTCTCTACAGCAGTAGGGATGTTTTATGAGGATTTAATTGTAGTAGCTAAAAGGTTTATGCAGAATTATGTTGCGTGTTTCCAGGTTTACAGGGTGAACCAGTGAAAAGTTTTATTGTAAATTACTTACAAGATTTAAAAGATATCATATGGGTAAACAATAATTTCAGTAGTATCAAGTGGAAATAGAAGAATAATAATAAAGTATAGAAGTATAGAGGCAGCAAGTGCGTTAAGACAGTGAATTTTCATAGAAGTGATTTTCACCTTTTATTATTATATATATATATATATATATATATATATATATATATATATATATATATATATATATATATATATATATATATATATATATATATATATATATATATATATATATATATATATATATAGATAAACTTGTTTTGGCCTCGAGTAAAGCTCTTTTAGCCACGGTCACTCTAAGGTCTAGATCAATAACTAGTGTTTCAGCTCCTAAATCACGATGTTTTACACTAAGAAAAACAAATTGTGTATGCTATCATCTACCAAGCACAACAAGCAATCCATCCAATTTTCTTTATTCCATATGAATAATAATCATAATTTAAAAAACACACCCCCTCGGATCGAAAGAAGACATTTGTGCTGTATTCTGTTACCAAAAAAGTGTTCTAAAAATTATTGTGTATAGAATGAACAAAAACGATATTTCTTTCATACGTATATATTTTTTATAGTTAATTGATGCGAATTGAATCCGCCTTGTTGTAATACAGTGTTTTTTTTTAGAGGTTTAGTGAATTTTAAGACAATTTCACTAGTAGGAGGTAACAACTTTCAAATTTTCGAAAAATGTCTTCAAATGAGCGCGAATTAAAGCTTTTGGAACCCATATCCAAGGTCAGATCCTAACTTTTAATATATATATATATATATATATATATATATATATATATATATATATATATATATATATATATATATATATATATATATATATATATATATATATATATATATATACGACATGGCATGTGAAGCTCCTAGGCAACTTATATACTTACGGTTTTTTAAGTTATACAACAAATTTTTTTCCGGAGGCTAAGTTCGTTGTCTAGTTCTGGGAGTGCAGTTTTTATTGAAAATACTATATCTTTGAAACTCGTCAATTAATTTTTATGAAATTTAACTCATTTATTGCCATCAAGCTACCGATTCAAGGTTCCAAAATTCATTTCAGTTAAATAATTATATGCCAAACGATACGTGGGTGTGATGATTGTGTGACATCGGGTTGCATTGCGCAGGAAGCCGTGACCATACCGTGGTCTGAGCGACCAAGGGGGGCGGTGACTGATATCCCATAGCATTAAGGTTTGGTAGTAAGAATGAGATCCAAGGGATTTGAGCTGTGTGTTGGGATGCAAAAAAAGTAAGTATGTTGCTGAACCATATTGGCTAAAGAATTGCTGACTGAAAAGGCCTCCGCTGCTCTCCCTTGTGGATCGGTTTTTGAAGATCCTAGCCATTCCTTATTATGGACATTGAAGTCACCAAGAATAGTGACCTCGGAGGAAGGATATTCAGAAATCAGATGGTCGGTTTTTTCAGAAAGGTAGTCAAAGAGCTGGACAAAGTTGTTGCCAGAAGGTGACCGGTAACTGCAACAGATAAATTTAGTTGCAGCCTGAGAGAGAGTTTTATCCATAATATGTCTTTTCTTCCAGCTTCTAAATTGGGGAGTCTGATGCAGGGTAGATTGCTACGGACGTATGCGCACACGCCTCCATGCAATCTAAAGGAAGTAAGGAGCTAATACCCTGGGAAATTAGGGCGATTAGTGGCTGTTTTAGCACTGATTTGGGTTTCGGTGAGGAAGAAGAGTTGGGGCCTGGAGGAAATGGTGGACGGAGTTCAGGTTAGAATTTAGGCCGCATATATTCGAGAAGGATATGTTAATTCTTGATGCTGGCGCCCCCTGTACACCCCTCTCCCGGAGATCCAAATAGAGGGGTATTTTACCTCCGTAATCTTTTGTACAAGGAGGAGCCATCATCATTTTTGCTTATAAGGGAAACCGACTCATACACCAGAACCGTAAACGTCCGTTGGGACTTCATTGGCCCCTTGATGTACGGGGTGGTAACTCCTCGAGCGTGAAAAATCCTTTACTATCACCTAAAGGAAAACTCCACTACCACGTGCTTGACTCCAATTAGTCGCCTCGTACGATAGACAGGCGTTACCATGGGCCTATTCTTCTAGTTAGTCCCCGGACCCACAGGGGACAAGTTCATTTGTTTAAAGCATCAACCTCCATGGCTTGCTTAACTTTTTTGTATTTTATTTAATTAGATTAAATCTTATTTTGTCAAAAACCACGTCAAAATGGATATTTGACTGACATATGGTACATAAGCATCTTCTTAGTGCAAATGAATAAGCTGAAAATTCAATAGGACTGTCATAAGAAAAACAAAAGTAGAAAAAAAGTAAGTGAAAAAAAAACTATTGTCCTGGTTTATGCCAACATATGCGTTTTAAATAAGCAAGGGTTTCAACAGTGTCAGATCAAAGATAACTCAGCTAAGGCGCACACACAGATTCGCAAACTTGTTGTTTTTCTCACTCAAAAACGAAAAGAAAAATTGTATCTCAAAAAATAATTATTTGGATGAAATTTGGTAGGTGTGTTGCCCTGGTAAACATCTTACTACGTCCCAGAGTTCAGGTTTTTTGGTTTATAGCCAATTGAATTATTCAAATTTGAAGCATTTAATAAAGATTCGCTACTATAACGCACTTGCTGCGTCCCGAATGTTTTTAATTTACTCCAAAGCTTAAATTATCGGATAAGGTCTGAATATAGCCTATATTTAGCACAATGTTACAGTTTATACGTGTAGTATACAGTTTTGATTATAATGACATACACTTTACATGCACGCAGACAATTTGCATAACGGAAACTGTAGAAGTCTCTGTAAATGCTTCATTCATGAATTCATTTTGCAGATTACGATATATCAGAGGAAATAATAGCGTACGATAAGCTGCTTTTCTTGCCAGTGGATTCCTCAACCTTAATTGGAAGCAATGATTCAAGAATCCTGCAATGTTTACTGGCAAAAGAGAGGAAACAATCAAGTCTTATACAGGGTGTAAGACTTAAATGTTCTTCTATTTACAATTGTAATAGTGTGAGGTATAATGCGAAGGAAAACACTATTTTGGTGATAATGAGTAGAACGCAGATTTATTTCATTACAAGCACTATTACCCGTGATTCTTGCAAAATGGAACAACAGAAGAAATGCTCTTTGCAATCATAGAATATGTAGTGCGTTATTTGTAATAAAAGAATACGTAGCATGTTATTTGTAATAAAAACAATTAAAGATATCTGAAAAAGAGTATAAAAATCTCGGGACGCAGCAAGTGCGTTATGGTAGCAAATTTTCTTTAAAATATTTTTAATAGCAAATGTCTCTCTTTGATGAAAGCAGGCATCAAACTTGGTTGCCTATATAGTAGAAACAATGTACCATATTTCATTGAAATAAATTTATTGTTTGAAAATATATAAACATTTTTCAACAGTCTAGATGCAGCAAATGTGTTATGGAAGTGAATTTCCATAAAAATGTTTTTAATAGCAAATGCGAGCAGACATCAATCTGATTACCGGTATAGCCTATGTAGTAGAAACAATGTACTATATTTTATCAAAATTACTTATGGTTTGAAAATATACAACAATTTTCCGAAAATAAACCTAAATGTTGGTTTTCTATCCAACAAAGCTTACGTTAATAGCAAATTGAGTTATTGAAATTTGAAGGATTTAATGAAAATTCGGTAAATTTGCAGATTAGCTCCCGAACGCTTTTCAACAAATTGTTTTCAAAAACATTACTAGGACCCCACCTGGATGCACAAACCATAAGAAAAATTTCTTGTTCACACCCCCCCAATGAAGTTATGGGACTGAGAGTGAATAGGGGTGGTGTGCGGGGTAGGCAGGGTTTAAGGAGAATATGGCTTCAAGATGTGAAAAAGACAGCTTTCAAGCCCGCTTTATTCAAATTTTCTGCTCATATTTCCTTTTTACTACCTACCCCGCTCAGCACCCCTACTCACTTCTGGTCCCGTAACTTCCTTGGGGGGTGTGAACAAGAAATTTTTCTTGGGGTTTCTGAAAACAGTTTTTTGAAAAACGTTCGGGAGCTAAACTGCAAATTGACCGAAAATTCGCTACCAAAACGCACTTATTGCGTCAAGATTTTTTTCTTATGAACGCATCATATTTCGATAAAAAATGCAAAAATGCATTAACGAATTTGTTCTACGAAAATTAGTTAAAAAAATTATACACCCCTACTCACTCCTGGTCCCGTAACTTCCCTGGGGAGTGTGAACAAGAAATTTTCCTTGGGGTTTGTGGATCCAGGGGGGTGGGGGCCTAGGCAGGTTTCCGAAAACAGTTTTTTGAAAAGCGTTCGGGAGCTAAACTGCAAATTTATCAAAAATTCGCTACCAAAACGCACTTACTGCGTCCAGATTTTTTTTTTACGAACGCATCATATTTCGGCAAAAAAATGCAAAAATGCATTAACGAATTTGTTCTATGCAATTTAGCTAAAAAAAATTATGCACCCCTACCCAATCCTGGTCCCGTAACTTCCTTGGGGAGTGTGAACAAGAAATTTTTCTTGGGGTTTGTGGATTCAGGGGGTCCCTAGGCAGGTTTCTGAAAACAGTTTTTTGAAAAGCGTTCGGGAGCTAAACTGCAAATTTACCGAAAATTCGCTACCAGTTTTTTTTCTTACAAACGCATAATATTTCGATAAAAAATGCAAAAATACATGAACGAATTTGTTCTACAAAAATTAGCTTAAAAAAAATTATACACCCCTACTCACTCCTGGTCCCGTAACATTCTTGGGGAGTGTGAACAAGAAATTTTTCTTGTGGTTTGTGGATCCAGGGGGGACCCTAGGCAGATTTCTGAAAACAGTGTTTTAAAAAGCGTTCGGGAGTTAAACTGCAAATTTACCGAAAATTCGCTACCAAAACTCACTTACTGCGTCTAGATCTTTTTCTTACAAACACATCATATTTCGATAAAAAATTCAAAAATGCATTAACGAATTTGTTCTACGAAAATTGGCTAAAAAAATTATACACCCCTACTCACTCCTGGTCCCGTAACTTCCTTGGGGAGTGTAAACAAGAATTTTTTTGGGGGAATAGTGGTGCTGTGCGGGGTAGGCAGTGTTTAAGGGGGATATGGCTTCAAGATGTGAAAAAGACAACTTTCAAGCCCGTTTTATTCGCATTTTCTGCTCATATTTCCTTTTTACTATGCCACCCCGCCCAGCACTTCCTTGGGGGGTATTAACAAGACATTTTTCTAGGGTTTTGTGGATCCAGGGGGGGGGGGTCTAGGCAGGTTTCTGAAAACAGTTTTTTGAAAAGCGTTCGGGAGCTAATCTGCAAATTTACCGAAAATTCGCCACCAAAACGCACTTACTGCGTCCAGATTTTTTTCTTATAAACGCATCATATTTCGATAAAAAAATGCACAAATGCATTAACAAATTTGTTCTACGATAATTATCTAAAAAAATTATAGACCGTTAAACCATAAACTTCACTAAACCTACAAATAAATATCCAAAAAGCCACCAAACTTAACTAAACTGACAGCCAAAGCATCAGAGAAAGGGTCTATTTGAAATGGATATTCTGTAAATATTTTAGTAAAATGAAGGGCAATGATGGTTGAATCTGAAACTTAAGGGTTTGCAGAACACTCTTCTTGCAATATTTTCTTTTCACAAACGGTATTTGTTTCACACTCTTTGCCTAAACATTGCCAATTTTGACGTTTAATATTGCGAGTTTCGCGTTTTGAGGGAAACTCCAAAATTTGTTGCTTTAACTGCCCATAACTTCTTTGTCTTTAAAGCTAGGGACCTAAATTTGGTACAGAGTTCACTCTTTATAATACAAACACGTGTACCAAATTTGGTTGCCATTACTTTGTTATTTCCGGAGATATGAATTTTTTTTATAAAGAAAACACAAAATTTCCCGGGAAAACCTGGTCCTATTTTCCTGGCTAACGAACTTATCCAAGCCACTTGCAAAAGGAAGGTACTCTGCAAATTTTATTAAGATCGGTCCAGTATTTTTTGAGTTATCGGTCGGACATATATATATATATATATATATATATATATATATATATATATATATATATATATATATATATATATATATATATATATATATATATATATATATATATATATATATCTTCCCATAAGGGCATTTTTTTAAAAAAATTCGCTAATAAGCTCGTATCAATATTGACATCATATTAAATGAATAATTACCTGATAAACTGAACTGCCTTAAAAAAGTACTAAAGACAACCCTAATTTGGTTTTAGCGCATTTTCATTTCAAGAAAATTTCGCGTGTAGAAAGGTAACGACTTTCGAATTTTTAAAAAACCTTTCTCAAATTAATGTAATTTGGAGCCCACAGAACCCATATCCGAGGACAGTTTCAGACTTTACAATATGTTTATATAATATATACAGTGTGTTTCACTTTAAGTGGTGACAATTCATTATTTCATAACGGGTCGGCCGATTTTCAAATTAAAAAGAAAATAGTAACGTACTCCAAAAGCTCCACATGCTGGTATGCATTATTTTAAGATTCGCGTTTTCCATAGCCTACTACGAAAACAAATAAGACTCGAAAAATCACTGAAGCATATAAGGCATTTTTACGAAAAAAAAAACCTAAAAATTTATATCGATTTAGGCACATCTGCAACCCACAAATCTCAAGTTTCAACATCGTAACTTATACCGAGTGAGTGCAAAAAATCGACTTTTTGAGAGTGCTCTGTATAAATGCTACTGAGTGTCTTGCAAATATTAGATTCGATTGGATTAAGAGTCATACAGAGTATCAATTCACACAATATCATCCGCAGACCTTATACAGAGTGTTCATAATAAATACGGAAATATTACAAAACCCAGCTTGGCGATTTTGCTACTACATGCTCCAGGAAGTTTTGAAAATAAGTGTATTTACAATGCTTGTTCGTAATTTGCAGGAAGCAATGCATCGTGCTTAATTTTAATCAATTTAATTCAAATAACGCTATAAAATTTATTTAATTCCTTCTTTCTTTTATAGGCTAATACAGCAAAACAAGGAAAGATAACAAAGAAAGTATTGAGTAAAAATGAACAATTTTAAATTGTACCAATTTCAATTAGACCACCCTGTACCGCAATATAATTTCACAGTCTCTTCCAATAATTGCCAGTAACTTTTCTTGGTTATTCCCGTGTAATAGATCTCCACGCGTCATGAATTTTTTCTATTAAATCTTTCATATTGAGGGTACCCCAAAGGAAGCAATCAAGTGGTGTTAGGTCGGGTAAGCTGTCGCTAAACTGCGACAGCTACTGATTAAGACAACTTCGTTGTCGAAATGCTTATCTAGCGCATAACCCTCTTGTTATTATTTGTGTGGTTTTTTGGCGTGATTTCGCTTTTTATTTCCGCTAAATATTAGTAGGGATAAAATTAGATTTTGCCATGTTTGTCAGAAGATCAAGCCCTATAAACCAAAGTTTTCACACATTGAAAGAAGGTGACTATAATACAAGATTGGCGAATTGTTATTGGGCCCAAGGTAACTTTTTAAATGACAGACATTTTTTTAAGAATATTATGTTTACTGATGAGGCTACATTCACCAGTAATGGGGTTGTGTCGTCTCAAAACTGTAGAAAATGGTCCAGAGATAATCCCCACCATTATCCAGGTTATAAACTAACTATATATATATATATATATATATATATATATATATATATATATATATATATATATATATATATATATATATATATATATATATTCAACAACACACCACGATGGCTTACAGCCTAAATATTACCGTACCGTGGGTGTCGACCAGAAGGAAAGAGGTAACTTGTTAATTCTGGACTTGAAGGTTTGGAGGCTGGAGGGAGAAGGAAAAACATGTGCCGGCAAGGAATTGCACAATTTGGAAGTCCTCGGGACAAAAGAGCGGGCATAACAAGATGTTCTATGTCTGGTGACCTGGACAGTAAAAGGGTGCATTCGCTCTGTTCCCCTGGTAGATCAGTTGGGGGCAGCAGGTGGACGAACTATGGAAGAAAGCTCCTCTGAGCAGAGCTCGTGCAGGTATCTATTAAAGAGAGAGAAGTCACCAACGGCACGTCGGTGGGCAAGGAATAGCAGCATTTGGGTGAGGGTAAGGTTACCGATGAGACGTATAGCTCTATTCTTAATGGAGTCCAGGATAGCGAGTGTAGAAGCGGCAGCGGCACCCCAGATGAAGGAGCAGAATTCGAGGTTTGGCCTTATTTGTGAAGTATATAAGGTATAGAGATTATCTGGTAAAAAATATTTGCGAGCCCGGAAGAGGAAACTTAATTTCTTAGCAGCCGCTTCTGAAATTGATGTGAGAGATCCACAGAAATGCCAACAAGTGAAAAGGACTCATTACTTTGAATAACTTGGTTGTTCATTGTAATGGGTCTAGGGCTCTCATATGAAATAGAAAGCAAGACTGAGATTTTGTGGGATTTAATTGTTCAAAATTTCTACTTCCCCAGTCTAATATTTTTGGAGATCCACGGAGACAGCACCCTCCATGAGTCTGCGATCCTCATCTAATTGGGCAAAAGAGACAGGCTTAGAATATTGTATATTTGAGTGGAGGGTGCTGTCGTCCGCGTAACCGTGAAATGGGTTGGGTGTGCTAGAGATGAGGTCATTGATGTGGAGAAGAAACAAAGTAGGGGCTAACGCTGAACCTTGAGGAACTCCTGCATTAATTGTATAAAGTTAGGAAGAATGGCCATCCACGACAACAGAAATGCCCCGGTTGGAGAGGAAACTTGCTGTCAAGGTACAGAGTTTTGGTGGTAGGCCAGAGGCCGGAAGTTTATTAAGCCGCGCTGCGTGCCAGACATGGCCGTAAGCTTTGGATATATCTAGAGCGACAATCTGGGATTCACCCTGTAGTTCCGCAGACTTTTTCCAAGAAAGGGTGACAAAGGAACGGAGGTCGGCAGTTGATCTGCGCTGACGGAATCCATACTGCCTGTCGTGGATTACACTGTGTTTTTCAAAAATTTTTAGACATTCGGTCACTTTAGAGACGACTGAAAGGAGAGAGATGGGCCTGTAGTTACTAGGAAGCGCTTTGGATCCTTTCTTGGGGACGGGTTGGACTCGAGCAGTTTTCCAGTTACTAGGGAATACGCCTCTATTTTAAGATGCCTGAAACACACGAGTCAGGACATGAGCAAGTTCTGGTGCGCATTTCTTGAGAATAATTGCTGGGATCTCGTCAAGGCCAGATGCTTTCCTGGTATTAAGGGAAGAGAGCATCTTTCGTACCTTTTTAGTTTTGAAAATGATATCCGTCATTTTATGCGCGACATTGGGGACTGTTGGTGGTTGAACATTTGGAGGAGGGTTGAGAGTAGAATTGCCGGCGAACAACGAGGCAAACAGTTCAGCCTTGCCCAGGGCGGTAGAAACAATTTCATCCCCTGAGACCAGAGGTGGGAACGTGCTTTTGCAGAAATTATTCCCAATAGATTTAGCAAGAGTCCAGAAGGGTTTGCTGCCGTTGGAGCTTGAGAGGACTTTGTCTTTGATGTGGTTATTAAACGAGTTTTTTTCCTCAGAAAGAATGCGGTCATATCGGTTTCTTGCGTCGTTAAATGCTTGACGGTTTTCTTGACCGGGATTCTGTAGAACGGTTTGGGAGTTTTGACCTTTTCAAGTCTGGCCTTGTCACATGATTTAGAGAACCAGGGCTTTTGAGTGGCTGAAGAGGTTTTCTGTGTACGTGGAATAAATAACCATGCCAGCTTGGATAGTTTCGGTGACCTTTTGTGAGATATCAGAGGGGTCAGGAAGAGAGAAGCAGACAGACGACCATTGCTTTTAAACAAATTTATTTGTTAGTATACATTTGCATGTTAATATTTAGCGCTTTTGGACGCAAACTTTGTCCCGGCATTAGGAAATAAATGGTCCAATGCTGACAATTTACAAAGTTGTTAGTTACACAGCTCTATATATAAAATGTTGTGTAAACTAAAGTTGCTGTGACCACATACGACCTGGTCCTGCACCGAGATGGCGTCCCTGTCTTATCTCTCATAATGTCTGATTTTTTGCAATAACTTCCATTGCTTATATTTTTACCTACGATTTATTTAAATAGCATAACAGTACAGATAACGTCATCTGTCTTTGTTTAACATTGTAGATATTGCATTACAGAATCTGAAGTGATGTCGAGGAAAGGGGAAATATTTTTTAAGTAATATTGTTTTAGCAATTGACATTATTTTTAACAGTCATATAGTTATAGTTTCTTCCTGTCTGTCCCTTTGTCATTGTCCGGTCTAGTGGTTCTCAAATAAAGTCGCCTTGGTGGACCCCTAGGCGTGAAGTGTGTGATCCCATGTCTTTTATTCCTTAGTTATAAGCCTAGTTAAGAAGACGCAAACATATACACCTTACCAAAAAAATGTAACGTATGATGGTCATTCCCTCTTTTTTTAAATTATGATTATTATTCATATGGAATAAAGAAAATTGGATGGATTGCTTGTTGTGCTTGGTAGATGATAGCATACACAATTTGTTTTTCTTAGTGTAAAACATCGTGATTTAGGAGCTGAAACACTAGTTATTGATCTAGACCTTAGAGTGACCGTGGCTAAAAGAGCTTTACTCGAGGCCAAAACAAGTTTATCTATATATATATATATATATATATATATATATATATATATATATATATATATATATATAGATAAACTTGTTTTGGCCTCGAGTAAAGCTCTTTTAGCCACGGTCACTCTAAGGTCTAGATCAATAACTAGTGTTTCAGCTCCTAAATCACGATGTTTTACACTAAGAAAAACAAATTGTGTATGCTATCATCTACCAAGCACAACAAGCAATCCATCCAATTTTCTTTATTCCATATGAATAATAATCATAATTTAAAAAAAGAGGGAATGACCATCATACGTTACATTTTTTTGGTAAGGTGTATATGTTTGCGTCTTCTTAACTAGGCTTATAACTAAGGAATAAAAGACATGGGATCACACACTTCACGCCTAGGGGTCCACCAAGGCGACTTTATTTGAGAACCACTAGACCGGACAATGACAAAGGGACAGACAGGAAGAAACTATAACTATATGACTGTTAAAAATAATGTCAATTGCTAAAACAATATTACTTAAAAAATATTTCCCCTTTCCTCGACATCACTTCAGATTCTGTAATGCAATATCTACAATGTTAAACAAAGACAGATGACGTTATCTGTACTGTTATGCTATTTAAATAAATCGTAGGTAAAAATATAAGCAATGGAAGTTATTGCAAAAAATCAGACATTATGAGAGATAAGACAGGGACGCCATCTCGGTGCAGGACCAGGTCGTATGTGGTCACAGCAACTTTAGTTTACACAACATTTTATATATAGAGCTGTGTAACTAACAACTTTGTAAATTGTCAGCATTGGACCATTTATTTCCTAATGCCGGGACAAAGTTTGCGTCCAAAAGCGCTAAATATTAACATGCAAATGTATACTAACAAATAAATTTGTTTAAAAGCAATGGTCGTCTGTCTGCTTCTCTCTTCCTGACCCCTCTGATATCTCACAAAAGGTCACCGAAACTATCCAAGCTGGCATGGTTATTTATTCCACGTACACAGAAAACCTCTTCAGCCACTCAAAAGCCCTGGTTCTCTAAATCATGTGACAAGGCCAGACTTGAAAAGGTCAAAACTCCCAAACCGTTCTACAGAATCCCGGTCAAGAAAACCGTCAAGCATTTAACGACGCAAGAAACCGATATGACCGCATTCTTTCTGAGGAAAAAAACTCGTTTAATAACCACATCAAAGACAAAGTCCTCTCAAGCTCCAACGGCAGCAAACCCTTCTGGACTCTTGCTAAATCTATTGGGAATAATTTCTGCAAAAGCACGTTCCCACCTCTGGTCTCAGGGGATGAAATTGTTTCTACCGCCCTGGGCAAGGCTGAACTGTTTGCCTCGTTGTTCGCCGGCAATTCTACTCTCAACCCTCCTCCAAATGTTCAACCACCAACAGTCCCCAATGTCGCGCATAAAATGACGGATATCATTTTCAAAACTAAAAAGGTACGAAAGATGCTCTCTTCCCTTAATACCAGGAAAGCATCTGGCCTTGACGAGATCCCAGCAATTATTCTCAAGAAATGCGCACCAGAACTTGCTCATGTCCTGACTCGTGTGTTTCAGGCATCTTAAAATAGAGGCGTATTCCCTAGTAACTGGAAAACTGCTCGAGTCCAACCCGTCCCCAAGAAAGGATCCAAAGCGCTTCCTAGTAACTACAGGCCCATCTCTCTCCTTTCAGTCGTCTCTAAAGTGACCGAATGTCTAAAAATTTTTGAAAAACACAGTGTAATCCACGACAGGCAGTATGGATTCCGTCAGCGCAGATCAACTGCCGACCTCCGTTCCTTTGTCACCCTTTCTTGGAAAAAGTCTGCGGAACTACAGGGTGAATCCCAGATTGTCGCTCTAGACATATCCAAAGCATACGGCCAGGTCTGGCACGCAGCGCGGCTTAATAAACTTCCGGCCTCTGGCCTACCACCAAAACTCTGTACCTTGACAGCAAGTTTCCTCTCCAACCGGGGCATTTCTGTTGTCGTGGATGGCCATTCTTCCTAACTTTATACAATTAATGCAGGAGTTCCTCAAGGTTCAGCGTTAGCCCCTACTTTGTTTCTTCTCCACATCAATGACCTCATCTCTAGCACACCCAACCCATTTCACGGTTACGCGGACGACAGCACCCTCCACTCAAATATACAATATTCTAAGCCTGTCTCTTTTGCCCAATTAGATGAGGATCGCAGACTCATGGAGGGTGCTGTCTCCGTGGATCTCCAAAAATATTAGACTGGGGAAGTAGAAATTTTGAACAATTAAATCCCACAAAATCTCAGTCTTGCTTTCTATTTCATATGAGAGCCCTAGACCCATTACAATGAACAACCAAGTTATTCAAAGTAATGAGTCCTTTTCACTTGTTGGCATTTCTGTGGATCTCTCACATCAATTTCAGAAGCGGCTGCTAAGAAATTAAGTTTCCTCTTCCGGGCTCGCAAATATTTTTTACCAGATAATCTCTATACCTTATATACTTCACAAATAAGGCCAAACCTCGAATTCTGCTCCTTCATCTGGGGTGCCGCTGCCGCTTCTACACTCGCTATCCTGGACTCCATTAAGAATAGAGCTATACGTCTCATCGGTAACCTTACCCTCACCCAAATGCTGCTATTCCTTGCCCACCGACGTGCCGTTGGTGACTTCTCTCTCTTTAATAGATACCTGCACGAGCTCTGCTCAGAGGAGCTTTCTTCCATAGTTCGTCCACCTGCTGCCCCCAACTGATCTACCAGGGGAACAGAGCGAATGCACCCTTTTACTGTCCAGGTCACCAGACATAGAACATCTTGTTATGCCCGCTCTTTTGTCCCGAGGACTTCCAAATTGTGCAATTCCTTGCCGGCACATGTTTTTCCTTCTCCCTCCAGCCTCCAAACCTTCAAGTCCAGAATTAACAAGTTACCTCTTTCCTTCTGGTCGACACCCACGGTACGGTAATATTTAGGCTGTAAGCCATCGTGGTGTGTTGTTGAAATATATATATATATATATATATATATATATATATATATATATATATATATATATATATATATATATATATATATATATATATATATATATATAGTTTATAACCTGGATAATGGTGGGGATTATCTCTGGACCATTTTCTACAGTTTTGAGACGACACAACCCCATTACTGGTGAATGTAGCCTCATCAGTAAACATAATATTCTTAAAAAAATGTCTGTCATTTAAAAAGTTACCTTGGGCCCAATAACAATTCGCCAATCTTGTATTATAGTCACCTTCTTTCAATGTGTGAAAACTTTGGTTTATAGGGCTTGATCTTCTGACAAACATGGCAAAATCTAATTTTATCCCTACTAATATTTAGCGGAAATAAAAAGCGAAATCACGCCAAAAAACCACACAAATAATAACAAGAGGGTTATGCGCTAGATAAGCATTTCGACAACGAAGTTGTCTTAATCAGTAGCTGTCGCAGTTTAGCGACAGCTTACCCGACCTAACACCACTTGATTGCTTCCTTTGGGGTACCCTCAATATGAAAGATTTAATAGAAAAAATTCATGACGCGTGGAGATCTATTACACGGGAATAACCAAGAAAAGTTACTGGCAATTATTGGAAGAGACTGTGAAATTATATTGGGGTACAGGGTGGTCTAATTGAAATTGGTACAATTTAAAATTGTTCATTTTTACTCAATACTTTCTTTGTTATCTTTCCTTGTTTTGCTGTATTAGCCTATAAAAAAAAGAAGGAATTAAATAAATTTTATAGCGTTATTTGAATTAAATTGATTAAAATTAAGCACGATGCATTGCTTCCTGCAAATTACGAACAAGCATTGTAAATACACTTATTTTCAAAACTTCCTGGAGCATGTAGTAGCAAAATCGCCAAGCTGGGTTTTGTAATATTTCCGTATTTATTATGAACACTCTGTATAAGGTCTGCGGATGATATTGTGTGAATTGATACTCTGTATGACTCTTAATCCAATCGAATCTAATATTTGCAAGACACTCAGTAGCATTTATACAGAGCACTCTCAAAAAGTCGATTTTTTGCACTCACTCGGTATAAGTTACGATGTTGAAACTTGAGATTTGTGGGTTGCAGATGTGCCTAAATCGATATAAATTTTTAGGTTTTTTTTTTCGTAAAAATGCCTTATATGCTTCAGTGATTTTTCGAGTCTTATTTGTTTTCGTAGTAGGCTATGGAAAACGCGAATCTTAAAATAATGCATACCAGCATGTGGAGCTTTTGGAGTACGTTACTATTTTCTTTTTAATTTGAAAATCGGCCGACCCGTTATGAAATAATGAATTGTCACCACTTAAAGTGAAACACACTGTATATATTATATAAACATATTGTAAAGTCTGAAACTGTCCTCGGATATGGGTTCTGTGGGCTCCAAATTACATTAATTTGAGAAAGGTTTTTTAAAAATTCGAAAGTCGTTACCTTTCTACACGCGAAATTTTCTTGAAATGAAAATGCGCTAAAACCAAATTAGGGTTGTCTTTAGTACTTTTTTAAGGCAGTTCAGTTTATCAGGTAATTATTCATTTAATATGATGTCAATATTGATACGAGCTTATTAGCGAATTTTTTTTAAAAAATGCCCTTATGGGAAGATATATATATATATATATATATATATATATATATATATATATATATATATATATATATATATATATATATATATGTCCGACCGATAACTCAAAAAATACTGGACCGATCTTAATAAAATTTGCAGAGTACCTTCCTTTTGCAAGTGGCTTGGATAAGTTCGTTAGCCAGGAAAATAGGACCAGGTTTTCCCGGGAAATTTTGTGTTTTCTTTATAAAAAAAATTCATATCTCCGGAAATAACAAAGTAATGGCAACCAAATTTGGTACACGTGTTTGTATTATAAAGAGTGAACTCTGTACCAAATTTAGGTCCCTAGCTTTAAAGACAAAGAAGTTATGGGCAGTTAAAGCAACAAATTTTGGAGTTTCCCTCAAAACGCGAAACTCGCAATATTAAACGTCAAAATTGGCAATGTTTAGGCAAAGAGTGTGAAACAAATACCGTTTGTGAAAAGAAAATATTGCAAGAAGAGTGTTCTGCAAACCCTTAAGTTTCAGATTCAACCATCATTGCCCTTCATTTTACTAAAATATTTACAGAATATCCATTTCAAATAGACCCTTTTCTGATGCTTTGGCTGTCAGTTTAGTTAAGTTTGGTGGCTTTTTGGATATTTATTTGTAGGTTTAGTGAAGTTTATGGTTTAACGGTCTATAATTTTTTTAGATAATTATCGTAGAACAAATTTGTTAATGCATTTGTGCATTTTTTTATCGAAATATGATGCGTTTATAAGAAAAAAATCTGGACGCAGTAAGTGCGTTTTGGTGGCGAATTTTCGGTAAATTTGCAGATTAGCTCCCGAACGCTTTTCAAAAAACTGTTTTCAGAAACCTGCCTAGACCCCCCCCCCCCCTGGATCCACAAAACCCTAGAAAAATGTCTTGTTAATACCCCCCAAGGAAGTGCTGGGCGGGGTGGCATAGTAAAAAGGAAATATGAGCAGAAAATGCGAATAAAACGGGCTTGAAAGTTGTCTTTTTCACATCTTGAAGCCATATCCCCCTTAAACACTGCCTACCCCGCACAGCACCACTATTCCCCCAAAAAAATTCTTGTTTACACTCCCCAAGGAAGTTACGGGACCAGGAGTGAGTAGGGGTGTATAATTTTTTTAGCCAATTTTCGTAGAACAAATTCGTTAATGCATTTTTGAATTTTTTATCGAAATATGATGTGTTTGTAAGAAAAAGATCTAGACGCAGTAAGTGAGTTTTGGTAGCGAATTTTCGGTAAATTTGCAGTTTAACTCCCGAACGCTTTTTAAAACACTGTTTTCAGAAATCTGCCTAGGGTCCCCCCTGGATCCACAAACCACAAGAAAAATTTCTTGTTCACACTCCCCAAGAATGTTACGGGACCAGGAGTGAGTAGGGGTGTATAATTTTTTTTAAGCTAATTTTTGTAGAACAAATTCGTTCATGTATTTTTGCATTTTTTATCGAAATATTATGCGTTTGTAAGAAAAAAAACTGGTAGCGAATTTTCGGTAAATTTGCAGTTTAGCTCCCGAACGCTTTTCAAAAAACTGTTTTCAGAAACCTGCCTAGGGACCCCCTGAATCCACAAACCCCAAGAAAAATTTCTTGTTCACACTCCCCAAGGAAGTTACGGGACCAGGATTGGGTAGGGGTGCATAATTTTTTTTAGCTAAATTGCATAGAACAAATTCGTTAATGCATTTTTGCATTTTTTTGCCGAAATATGATGCGTTCGTAAAAAAAAAATCTGGACGCAGTAAGTGCGTTTTGGTAGCGAATTTTTGATAAATTTGCAGTTTAGCTCCCGAACGCTTTTCAAAAAACTGTTTTCGGAAACCTGCCTAGGCCCCCACCCCCCTGGATCCACAAACCCCAAGGAAAATTTCTTGTTCACACTCCCCAGGGAAGTTACGGGACCAGGAGTGAGTAGGGGTGTATAATTTTTTTAACTAATTTTCGTAGAACAAATTCGTTAATGCATTTTTGCATTTTTTATCGAAATATGATGCGTTCATAAGAAAAAAATCTTGACGCAATAAGTGCGTTTTGGTAGCGAATTTTCGGTCAATTTGCAGTTTAGCTCCCGAACGTTTTTCAAAAAACTGTTTTCAGAAACCCCAAGAAAAATTTCTTGTTCACACCCCCCAAGGAAGTTACGGGACCAGAAGTGAGTAGGGGTGCTGAGCGGGGTAGGTAGTAAAAAGGAAATATGAGCAGAAAATTTGAATAAAGCGGGCTTGAAAGCTGTCTTTTTCACATCTTGAAGCCATATTCTCCTTAAACCCTGCCTACCCCGCACACCACCCCTATTCACTCTCAGTCCCATAACTTCATTGGGGGGGTGTGAACAAGAAATTTTTCTTATGGTTTGTGCATCCAGGTGGGGTCCTAGTAATGTTTTTGAAAACAATTTGTTGAAAAGCGTTCGGGAGCTAATCTGCAAATTTACCGAATTTTCATTAAATCCTTCAAATTTCAATAACTCAATTTGCTATTAACGTAAGCTTTGTTGGATAGAAAACCAACATTTAGGTTTATTTTCGGAAAATTGTTGTATATTTTCAAACCATAAGTAATTTTGATAAAATATAGTACATTGTTTCTACTACATAGGCTATACCGGTAATCAGATTGATGTCTGCTCGCATTTGCTATTAAAAACATTTTTATGGAAATTCACTTCCATAACACATTTGCTGCATCTAGACTGTTGAAAAATGTTTATATATTTTCAAACAATAAATTTATTTCAATGAAATATGGTACATTGTTTCTACTATATAGGCAACCAAGTTTGATGCCTGCTTTCATCAAAGAGAGACATTTGCTATTAAAAATATTTTAAAGAAAATTTGCTACCATAACGCACTTGCTGCGTCCCGAGATTTTTATACTCTTTTTCAGATATCTTTAATTGTTTTTATTACAAATAACATGCTACGTATTCTTTTATTACAAATAACGCACTACATATTCTATGATTGCAAAGAGCATTTCTTCTGTTGTTCCATTTTGCAAGAATCACGGGTAATAGTGCTTGTAATGAAATAAATCTGCGTTCTACTCATTATCACCAAAATAGTGTTTTCCTTCGCATTATACCTCACACTATTACAATTGTAAATAGAAGAACATTTAAGTCTTACACCCTGTATAAGACTTGATTGTTTCCTCTCTTTTGCCAGTAAACATTGCAGGATTCTTGAATCATTGCTTCCAATTAAGGTTGAGGAATCCACTGGCAAGAAAAGCAGCTTATCGTACGCTATTATTTCCTCTGATATATCGTAATCTGCAAAATGAATTCATGAATGAAGCATTTACAGAGACTTCTACAGTTTCCGTTATGCAAATTGTCTGCGTGCATGTAAAGTGTATGTCATTATAATCAAAACTGTATACTACACGTATAAACTGTAACATTGTGCTAAATATAGGCTATATTCAGACCTTATCCGATAATTTAAGCTTTGGAGTAAATTAAAAACATTCGGGACGCAGCAAGTGCGTTATAGTAGCGAATCTTTATTAAATGCTTCAAATTTGAATAATTCAATTGGCTATAAACCAAAAAACCTGAACTCTGGGACGTAGTAAGATGTTTACCAGGGCAACACACCTACCAAATTTCATCCAAATAATTATTTTTTGAGATACAATTTTTCTTTTCGTTTTTGAGTGAGAAAAACAACAAGTTTGCGAATCTGTGTGTGCGCCTTAGCTGAGTTATCTTTGATCTGACACTGTTGAAACCCTTGCTTATTTAAAACGCATATGTTGGCATAAACCAGGACAATAGTTTTTTTTTCACTTACTTTTTTTCTACTTTTGTTTTTCTTATGACAGTCCTATTGAATTTTCAGCTTATTCATTTGCACTAAGAAGATGCTTATGTACCATATGTCAGTCAAATATCCATTTTGACGTGGTTTTTGACAAAATAAGATTTAATCTAATTAAATAAAATACAAAAAAGTTAAGCAAGCCATGGAGGTTGATGCTTTAAACAAATGAACTTGTCCCCTGTGGGTCCGGGGACTAACTAGAAGAATAGGCCCATGGTAACGCCTGTCTATCGTACGAGGCGACTAATTGGAGTCAAGCACGTGGTAGTGGAGTTTTCCTTTAGGTGATAGTAAAGGATTTTTCACGCTCGAGGAGTTACCACCCCGTACATCAAGGGGCCAATGAAGTCCCAACGGACGTTTACGGTTCTGGTGTATGAGTCGGTTTCCCTTATAAGCAAAAATGATGATGGCTCCTCCTTGTACAAAAGATTACGGAGGTAAAATACCCCTCTATTTGGATCTCCGGGAGAGGGGTGTACAGGGGGCGCCAGCATCAAGAATTAACATATCCTTCTCGAATATATGCGGCCTAAATTCTAACCTGAACTCCGTCCACCATTTCCTCCAGGCCCCAACTCTTCTTCCTCACCGAAACCCAAATCAGTGCTAAAACAGCCACTAATCGCCCTAATTTCCCAGGGTATTAGCTCCTTACTTCCTTTAGATTGCATGGAGGCGTGTGCGCATACGTCCGTAGCAATCTACCCTGCATCAGACTCCCCAATTTAGAAGCTGGAAGAAAAGACATATTATGGATAAAACTCTCTCTCAGGCTGCAACTAAATTTATCTGTTGCAGTTACCGGTCACCTTCTGGCAACAACTTTGTCCAGCTCTTTGACTACCTTTCTGAAAAAACCGACCATCTGATTTCTGAATATCCTTCCTCCGAGGTCACTATTCTTGGTGACTTCAATGTCCATAATAAGGAATGGCTAGGATCTTCAAAAACCGATCCACAAGGGAGAGCAGCGGAGGCCTTTTCAGTCAGCAATTCTTTAGCCAATATGGTTCAGCAACATACTTACTTTTTTTGCATCCCAACACACAGCTCAAATCCCTTGGATCTCATTCTTACTACCAAACCTTAATGCTATGGGATATCAGTCACCGCCCCCCTTGGTCGCTCAGACCACGGTATGGTCACGGCTTCCTGCGCAATGCAACCCGATGTCACACAATCATCACACCCACGTATCGTTTGGCATATAATTATTTAACTGAAATGAATTTTGGAACCTTGAATCGGTAGCTTGATGGCAATAAATGAGTTAAATTTCATAAAAATTAATTGACGAGTTTCAAAGATATAGTATTTTCAATAAAAACTGCACTCCCAGAACTAGACAACGAACCTAGCCTCCGGAAAAAAATTTGTTGTATAACTTAAAAAACCGTAAGTATATAAGTTGCCTAGGAGCTTCACATGCCATATCGTATATATATATATATATATATATATATATATATATATATATATATATATATATATATATATATATATATATTAAAAGTTAGGATCTGACCTTGGATATGGGTTCCAAAAGCTTTAATTCGCGCTCATTTGAAGACATTTTTCGAAAATTTGAAAGTTGTTACCTCCTACTAGTGAAATTGTCTTAAAATTCACTAAACCTCTAAAAAAAACACTGTATTACAACAAGGCGGATTCAATTCGCATCAATTAACTATAAAAAATATATACGTATGAAAGAAATATCGTTTTTGTTCATTCTATACACAATAATTTTTAGAACACTTTTTTGGTAACAGAATACAGCACAAATGTCTTCTTTCGATCCGAGGGGGTGTGGGGGGTGTCAAGGCAAATGCCATGTAAGGCCACATGAGGGGGGGAGAGGTTAAAATGGAACCACATAGTTTATGGACGCTCCCGCAAGTTGTTTGTCAGTATAACACACGTCACTGATACGATTATGCTCAATACGACAACCAACAACAGTGTTTTACGTTTGCTTAATTAAACTTGCTTTAAAATCGAAATGAATGCACCACTTTAGATTTTAAAAAATCACAATAATATTTGATATGTTGACTTTATTTTATGTCCCATATGTTACCACATATTTTGAAAAAAAAAAAATTTCGCTGCTCGAAAAAAGTCATGCAGCAGAAGACTTAGCTTTTGTTATTTATGTTTCACAAGTTTTCGGAGAAGACTAAGAGTTATTTAGGAAAACAATATGAAAAACAATTAATTGGTGCTCATTTATAAAAAAATTGAAATCCGTTAATTAATAACGATCATATCACGAGTTCAAGTTATCTAGTTTATCGCCGAGTTTTGCCTAGAACTGTCTAAACATGGACGCTCTCGTTATATGTCTTAACTACGAATATATCTAGTAACTATACCTAATACATAGATACTTCTTGTTTTCTTAACTTTTAGCTTTTTTCTCTTCATGTAGTGTATGGTGTATGGAAAATTTTAAGTAAATAAAACTACATAAGATCATAAAGTAGTTTAAATTATAAAAACAGCCGTGTAGTGTCAATTATGAAAATTTGAATTTTTAAATTTTGTGTTGTTTATATTTATTTCATTTTCAAAAAGTATGCATATAGCAATAGTAAAAAAGTGTCGAAAAGAGTTTAAGTGCGTTATGGTAGCGAATCTTCGTAAAAATATTTTAAATGTGATAAATCAATTTCCCATTAAACTAGATTCTTCAGTTTTGATACACGGTAAAACCTATATAAAAGCAGCGTCCGTACTAAATTTGAAAAATAACAGAACGAGCTTCACAGGTAACTAACATTTGTTTTAAAAAACCTTTTTTTGTTAATTTGTTCTATTTACTTTGAAACTGGTTCTATTAAGTTGACTAAAACAATTCATCCAAGCAATTAAAAGGAAAAATACCTGCCACGTTTATAATTTGCCAGGTACATTCCCTTTGGAAATAAAAATTATTATTTCGGTAAATTTGCAGATTAGCACTCGGGGGACTTTTAAAAACTGTTTTCAGAAACATGCTTAGACCCTTCTGGGTGCCCAAACCACAAGAAATATTTCTTGCAAACAGCCGCCAAGAAAGTTGCGGGACCAGGAGTGAATAGGGGTTTTGGGCTGGGAAGGAGATAAAAAGGAAATATGAGCGTAAAGTGCGAAAAAATCAGCTTTGTTGGACCTCTATAAGCTGCATTTATCCCATTTTGCAGCTATACCTCCTGCAAATCCTGTTTACCCCGCCCAGAACCTCCATATATTCACCGCGGATCCCGTAACTTTCTTGGAAGTTGTTCCCCAAATATTTTAATTGCGATAACTCAATTTTCTATTAAGCTAGAATTTTCAATCTTGACCGTAGTAAAACTTATGTAAACGCAGCGTGGGTACTAAATTAACGCAAAATAACATAATGAGCTTCGCGGATAACTCCAAAATGGTTTAAAAACCCCTTTTGTTGTTTTGGGTACAAAACTATTTTAATTGGTTTAACTAAAACAAAACCATCCAAGCAATTAATAATGAAAAATACCTGCCATATTTACAATTTGACAGGTACATTCCCTTTGTAAACATTTTTTTTCTGCAAAACTTTTGTATCTCTAATGAAATTTGTAACCCATTTTTTAAAGGGACTTGCAGTACTTACATATATCAACCAAATTTTAAATTTCTAGCTCCATAGAAAATAGAAATTTCTTGAAATATTCGCTAACTGGGAAATCGAAAACCCGATCTCCAAGGTCCGTTTAAACTTAAAGAACTAGTTTTAATAATATACATTACTAATAGTGAATAATTCTTAAGAAAACTCACTACAATAATGCACTTGCTGCCTCCTTAACTTTATTGATAGAGCCTCGGTGATTCAGTGGTAATAACGTGTCGCTCAACCGAAGGGTACTAGGTTCTATTCCAGGGTTCTCCTTTCGCTTTTTCAGTACAAACTGTCACATTAAGATTAACCGACGTTCTGGCAATGTAACTGAGTAAGTTGAATGTCTGCACGTTCCGCTCTTCGGAGGGGGCATAAAGCCGTCGGTGCCGTGCCATACTATGTTGGGCATGGAGATGAGATGAAACTGCTCTCTGGCGTCACGAACTTTATTGATAAAAATCTCTGGACGCAGCAAGTGCGTTATGGTAGCGAATTTTCTTTAAAATATTTTTAATAGCAAATGTCTTTCTTTGATGAAAGCAGGCATCAAACTTGGTTGCCTATATAGTAGTAACAATGTACCTATTTCATCGAAATAAATTTATTGTTTGAAAATATATAAACATTTTTCAAAAGTCTGGATGCAGCAAATGTGTTATGGAAGTGAATTTCCATAAAAATCTTTTTAATAGCAAATGCGAGCAGGCATCAATCTGATTATCGGTATAGACTATGTAGTAGAAACAATGTACTATATTTTATCAAAATTACTTATGGTTTGAAAATATACAAAAACTGCTCGAAAGCTGTCTATTTGAAGCCATATCGCCATTAAACCCTGCCTACCCCGCACAGCACCCCTATTTTCCCAAGGTCGCGTTCCTTGAGGGGTATGAACAGGAAGTTTTTCTTGTGGTTATGCAACGAGGGTGGTTGTATGCACACGAGGGGGGGTTGCATACGACAAACCCCGGTTCGACTTGTGGCAGGGGTTGGAGGGTGGCTGCTTAGTCGTGGGGATTTGCCTTCCCCCTCGCGTGCATACAACCACACTCGCTGCATAACCACAAGAAAAATGTCTTGTCCCTACCGGCCAAGGAAGTTACGGCACCTGGGGGGATAGGGGTGCTGTGCGGGGTAGGCAGGGTTTAAGGAGGATAGGGCTTTAAGATGTGAAAAATACAGCTTTCAAGCCCGTTTTATTCGAATTTTCTGCTCATATTTCCTTTTTACTACCTACCCCGCCCAGCACCCTACTCACTCCTGGTCCCGTAACTTCCTTGGGGGGGGGGGCGTGAACAAGAAATTTTTATAGGGATTTGTGGATCGGGGTGGGGAAGTTGGTTGGGGGCTAGACAGGTTTCTGAAAACAGCATATTTTCTTTTTACTACCTACCCCGCCTAGCACCCCTACTCACTACTGGTCCAGTAACTTCCTTGAGGGGTGTGAACAAGAAATTTTTCTTGGGGTTTGTGGATTCAGGGAGGGCGGGGGGTCTAGGCAGGTTTCTGAAAACAGTTTTTTGAAAAGCGTCCGGGAGCTAAACTGCAAATTCGCTACCAAAACGAACTTACTGCGTCCAGATTTTTTCCTTACAAACGCATCATATTTTGATAAAAAATGCAGAAATGCATTAACAAATTTGTTCTACGAAAATTAGCTAAAAAAAACTATACACCCCTGCTCACTTCCGTAACTTCCTTGGGGGTGTGAACAAGAAATTTTTCTTGGGGTTTGAGGATCGGAAGGGGGGCTAGGCAGGTTTCTGAAAACAGTTTTTTGAAAAGCGTTCGGGAGCTAAACTGCAAATTTACCGAAAATTCGCTACCAAAACGCACTTACTGCGTTCAGATTTTTTTCTTACAAACGCATCATATTTCGATAAAAAATTCAAAAATGCATTAACGAATTTGTTCTACGAAAATTGGCTTAAAAACAAATATAGACCGTTAAACCATAAACTTCACTAAACCTACAAATAAATATCCAAAAAGGCACCAACTTAACTAAACTGACAGCCACAGCATCAAAGAAAGGGTTTATTTGAAATGAATATTTTGTAAATATTTTAGTAAAATGAAGGGCAATGACGCTTGAATCTGAAACTTAAGGGTTTGCAGAACACTCTTCTTGCAACATTTTCTTTTTACAAGCGGTATTTGTTTCACGTTCTTTGCCTAAACATTGCCAATTTTGACGTTTAAAATTGCGAGTTTGACGTTTTGAGGAAAACTCCAAAATTTGTTTCTTTAACTGCCCATAACTTCGTTGTCTTTGAAGCTAGGGACCCAAATTTTGGTATAGAGTTCACTCTTTATAATACAACTAGACGTACAAAATTTGGCTGCCCTTACTTTATTATTTCCGGAGATATGAATTTTTTAGAAGGAAAACACAAAATTTTCCGGGAAAACCTGGTTCGATTTTCTTGACTAACGAACTTATCCAAGCCACTTGCAAAAGGAAGGTACTCACTAAATTTGATCAAGATTGGTTCATTATTTTTTGAGTTATCTGTCGGATATATATATATATATATATATATATATATATATATATATATATATATATATATATATATATATATATATATATATATAAACACAGATCTCCCCATTAGCGAATTTTTTTTTTTTTTAATTCGCTAATATGCACGATAATTGAGATACTGAATGTATTCCATTTGGCTGTTCCACACCGTATACAAAACGAAATCGTATGGTTTAATATAAAATTCTAGCTATATACATAGAGTTATTTAGAATAACAGTGTATCTGTTACATAGAATTAATTACAAAGATGAAATTTACAACCAAATTTGTCACATAACAAACACTGGACAGCGAAGTTAATTGAAATATCATGGTGGTGGAAGTAAAGCTCCATCATTTAGTATCAGCTTTAATGCCACAAGTTTAATGACGTAGCTCACGTTAAATCCGGCATAAGAGGACTATCGAACAGATATTTACACACTCATGAAACTACTCCATAAGTCAAGAGCTCGGTGAGATTACATTTCACGCTCGTTAAAAAATAACGCATGTTGAGCTTTGCGACACACGCATGTGATGCATAATGCAGGGATATTTGCCGTTTAACTAGATTTGTTAGCGTGTGCACCAGAAGTTTAATTACTGATTGTACGCTACCCCTCTGTGACAGGAATAACAAGTTTCGCGAATATCTATACATAGATATGCATATAAACCATATGCATTAATATTAAGTGATATTCTAAACACCTAGGGACATTTTGAAAATGTTTTTTGTTAAACTTTGCTTACCACATTTTGTAAAATATACTTACTGTATAGGCAATTAAGCTTTTTTGTTTAATTAATATGTATTATTGAACTGGCGTATTGTTAACAAAATGTTGACGTCGCTGTCCTGAAGAAGATAACATTACAGGACTGAGGTAAGCGTGATCACGTTTGATTTTCAAATATTTGACAAAACATTTTTTGTTAAATGTGGTGACGCAGCTTTTCAGCTTATAATAATCATCTTAAAAACAACAGAGATTAGACATTAGCAATTTATAACAGTTTGGACGCAGCAAGTGCGTTACGGTAGTGAGTTTTCATAAAAATATTTTTTAATAGGAAATATGTGTGTTCTTTTTTAAGAGAGCAGGCATCAAATTGGGTTACCAGTATAACCTATGTAGTAAAAACAATGTGCCATGTTTCATCAAAATAACTTTATTGTTTGAAAATGTACAAAAATTTCCGAAAGTAAACTTAAAGTGTTCCCGAAAAAACTGATTTCTTGGTCAACCTTATAGGTTAATAGCAAATTGAGCTATTCAAATTTAAAGCATTTAATGAAGATTCGCTACCATAACGCCCTTGCTGCGTCTCGAATTTATTTTCTTACAAACATGCATTATATTTCGATGGAAAATGCGAAATGCAATAACATAAGGCGTGTTCGAGTGAAAAAAAAAGAAAATTTGTATCACCAACGACTTATGGGCCACCTGTGATTGTAGAAATATTTTTTTAAGATTTAGCTCAAGACACCCCATAATTAATGTATACAATTATTTTTCGTATCTTGTAAAAGCGGATATATTGAGCTTTATTGATTTTTACGAAAATTCGACAAAAATCATATACCATTAAACGATGGACTCTATAGCAAAGACTACTGCCAGAACATCAGAGAGAAGGGTCTATTTGAAATGATTTTCTGGAAATATTTTAGTAAAATCAAGGACAATGACGGTTGAAGCTAAGACTTTAGGGTTTGTAAAACATTATTCTTGAGACATTTTCTTTCCATAGCCCGTACTAGTTTTAAGTTCTTTGCCTAAATGTTGTCAATTTTGACGTTTTAAATCGTGACTTTGACGTTTTGAGGAAAACCCCAATTTATTTTTCTTTAAATGCCTCTAACTTTTTTATCTTTCAAGTTAGAGAGGTAAATTTCGGTAAGTAATTTACCTATAATGATATAAATCCGCGTACAAAATTTGGTTGCCCTTACTTTGTCATTTCTGGAGATATAATTTTTTTTTTCGAAAGAAAACACAAAATTTTCCGGGAAAACCTGAACCGATTTTCCTGGCTAACGAACTTATCCCAGCCACTTGCAAAAGTATTCACCAAATTTAATCAAAATCGGCCTATTGTTTTTTGAGTTATCGGTGTGACTAATAACATTTATAGATAAATTATCAGATTAGCGTATTGTTCGTTTTTTTTTTTTTTGAAAAAAAAACCGAAACATGCTTAGATGAACCCCTTTATGCATTAGCCATCGGACAAATGCTGTGATTTCAACTCCACAATACAGTTAAGTAACCTAAAGCAAATTTGAGGTTCTGTACAGGGTAAACATACTGCAACGGAGCTAGAAATGCAAACTGTATAAAACACACCTTACAGAAGTCCACAGAAAGGAGAAACTCCTTACCAACACCGGCTCTCCATCAAAAACTTCTCCCAATTGAAAGAAAAGCTAAATAATAACGTAATCTGATTATTAGAATTAAATACATAACTGAAACTGCTACCAAAGCATCACATAAAGGGTATATTTTAAATTAGTTTTCAGCAAATAGGTTAATAAAATAAAGAACAATGAAGATTGTAGCTGAAACTTAAGGCTTTCTAACTCCTTACGACATTTATACTGCATAGCGGTATTCATTTAGGTACTCTATCTAGAACATGTCAATTTTGACGTTTCGAATCGCGACTTTTTTGACGTTTTAAGAAGAAAAACTTAAAAGCTTATAACTTTTTTTTTATTTTAACGTAGAGATTCAAATTTTGGTGCGTGGTTTTCTTTTTATGGTATAAACCCTCGTACCCAATATGGTTGCCCTAACTTTGTTACTTCCGGTAATATAAAAAATTTTCGAAAGAAAACGCAAAATTTTCCGGGAAAAACTAGTCCGATATTCCTGGATAACGAACTTATCCAAGCCACTTGCGAAAGGAATGTACTCACCAAGTTTTATCAAAATCAGTCCATTATTTTGTTAGTTATCTGTGTGACACATAAATATATATATATATATATATATATATATATATATATATATATATATATATATATATATATATATATACATAAAAAGTCTGATAGTTACCAGCTTTCTAGATGATCTTGGCCTAGGTAAGGTAGTCTAGTATCAGGATTTGTGCCTTCATACTCCGCGGCTGCATGACTCATTTCTGTGGACAATTTGTCAATGAGTTCCTCATTATCTTGCGTACCCTCTATGTGTTCTTCTTGCTCAGTATGTACCGGTTGTAGATTACTACCATCAAACAGCATCTCGTTATTTCCGGTAACCGCTATGTTAGTCATTTCATATTCAACTTCCTGTTTGATAGTATTCAGTCTCGTTTGTGGAACCAGGTTATTCCTAAGTATTCCTAAGTATGACACGGTACTGATCCGCTACTCTCTGTTGAGTCACCTGTATGTGTGGGTACATTCTGAGAAATTCGGTGTAAAGTTGTTGCCTATATCCGGTTGTATGTTGTCCGAGTTGTATATTTTTTCCTCAGGGCTGGTCCGCGGCCCTGCCTCCCCGATAGCACTGCAACCTTTGGTTGATTGTGCATACCCTTAGTTCCCTTAGTCTCCACCCATTCCAAAATCACTGTGCCTTGAACTAGTCTGCACAGCGATTGGTAGTGTGAAGTATTCTATTGCTCTGTCTCCGGTCTAGACTGACCGTAGATCAGTTGTCTTTTGCGGTCTAGAGCTTTACACTCGCACAAGATGTGCTGGGGTGATTCCTCCCCTCGCCGCAGAGTCTGCATGCGAGGTCCCCTTCGAACCGCCCCATTTTATGCAGGTGTTTCTTGACGGTCATGTGTCCCGTCAAGAAACCTGTTGTGTTTCTGAGCTGTCCTCTGCTAAGATTTAGCAACTCCACAGCTCTCTTTGAACTGGGCCCGTCAATTATTGACTTCCCATGTCTGAGCCCTGGACAGTCCGCCCAGTACACCTAGTGTTGGTTTCTGACCCAGGACTGGCAGTGCTCTTTGTCAGGCCCAGAGCCGGTTCTGGTCCCATAAATGGTTCTGCTGACCCTCTCTTTGCGAGACTGTCAGCTAATTCATTGCCTTTGACCCCCAAGTGACCCGGCACTTAGATGAGGGTCACCTCATTCTGCTCAGCCAAGTCGCTCGTCTCGTCTCGGCACTCACTCACAAGCCAGGAATTTACCCGTGTGTTACTTGGTGCCTTAAGGGCTGCCTGGCTGTGTGTGGCTATGAGGATCCGCTTGTTGGTGTAGCCCCTCCTCTTGTTCTCCCGCACACAGTGCAGGATGGCGTACATCTCGGCCTGAAACACCGTTGCATGGACTCCGAGGGAAATACTATGACTTACCCTCGGTCCTTCCGAGTAAACACCTGCCCCCGTCCCACGCTCACCGCCGGATCCGTCCATGAACCAGGCGAGCGCGTCCCGTGGTATGCCCGGCGTCTCCTCCCGCCATGCCTCGCGGTCGGGGATTTCCACTGTAAAGTTGTTTTCACTGCACATTCGCGGGCTCGCGAAGTCTGACCTCATTTCAAGCATGGGCTCTTTCACGATCTCCTAAATTTTGCAGTGGCCTCTGAAGCCTGGGTTGAAATTCAGTCTACCATTGCAGGCTAGTCTGTATAGTCCTAGGGGGGCAGATCCAGCAACACCTCCATGGCGGCTGTTGGGGTTGAAGACATGGCTCCTGTGATGCCTAGGCAAGCCATCCTTTGGATCTTGCCTAGTTTTTGTTTGGCACTGGATTGTGTCACATTAGGCCACCAGACCAGTGGCGCGTATGTTAACGATGGTCTGAGCACTCTTGTGTACAGCCAGTGCGCCATACTAGGTCTTACTCCCCACGTTTTCCCATATAGCCGCCAAGTGACGGCTAAGGTCATGACTGCCTTACGCAGTATTTTTCCAATGTGACCATTCCAGATTAGCTTAAAGTCCAATACGACCCCAAGATATTTTACCTCCCTAGCCATTGGAATGCTCCTACCATATAGAGTGAGAGTTCTGTGAGTTTATTATTATTATTATTATTTGCAAGTCGCTTGGAAAAGTTTGTTGTCCAGGAAAATGGGACCTATTTTTCCGGTAAAATGTTAGGTATTCTTTCGGAAAATGTTTATATCTTCGGAAATAACAAAGCTATGGCAACCTAATTTGGTACGCTGGGTTGTATTATAAAAATTAAACAATGCACTAAAATTTGGATCTCTAAGTTAAAAAAAATAAAGATATAGCCATTTAAAAAAATATTTGGTGTCACTGGTGATCACAAAAACCCACAAGACCAACATATTTTGTGTGGACAACAAAATCTAGTGTATATTAGATACAACGATTCAGTTGTTTGACACAAAATGGTTCAAAAATACCATAAAAATTACTTTGAAAATTTATAGTTTTTCTGCTTAAAACGTCAACGTCGCGATTTGAAACGGCAAAATTGCCAACTTTTAGGCAAAGAACTTGAAACGAATACGAGTTATGTAGAGAAAATATCCCAAGAAGTGTGTTTTACAAAACTTCGCGTTCCAGCTTTAACCGTCACTGTTCTTCATTATACTAAAATATTTACCGAAAATTCATTGCAAATAGACGTTTTCTCTAATGGTTCGGCATCAATTTCAGTTTTAGAGCTGATGGTTTAATAGTCTCTAATTTTAAGCGAATTTTCGTAGAAAAAAATTCGTTATTGATGAGACCGCGACTTTTTAATCTTGAAAAGATTTTTTTTTATTGGACGTAAACTATGCCTCCTAGAACCCATACGCGCGGTCACTTTCAGTTTTTTATAAGTTTAAATATATACATGGTGGCATATTTCTATGGTAAAGCTTAATATACCGTTATTCTACATGATATGAAAACAAATTGTATACATTAATTATAGGGTTAAGTACACTTGGAGAACCCAAATCACCACAACACATATTTCAAAGACCTTACGATCGTTTCTCTGACAAAGTCAGCGCCATCAGAGGATGAAAAATGCTAAAATCAAAATCAACAGCTACAATGTATTTATATCGCACCTAGGTAACGAACTAATCAGAAGTAAAAATTGTAGTCGGCGACCCATCGTTTGTCTATTGTGTAAATATTGAACGGGCGAGGTCTAAGAACTACTCTAATTTTCTGGTTGACAAATTTATGAGCTTTTATCTAATTTAAGGATAATGGGCTTAAAATATTTAAGGAAGCTACTCGTTCTTTTTTATCTAGAAATTTCACTATGTGAATTGGAGCACCTAAAGAACGCCGACAAGCAAATATGGCGAACAGAACAGTAACAGCCACTCATCTTTTCTAAAAAACAGACCGAGTATTTGGCTCACAATGTTAACTTTACCAAAGGATAAATAATTTAACTAAAATTCTACATAAAAACAAATATTTATATTGATTTTTATTCTACGTAAAAACAAGTAATTATATTGACTTCTTAGAACCAAAGAAAAACGAAAGCGTGTCTTTAAGTCGAGAAACAAAGGTAGAGCCTAATATCTGTATATTTTGGCCAAGTTATTGACAATAATTTATCATTCTGCCAAACAAATCAGGAATGTTAAGCTGGTCAAATGCAAAGTGAAAATAACGGGCTTGAAATTAAAGGTGCCGCACGATTCAATTAAGTGTTGTTCTTAATCAACCTAGGTATATAAATACTTTCAAAGGCATCAAGCATAGTTTTCTGTTTAATATTTTTGACAAGTTTCAAATTTTCTTTGTCAATGTGGTGATTATTATCCCATATATGTTATGCCACACATGATTTGTCCACCGTACCATATCGTAAATGTGCGAGATGTTCACGAAATCTGGTGGCTATGTTTCTCTTGGTTTGACCCACGTATTTAAGATTGCAATCCTTGCAACTTATCTCACAAATACCCTACATTTCAGTGGCTTTCTCTTTGTCTTTCGTATTACCCAACAAATTTTTTAAATTACTTTTTGTCGAAAAAGTCAAATGTAAATCGGCTTTCCTAAATATACTTTCCAAACCCTTTGTGATACGTGGTTCATAAGGTATACACACAATTTTTTTCTCTATTTTATCTTTCTTAAATGTCGTACATTCAGATATAGTTTTCTTTGTTCTGTGTTTGTTAACCGCCACTACAATTTTCGGATTAGTTCGTTACCTAGGTGCGATATAAATACACTGTAGCTGTTGATTTTAATTTTAGTATTTTTCATCCTCTGATGACGCTGACTTTGTCAGCGAAACGATAGTAAGGTCTTTTAAATGTGTTGTGGTGATTTGGGTTCTCCAAGTGTATTTATCAGTGCTCATCACAGGTTCCAGTTTTCACATAGTGTAATTATAGGGTGTCATCTTTTGCATATTTTGACAATCACAGGGTGGCCCATAAGCCGCTAGCGATACATGTTTTGTTTTTTTGTTAATAGAATACGCCTACATATATATATATATATATATATATATATATATATATATATATATATATATATATATATAGGTAGGTAGGTAGTTGATTAATTGTTTTTACAAATGTAAAATGAAACTTCAAAGTGGCAGATTCAAGTAACGTCCTTATTTCTGAGCGCGTGTGATATGAAAATATGAGCATTTTCCGCTTTTATTTTTCGTTACTTTAACTGGTTCCAATTTCCGTAAAACGTGAAAAAAATATATTTACTTTACTTTTTTTCAGTTTTAATTACCGAATAAGTATATAATTTAAATTTTATGTATTTTCTCGGCAAATTTTTGTATAGAAAATATGTAGTCAGTCTTTCCCCGAAATTTTTATCAGTGGTTTCGTTATTTTTTGTCAAATTTTTGTGAAATGTTATTAATCATTTAATAGGTTATTGTAAAAGAATGTTTGAGAATTCATGTGCAAAAATTGTTTCTGAATTTTTATGAAAAAAAATTATTTAGCAAATTATCGTGTAAGAAACTTTTTTAAATTTTTTAAAAATGTTTCTTTATAATTTTCATGTAAGCTTACTTAGCCAATCTTTGTAAAAAAAATAGCGCATTTTTGTTAAACAAATTAGCAAATTTTCATATAAATTATTTTTCTTTCAAAACGCTCTCTGTGAATAATTACATCTTGGCAGATGTTGTTTTTGTGTAAATTGCTTGATTAGGTTCGTTGGTCAGAAAGTCCGACCAGTTTTTCGGGAAATTTTCAAGTTAAGGTGCGGTATATTTTTGTACTTTCTCAAACGCTAAAATTATTTTGATCGAATATGGTACATTTATATTATGGAGGTTAAACTTTCTACTAAATTTGACGTCTTTCATTAGAAAAACACATTTAACATTAAAAATACTTCTACCATAACGCACTTACTGCGCTCAAACTGTTTTGAGAAGTGGCAGTTATAAGTCTTGCGGTTATTTAAAAACACCTGTATGGTATGTTTGTATTCTTCCGCTTGCCTATATAGGATTTCGAATCCAACGATGTAATAGAATGGATGATAAAAACATGCATATTCGCTGAAGCAGATGACGGATTTTGTAGCTGAAACTTTGTGTAAATTTTATGCTTTCCGAAGCACATTGATATTTACGAATACAAATATTTGTAACCAGTTGGAAAAACTCCGTAAGTATCAATAAAACTGACGCTTTATAGCTGTTGTATCAAACTTCAGCTAAATTCAGACAGAACATAACAGACCTTGTAGCTATTAAACTCAACTCACAGCAATTCGCAAGGAATGTGGTATACGCAACTGATTGCTGATACGTGAATTATAACTCAAAGTAACGCAGTAAATCAAAACAGGAGGCACAAGTTCGACGGGGGTAGCAGATGTTTGATATTTGGTTGTATCGCCTCAGCCCTTCGTGTTCTTTGCTTATCATGGTTCACTTGTCAAAGGGCCAATTATCGCTAACAATTCGTTGAACATCATCCATGCTAATGAGATACTAATTGCTCTGGTATAACGAGGTAACATCGCTGTAACATGTATTGATACGTTTGGCGAATAGATATAATTAGTACTGATCTGGGAACGTCGCATTTATGGCTTCATATCTATGTGAATGACATTACAACAACCCCTGGAATTGGCCATCAACATTAGGGACGATTTATTAACAGCGATTACGGCCTCGCAGTACGCGCGTCGGATACCCCATGCTAATAGCAATATCCATATACATATTTCGATTAAAAAGCAAAATTCGACGTTTAACACCGACCACATTTTTTTAATTTATGACAATATTATTTAACATATTATGCGAGTAATAGCTGATACAAATAAAAAAAGTGCATCATAGTCGTGACTTTCCGTAAGAATTGTACACTATTAGTAAGTTATATTATTGAAACTAATTCTTAAGAACCTCGGTGGTTCAGGGGTAAGAACGTGTGCCTCTGAACTGAAAGGTACTGGGTTCGATCTCAGGGTACTCCTTTCACTTTTTCAGTACAAACTGTAAAATTAGCATCAACCGAGGTTCTGGCATTGTATTTGAGCAAGTTGAATGTCTGCACGTTCCGCCCTTCGGAGGGGGTGTAAAGCCGTCGGTCCCGTGTCCATGCTATGTTGGGCACGTTAAAGATCCCTACTCTCCTTACAGAAAGGCGGGAATTCAGCAAAATCTCCAGGATAGTGAGGTGAGACTGCTCCCTGGCGTCGGTGATTGGCCATAGTCGCGGAAGTAGGCCGACGTAAAAGAAACAAAACACACACACACAAACTAATTCTTTAAATTTAAATGGACTTTGAAGATTGGTTTTAGATGTCTCAGTTAACGAATACTTGAAGAAATTTCTATTTTCTATGGAGCTAAAAATTTATAATTTGGTAGAGATATAGGTGACCACTGTAATTCTCTTTAAAAAATGTGTTACAAATTTCATTAAAGTTAAAAAATCTTCCAGAAAAAATTAATTATTTACAAGGGGAATGTACCTACCAAATTACAAATATGGCAGGTATTTTTCCTTATGAATTGCTTGGATGGGTTTGTTTTAGTCAACCCAATCGAACTAGTTTTTGCAAACAAAACAACAAAAAGGGTTTTTTAAAACCAATTTGTAGTTATCCGCGAAGCTCATTATGTTATTTTTCTTCAGTTTGGTACCCACGCTGCGTTTACATAGGTTTTACTGTGGTTCAAGATTGAAGATAATAGCTTAATGGAAAATTGAGTTATCGGATTCGGAATATTTTTACAAAAATTATCTTCCATAACGTACTTGCTGCACCCAGACTCTTTGATCACTTATTTACGGTTGCTGTACCCACACTTTTTAAAAACTACGAAATATTGTAGCTCTCTATATGGAACTGATAAACAAGGCAATTTCATTTTTGGCAAAATATTTTCAACAAATGAAATGGGGTAACAGTGTAAACATAAATTGAAAATCTTGTTTCGCTGTTTTGTCGCAGTGGTTCTCCTTCCCCTTCCGCATGCCTACAACCACTCTAAATGCATAAACAAGAAGAATCTAAACAAGAAAAATTTCTTGGGAACAACCCCCAAGAAAGTTACGGGACCTGTGGCGAATATAAGCGTTCTGGGCGGGGTAAACGAGGTTTTAAGGAGGTAAAGCTGCAAATAAGATAAAGGCAGCCTATAGAGGTCCAACTACGCTGTTTTTTTTTTCACTTTCCGCTCACATTTCCTTTCAGCGAATTTTCATTAAGAAAAATTCGCTATTAGAGAGGTCACCATGAAAAGCTTTTGAAAAAATTTCTTCAGATGAGCGCGAATTTGGGTCCCTAGAACCCAAAACCAAGGTCCGTTGAAATTTATATATATATATATATATATATATATATATATATATATATATATATATATATATATATATATATATATATATATATATATATGCGTGTGTGTGTGTGCGTATCCGAGCGATAAGTCAAAAAATACTAAACTGATTTCAATCAAACTTGGCAAAAATCTTATTTGGGCGAAAACCGAGGTAGTCTTCGTTAATCAGCCTTTATGCTCAAGTTTTTCCGATCGAAAATCGGGGAAAACTTTTTGAAAACGCTATATTTTTGTAAGTATTGAAGTAACTGGAATGAGACTTTACATGTACAAATAACAAATAATAATTTACAAAATTATCTTGTATTCGCATAGCCTTTCTTTCGCTCATTGGTTGCAATTCAGGATACATTACATTGAATTATCTACATGTTCTTGCTACAATTTTGTCACATTGTCCATGAAGAATAAATAGTGTCATCAAAACTTGATTTGAGTGATTATTTCGCTCCATCCTAACTTATTTTCAAATAAATATTAGGGGGAAAATAGCAAATGAATCTTAAAACTTCGGCGTCTGTTAAACACAGTAAACAATGTGCACTCACTTGGCGTTCCATGACCAACTAATTCAAATTATGTGAAGATCATGTGTTTTTTTAGTAATTATTGCGATTATTTCGTTAACTTGACGAGCTGGTTATACCACTGTGCTACATCAATTTGGAGGAAATTTAATTGCCTTTCATAATTTCAACTAATATACAGGGTATCCTATTTAAAAAATAAAGTTCTGGCTTTTTTTTGTGTGTCACGTTAAAATCATCAATTTTTAGCCGCCCTGTATAACATTAAATTAATTTATTTATGTAACTATTAAACACCAGGCTTTTGCAAACTGTGTCCAAAATTTGAGCCTTCTATGGTTTCAAATAGCAGCTAAATTAAAATTTTAGTGGTACAAAAAATGATCATAAAGACATTTCAATTCTAAAAACAAAATAATGCACAGGTGTCCAATTAAAATTAAGAAAGTGGTTACTACTTTTGACTAGAAGAGGCAACACCGCCAAAATTAAAATATTTTAGAAAGACAGGTCGTGCCTATTTATGGCAGTATTCAAATTTTCAGATTAATCTTATGTCCCGTTTTCCATAAACGTCTAACCTACCATCGACCATCAATGCCCCTGTATATATATATTATATATATATATATATATATATATATATATATATATATATATATATATATATATATATATATATATATATATATATATATATATATATATCACACCGAATACTCAAAAAATAATGGGCCGATTTTGAATTTGGAACGTACCTTCCTTTGTAAGTGGCTTGGTTAGCCAGGAAAATCGGCCCAAGTTTTCCCGGAAAATTTTGTGTTTTCTTTCGGGAAAAATGTATACCTCCGGAGGTAACAAAGCACGGGCAAACTTGGTACGCGTGTTTGTAATATAAAGAATGAACCAAGTACCAAAATTTAGGTCTGTAAGTTTCAAGACAAAAAGTTATATACATTTAAAGAAAACAAATTGAGATTTTCCTCAAAACGTCAAAGTCGCGATTTGAAACATCAAAATTGGCTACTTTTAGGCAATGAACCTCAAAGAAATACGGGTTATGTAAAGGAAATATCGCAAGAAGAGTGTTCTGCAAACCCTTAAGTTTCAGCTTCAATCGTCACTGTCCTTCATTTTACTAAAATGTTTTCAGAAAATTCATTGCAAATAGGCCCTTTCTCTGATGCTTTAGTAGTAGTTTTAGTTAAGTTTATGGTCGAACGGTCTATAATTTTTAGCTAATTTTCGTAGAAAAAATTCATTATCGAGGAGACCGCGATTATTGGAAGATGCCGTTGATTTGGCAATAATAAAAATGTGTGAACAATGTGACCGTTACAATAAAAATACATTAAGATTTTAGCAAGACGGAGCACCTTCACACTATGTCTTTGCTGGTCGTCGGTATTTGGACCAAACGTTTCATGGGAGATGGATTGGACGAAGAGGAGCAATAGAATCCTTTAGACTTTTTTTATGGGGCCAGCTAAGGAAAGGATTTACACTACACGGGAATGCGGAGAATATTTTCTAAATTTCACCAGAAATGCCTCGCAATGTTTTAACCTGCTTTCCATAAAACCTGTATTATTACATGTAAGCAAGAGGCCAACATTTTGAACATTTAATACAATAGTAAGGTAATAAAAATGATGCAGGAAACTTGTTTGTTTTGCTTTGCAGATACGATTTGGAAATGCGTTTTATTAAAAGCTACTGAACCAATTTTTCAAAAATCTCTGGACGCAGCAAGTGCGTTATGGTAGCGAATTTTCTTTAAAATATTTTTAATAGCAAATGTCTTTCTTTGATGAAAGCGGGCATCAAACTTGGTTGCCTATATAGTAGAAACAATGTACCATATTTCATCGAAATAAATTTATTGTTTGAAAATATATAAAAATTTTCATAAGTCTAGATGCAGCAAATGTGTTATGGAAGTGAATTTCCATAAAAATGTTTTTAATAGCAAATGCGAGCAGGCATCAATCTGATTACGGGTAGGTATAGCCTATGTGGTAGAAACAATGTACTATATTTTATCAAAATTACTTATGGTTTGAAAATTTACAAAAAATTTCCGAAAATAAACTTAAATGTTGGTTTTCTAACCAACAAAGTTTACGTTAATAGCAAATTGAGTTATTGACATTTAAAGGATTTAATGAAAATTCGGTAAATTTGCAGATTAGCTCCCGAACGCTTTTTAACAAATTGTTTTCAGAAACATTACTAGGACCCCACCTGGATGCACAAACCACAAGAAAAATTTCTTGTTCACACCCACCAAGAAAGTTATGGGACTGGGAGTGAATAGGGGTGCTTTGCGGGGTATGCAGGGTTTAAGGGGGATATGGCTTCAAGACGTAAAAAAGACAGCTTTCAAGCCCGCTCTATTCGAATTTTCTGCTCATATTTCCTTTTTACTACCTACCTCGCATCCTTGGGGGGTGTGAACAAGAAATTTTTCTTGGGGTTTTTGAAAACAGTTTTTTGAAAAGCGTTCGGGAGCTAAACTGCAAATTAACCGAAAATTCGCTCCCAAAACGCACTTACTGCGCCCAGTTTTTTTTCTTACAAACGCATCATATTTGGATAAAAAATGCAAAAATGCATTAACAAATTTGTTCTACAAAAATTAGCAAAAAAATTATACACCCCTACTCACTCCTGGTCCCGTAACTTCCTTGGGGAGTGTGAACAAGACATTTTTCTTGGGGTTTGTGGATCCAGGGAGAGCCCTAGGCAGGTTTCTGAAAACAGTGTTTTGAACAGCGTTCGGGAGATAAACTGCAAATTTACCGAAAATTCGCTACCAAAACGCACTTACTGCGTCTAGATCTTTTTCTTAGAAACGCATCATATTTCGATAAAAAATTCAAAAATGCATTAAGGAATTTGTTCTGCGAAAATTAGCTAAAAAAAATTATACACCCCCACTCACTCCTGGTCCCGTAACTTTCTTGGGAAGTGTAAACAACAAATTTTTTGGGGGAATAGGGGTGCTGTGCGGGGTAGGCAGGGTTTAAGGGCATATGGCTTTAAGATGTGAAAAAGACAACTTTCAAGCCCGTTTTATTCGCAATTTTCTGCTCATATTTCCTTTTTACTACCTACCCCGCCCAGCACCCCTATTCACTCCTGGTCCCTCCCGTAACTTCCTTGGGGGGTGTGAACAAGAAATTTTTCTTGGGTTTTGTGGATCCAGGGGGGCCCTAAGCAGGTTTCTGAAAACAGTTTTTTGAAAAGCGTTCGGGAGCTAATCTGCAAATTCACCGAAAATTCGCTACCAAAACGCACTTACTGCGTCCAGATTTTTTTTTTATAAACGCATCATATTTCGATAAAAAATGGAAAAATGCATTAACAAATTTGTTCTACGAAAATTAGCTAAAAGAATTATAGACCGTTAAACCATAAACTTCACTAAACCTACAAATAAATATCCAAAAAGGCACCAACTTAACTAAACTGACAGCCAAAGCATCAAAGAAAGGGTCTATTTGAAATGGATATTTTGAAAATATTTTAGTAAAATGAAGGGCAATGACCTTTGAATCTGAAACTTAAGGGTTTGCAAAACACTCTTCTTGCAACATTCTCTTTTTTATAATCGGTATTTGTTTCACATTCTTTGCATAAACATTGCCAATTTTGACGTTTAAAATTGCGAGTTTGACGTTTTGAGGAAAACTCCAAAATGTGTTTCTTTAACTGCACATAACTTCGTTGTCTTTAAAGCTAGAGACCTAAATTTTGGCACAGAGTTCAATCTTTATAATACAAACACGCGTACCAAATTTGTTTTTTTACAGAGATATGAATTTTTTTAGAAATAAAACACAAAATTTTCCGGGAAAACCTGGTTCGATTTTCCTGGCTAACGAACTTATCCAAGCCACTTGCAAAAGGAAGGTACTCACCACATTTGATCAAGATCGGTCCATTATTTTTTGAGTTATCGGTCGGATATATATATATATATATATATATATATATATATATATATATATATATATATATATATATATATATATATATATATATATATATATATATATATATATAAACACAGAGCTCCTCATTAGCGAATTTTAAAAAAAAATCGCTAAAAGGATGCTTTTCAAAAACTGGAATCGAGATATCGGCAAAACGTTTTCCACTTAAAATCAAAATTGACTTGTGGAAGCGTTTTTTTTGTAAATAACAAGAAACATAAAAAATCGGGTCCGTTTCGTTTTCGCCGCGCCACTTTGTATACATTTAATTCAAAAGCTTACCCATAAACTTCAATGGTTGCCTATACCTTGAATATATGTCTTGTGTATATGAACAAAGAAACAGTGTGATGAGACTTACCAGCTTTGCATGGATCCAAATCTATGTCGTTGGATACTTTCTTGGGAAACACTGATGTAAGAAGTTGATCTACACTAAACTTTGAAGCTGATTTAGTCCTGTTTTCACTCTCGGGTTCAACTGTACTTCTCATAGCAATACTTGAAACTAAATGCACACTAACGATAATCATAATGAATTTAAGAAGCATGATTGGCGATTATTTTATCACTATTAACGAGAAGATCAAGAAATCACAGCACAATATAATATGTTGGGAGAAAATTGGTATCACAAGTCACATGCTTCTAAAACACTAACTTTGTGAAGACAGATTAGGATTAATATGGCAGTAGAGATGTTAATTGTAGCAATGTTTGTTAAACAGAAGCCATTATCAGTTATGTTTACTGTTTTGGACAAAGATCATCTGCTGGTGGGGTATCGTGGACATTATAGTTCTCCTTCTTCCAATCCCTGGAAATAATAACGATGTCAATATAGAGTGCGATAAGATTAATTGTTAAAAATGAAATCAATCGCTTGACTAAAAGACATCACAAAAGGCCGCTCGTTAATTACCAATTATATACAAATAAATAATATTTAATGCAAACGTTGAGATAAAGAGGTCGCAGGCTTTAAATTTGCCAACTGCATACGATATGTCGCATTCGGTTTATTAAACTGATAGGAAAATAGATTGTTCTTCCTTTTACGTATGTTGAATAGAAGCTGACTAATTTATTCAATAGATAATTTGCATGGATTTTCCATTACATGAATTTAACATCTACCTAATAGTTTTTCATACACAGAACATTATTACATGCATGAAAATACCCAAAAACATATATAGTGGACAGAAAAATAATTTTAAAATAAAAAAATTCCGAATTATTATCATGTGACCGGCAACGTTCTGCAATTGGTCGTGACGTAATTGGATAGTAAATAAATATAGTGAGTGCACTTGGAGAACCCAAATCACCACATCACATTTTAAAAAACCTGACGATCGTTTCACTAACCAAGTTAGCGTCATCAGAGGATGAATAATTCTACATATCTTATATCAACAACTCTCATACTATCAAAAAGGTAGTTTTTATGACCAAGTTTAGGTTTTTGGTACTTAGGCATTTTTGTGTACCTAAATGATCTTGTACAAGAAATAATATAAATCTAGTGCCGCAAAGCAATAGTGCAGAAACGTTTCTTTAAAAAAAAGTATTGCAACAATTTCAAGTTGGTGATAACACCTATTAATACGGGGCAAGTTAAGAAAAAGAAGACATACTGTCTAACAAAAGTGCGGCATACAGTATTGCTTTGTTTGTTAGTAAAATTTTAAATCAAGTTTTTTCTAATTGGTTGTTGTTTAAAAAATCATGGGCAAAATTGTCTTCAGAACACCAGCATACAGAAAGTTTAGATAATATGATAAGTGCGAATGTCTACATTGTTGCCCGTGGTTTTTCCTTCCTCCAGCTTAATAAGCAACTCCTGTAGGACAGAATACTTTATTGGTCAGGTTGGGTTTAAGTATGAAGAGATGATTTGTAGAAGAGAAACGACTCTCGCTACTTCATCAGGGTTCCCACTAAAAACAGCATATCAATTTCCCTGACATGCCAAAATTTATTTCTTTGACGTTGATCTTCTACAATTTACTCCCAACATGTGTAACGCACTACTACAGAATACGGTAGGTTTTCGCTTCATGGTAGAAAACACATTTTTCCATTTCAAATACAAAGCAACCAATAGTAGGTATAGATGGCCGGATCTGGAACCACCGCCATCACCGCTAGGCTCTGCACCTGCGTGTGATTTCATGGTGACGAAACAAGACGGCGGATTGGATAGAGAGAAATATTTATTTATTTATTATATATATATATATATATATATATATATATATATATATATATATATATATATATATATATATATATATATATATATATATATATATATATATATATATATATATATATATATATATATATATATATATATATATATATATATATATATATATATATATATATATATATATATATATATATATATATATATATATATATATATATATATATATATATATATATATATATATATATATATATATATATATATATATATATATATATATATATATATATATATATATTTAAAAAAAATTGGGGGGGGGTAACTCGGAAGCATGTCAAGCAATATGATGGCAACTAGTCTGGCATAGCATAACTTTTTCTAAGATTTTTGACATAGCTGGGAGTATACTTACGCCTCGTAAATCTTTAAAACTCTTTGGTTCTGATATTTTAGGAAAAGCAGTGATTTTGGCTGTTTTCCAAACTTTTGGGAAATAATTTTCAATTAAATAGCTGTTTATAATGTGGGTCAAATAGGTCAAAACTGTCGGCAGACATAGAACCAGCATATATATGCCGATTTCGTCTTCACCTATAGCCTTACTTTTGAACTTTTGATTTCTGACACCGGTTTGAGAACTTCTTCTTCCGTTACTGAACGGAATTCAAATAATTCATTAAACTCACATTTAAGACCGGTCAGATAGATTTTTTGTCTGCCCTGAGTTGTGACTAAATAGATTGTGTTGGTCTAGCAAAAATTTATTTATTTCTTCTAGTTTATTTAAAGAATCAGGAATCACTCTTTTGGAGTATTTTTTATTGACACTTAAATCCAGGTGACGAAATGTTTGCCACAACAGCTTAGAGTTACCCGTCCTTGCGACGCTCTGTAAATATTGTCTTTTTTCTGCCCTTATTGCATGTGTTGTAATATTTCGCAAATTTTTATAATTTTGCCAGTCTGTTTGAGAATGTGTTGCCTTAAAACTTACTTAAGGCACACTTCTTTTGCAGGTAGTCGGTCATCAACGATTTAGGGAGGTTCAACGACACCAAAATTATCATATTTCATTTGGCAGAAATATCTGTATTCTGGTATTACGTATCGGACGTGCTGCTGCCGGTATCTATTTTATAAAGCAATCTATCAGGAGACTGGCCCTAGGTGGCGAGATTCATATATTTTTTATTATTACTATATATATATATATATATATATATATATATATATATATATATATATATATATATATATATATATATATATCTTTTCGAAGGCGTTAAGCTCTCCTGGTTGTCTAACATTTTTTATTAATTCTAGATTTTCCTCATTAACGTGGTGACTATTATCCCAAATATGTCAGGCGGAGAAAGATCTATCTACAGTACCGTATCTTAATTGTGCTAAATGTTATTTGAATCTAATTCCAATAGATCTTTTTGTTTGTCCGACGTATTTAAGATCGCAATCTTTACAACTTTTTTCATAAATTGTAATATAAATTTTGACCGTACTATCCTTGTCTTTTGGGTTTGCTAGCAAGTTTTTTTAAGTATTTTTTGCGAAAATGTAACTCATTTTCAACAACTCTTCTAAATACGTTAACCTTTGCTATGTGGCAACGCAAGGAAACAATGAGGTTACATCAAACGAAATTAAAACCTCGCTTTCAATCAATTTAAACTCTTTAATTTAATTAATAAATTCAAGTGAATTTGTTACTGAAAACTTTACTATCCGCTTACAGAAAGACAGGGGTTTGGCAAAATTTCCAGGATAGTGCTCCCTGGCGTCGGTGATTGGTCATAGTCGCGGAAATAGACCGACGTTAAGGAAACAAAAAACACAAATACACACATAAAAATTAATTGGTTTATTTGAACATTTTTATTAAACTCAACGCTGTGTGTGCGACCACAAATAAATAGTTCCAGGAATTTTACTCATCCAACATAAACTGTAATTAACAAAAAGAATATTTAATTAGAACTGACAAGTTCAAACCACGTCAAATATAACAAATGGAATAAGTGTCATTAGACCATTAGTTGCCTTATCTACTGCAGCAGTGTTTGTGGTATTTATTACAGTTTTATACCGAAATAGATGCAGACATTTAATCTGAACTAATAACAATAATTACGTACTATGTTTACTAGTTACTTTGCTTTTCTAAGATATTTTTCCTTACAGTGGTAAGAACGTTTACATACTCTAAAATTACCATCAACCAAGGTTGTGACATTGTATTTGAGCAGGTTGAACGTCTGCACGTTCCGCCCTCTGTAAGGGGCGTAAAGCTGTCGGTCTGGTGTACCAAACACGTTAAATATTCCTGCCCTATTTACAATAAGTCTGAAAGCAAGTGCGTTATGGTAGTGATTTACTGTTTTTGAAGCAAACGTGTCTTTTCTGATAAAAGCAGGCGTCAAATTTGGTTATCAGTATAACCTATATAGTAGAAATAATGTGCCACATTTCATCGAATAGCTTTATTGTTTAAAAAAGGACCAAAGTTTTCCGGAAATAAACTTAAAATGTTCCCGAAAAAACTGGTCCAATTTTCCTGGCCAACAAACCTCTTCAAGTTATTTAATCCCAAAAAGCTTTTCGACAAAACTCACAAAAAAAAGTTGCATGACAATGTACAAACAATTTTTTCAGGAAAATCCGAAAACACTTTGTTACAATAAGTTATTAAACATTATTATATTATATTATTCTGCCCTTCACTTCTGAAACACAAAATGCAGGATGTTCCATTTGAAACAATTGAGTTTGGGCAGTTTGACCTTTTTTTTTTAATTCACTCATTATTTGAGAGCGGCCTATAAACGGCATTTAGATTTTTTTAGATGAGTAATATAACTAAGACCTCTCTGAATACGTCAGTTTTATGGGACTCTGTTACCTATTGGTTAAAACGCCGTATCATAAGTCTTTATATGTACAAAAAATGTGAAAAATTGCAAAACAATTGAAATAACTTGAAAACGATCAATTTTTTCCCTACAAACATGCATTATAATTCGATGGGAAATGCAAAAATGCAATGATATAAAAAAACGAAAAAAAAAATTTGTATCACCAACGACTTATGTGCTTGTTAAAATAATTTTATAAGATGCGGTTCAAGATACTATATAATTAAGGTATTTCTTGTATCTTGTATAATAACGGATATATTGAGCTTTACCGTTGAAACGCAACGCTGTATATACAGATAATAACTTAAACTAACCCCGGATGTGGGTTTTTAGGGGCCTAGTTCGCTCTCGTTTGAAGAAATTTTTTCAAAATACAAAAATCGCATTCTTCTCAATGGCGAATTTTTGCTACGCAAATTATCAAAAACCTATAGACTATTAAACCAAAAACTCTATAACAAAACTACTGCCAAGGCGTCAGAGAAAGGTTCTATTTGAAATGATATTTTCTGAAAATATTTTATCAAAATGAAAAACAATGACGGTTGAAGCTGAACCTTAAGGGTTTGTAAAACACTTTTCTTGCAACATCTTCTCTACATAACCCGTATTCTTATGAGGTTTTTGCCTGAAAGTTGCCAATTTTGACGTTTCAAATCGCGACTTTGGCGTTTTAACTGAAAACCACAAAAATGTTTTATTTAAAAGCTTATATCACTTTTTTCCTTTTAACTTACACGTCTAAATTTTGGTATGTAGTTAACCTTTTATAATAAAAACCAGCGTACCAAATTTGGTTGCTCGAACTTTGTTATTTCTTGAGATATAAAACTTTTCAGAAAGAAAACTCAAGACTTTCCAGGAAAGCTGTGCTGATTTTTCTAGCTAGCGAACTTGTCCAAGCTACTTGCAAAGTGAAGGTACCCACCCAATTTGATCAAAATTATTTTTTGAGTTATCGGCCTATGTAATGCCAAAAAATTTAGTAAATGATCCTGGCTGACTGAGTTTATCTCGAGGCCAGAACATACAAACACACAAAAATTTTTAGCAAATTTTTGTAGAAAAAATTACTAATTAACAGATGAAGACTTTTAAGGACTTAATTCAATTTGAATAACAGATTAGATTTGTATTTCACAAACTTGGTAAAACCATTCCGTACTTAATACAGGCGAAGAAATGTGTCCTGTTACTTCACAATTGCTACCGGTTTCGCTATTAGTGTATTTTCGTTAAAAAAATTCCAAATTAGCGCGAACTAGGACCCCTAGAACCCATATCCGAGGTCAGTTTATATATATATATATATATATATATATATATATATATATATATATATATATATATATATATATATATATAAGGTACCTTCCTTTTGTAAGTGGCTTGGATAAATTCGAAATTCGTTAGTCAGGAAGATCTAACCAGGTTTTGCGAGAACAAAGATATGGTAATGAAATAGTAAACTATATACCAAAATTTAAATTTCTATCTTACAAGAAGAAATGTATAAGCATTTTATTGAAAAAAAAATTTTTGGTGTCAGATCATTTCTATGAAAATTCACTATCGTAGCACACTGCGTTCAGACTTTTTACGGTATCGTCAATCAAAAGTAAGTAATTTTAAATTTATTTCATTAGCGAATTTTTATGTGCAAAATGTTCTTTTAATAGCGAATTTTCTTATAAAAGAATGTTTAGCATTTTCTTGAAAGAAAAAATGTTTTCTATATTTCCTGAAAGAAGAAGAAACATTTTGCAAAGCTTAAATGAAATGTTTTTGGCGAAATCCGTAGAAAATAATTTCTAATGAATTTGCGTGCGACAAAAACTGTTTAAGTAAAATTTTGCGGAAAATATTTTTAAGAATTTTTAGGTAATATTCTTCAGCCAAATTTCGTAGGGATAATGAATAATGATTTTTAGCCAGTTTTCGTGAAAACACTTTTCAGTCGATTTTTTATTAAAAAAATTTGCGTTTTGTGGAATTTTTTTCTAGTTTTAGTGGATAACACTTTTTTAGAGATTTCACGAATAATTCCTAAATTTATTCTTTTCAGGAAGAGAAAAATATAAAAAATATGTTTTTTAAACTGGATTACTTGTTTTTCGTTACCATAATCGAATTGGTGATAAAAATTGCTACAGAATAATATTACATTTCACTATACTTAAATCAAATCGTTTTAGAGTAATTTCCAGAAAACAGGAAATTTTTATATTTTACCGATTATGTCGAGAATGCTGTGAATGGTTGTAAATGCTTTTCAAAGAAGCAGGTTTTTGAAACTTTTTTTGTTATTTCATAGTGCATTAATTTTTGCCAGAACTAATTAAAATAATTAACAACAACGGAAATAGTGATTATACAAATCAAGAAATTATCTATTTTTATACATATAAAGTGGGAGTTCTTAGTAGGACTTGCAGAACTATCCACTTCCAACCCTAATGACAAAAAACAGATGTGAAGAAATTATAAACAAATCATTATAAATGTTCTAAATGATGGTACTTCTTGATGAGAGCGCCGGTGGAATGCTGTTCGCACGCGTGCTTCTGTTTCCCCGTGTGTTCACCGGTGTCGGGTGAACCTGATGTTTGATATATCCCTAAAGATGGCAATCCAAAGGTATCAAATCTAGAGATTTTGCAGGCCAGTTCAATGCTGCTAACCACCTTATCCATCTGTCTTGCAACATTAAGGTTATTTCTTGGGATACTTGCTGGGTGAAATAGACCGGTACTCAAGCCAATTGGTCCCAACAGTTTCTTTTCGACTTCAAGGGCAGGTCGTCAAGAAACTCTACAGCCACAGTCCGTGATGAATTCAGGCATTGTTCCGCCGTTAACATGTCGTCATAAATAATGTAAGAAAATATGTCATCCATCATAGGGGAAAAGCCATTGAAACTAAACCTAACCTAATAGTTTCTTTCTCGGATCAAATACGGATTATCTGAACCCAGGCATGATTTTTACGCCTGTTAAAAAACCCTTCACGCGAAAACTGTATTCATCCGCCACATACTTTTTCTAAAAAGTTATCTACCTCATGACTTCAAAGATAAATAATCTCACACAAAGCAACTCTGTCGCCGGCGTCTTGATGAGGAAGATTTTGTACTGACGAGAACTTGTAGTCGTGGAAATGATTCATCTACAAAATTATCTGTGCTGAACATCTACTGATTTCCAAATATTCTTCAGAAGCTCGAACTGAGGTGTTGGAATTGACCTCGAAGTAAGCCAAGGTATTCAACTGTCCCACCTCGTTATCAATTGAGGTTTTTGGTCGATTTAACATCTAACTGGTTCGTCCAAGACGCCAAAAATTTGTTTCCATCCTTCTAAATTTATCTGTTGTCATCGGAGGTAGGTATGAATAGTTTTAGTGAAATGTTCTGCAAGTTCTACTAACAGTTTTGTTGCGTTTTTCGTATACAAAATATAAATTAAGAATTAGTAGATTTTTATAAACACTATTAGGGTTATTGTTCACCGCTTTAACTCTTTTTAGCAATAATATTAAGGCACTTGAGATGGGCAACAAAAATTTGACATTTAAACATTAATTATCGTAAGGGTGCATATCAACCATTCATAGCATTTTTGATATAAAAAGTGACAATTCCGTTTCTTGGAAAAACTTTAAAACCGTCGATTTAGGTATAGAAATATGTAATTCCACTGTGTAGCAATTTTATCGTCAATTCGATTATGTAACGAAAAATAGGTTATTCCATTGTAAAAAAATTATTTTTGTTTATACTTTTAACTCTCAGTAAAAAGTCTCAATTTAAGATATATTCACAGGCTTATATTTTCTGTTCAAAGAATACTCCCGATGAAGGGATCTTGGTGCTGCATCTACACTTCTATATTATTGCGGCAGTACTACGTAGAATCAATTTTCTTTAAAACTTGTCACGTGAATAGGAAAAAAAATTATAGATTTAGATAGTTACAATTCCTCTGAAACAAAAATAATGGCCGTATGTATACTTAGTACTGCCACGACACAGTTATATTATGCTATGGTACTGCCAAAATAAAAAGTCTGGACGCAATAAATGCGTTATGGTAGTGAATTTTCATTAAAATATTTTTAGTATTTACATATTTCTTTTATTTAATAAAAGTAGGCATCAAAGTTGGTTACCAGTATAACCTATATAGTAGACATAATGTACCACATTTCAAAATAACTTGCTTGTTTAAAAAAGTACAAAAATTAACAAATCATATAAACAAAAGCATCTCTGAGGGCGTCATTTGCATGGGATTCGCTATCTATTGGTAAAATCGCCGTATAGCAATTTTTATATGCCCCAAAATGTGAGAAGTTGAAAAACAATTGAAATAACTCGAAAAGGATGAACACTATAATTTTTTTCTCCTTACAAACACGCATTATAATTTGATGGAAAATGCAAAAATGCAATAAAATAACGGGTGTTCGAAAAAGACAAAAAAGTTGCCCCAAAAATGTGAACAGTTGAAAAGCAATTGAAATAACTCGAAAAGGATGAACATCATAATTTTTCTCCTTACAAACATGCATTATTATTTGATAAAAAATGCAAAAATGCATTAAAATAGGGGGTGTTCGAAAAAGACAGAAAAGTAGTATCACCAACGACTTATGGGCCAGCCTGTGATAAATAAAATAATGTTGTAAAATGCAACACAAGACACTCTATAATTAACGTGTACAAGTTTTTCTCGTATCTTGTATAATAACGGATATATTGAGGTTTACCGCAGAAATGCGTCACCCTGTATATGCGGGTTCTTCTCACAATTCAACAGTCGCGGTCTCCTCAACAACGAATTTTTTCGATGAAAACTCGTTGAAAATTACAGGCTATTGAACCATAAACTCAATAACTGGAACTACTGCCAAAGTATCAGAGAAAGGCTCTATTTGAAATGATATCTGCAAATATTCGAGTGAAATGAAGGACAATGACTGTTGAAGCTGAAACTTAAGGCTTTGTAAAACAGGTTTTTTTGCGACATTTTTTCTACATAACGCGGTATTTGTTTTATGCTCTTTATCTAAATGTTGCCAATTTTGACGTTTTAAATCGCGACTTTGACGTTTTAAGAAGAAAAACTATAAAACTTTAAAAGTAATTTTTCTGGTACTTCTTGGTCTTTTTGCGCTAAACGACTTAACCTTTGTCTGTAATATACAATAGGTTTTATTATCCACAAAAACTATTTTGGTTTTATGCGTTTCTCTGGCGTTTAGTGACACCATTTTTTTTTAATGCCTATAACTTTTTATTCTTTTAACTTAGAGATCTAAATTTTGGAATGTGATAGATTTTCTATAATGTAAACTTGAGCACTAGCTTTGTTATTTCCGAAGATACATTTTTTTTTCGAAGGAAAACCCAAATTTGTCTGGGAAAAACCATGCAATTTTCTTGGCAAACAAACCTATCCAAGCCACTTGCAAAAGAAACGCATTCACCATATTCAATCAAAATCGGCCCATTATTTTTTGAGTTATTGGTGTGATACCTCAGTGAGTTTTTTTAAATAAAATTCACAAAAACTATACTTATTTGTTTCATTTTTGTATACCTAAATAAAACCTTGTTCTTAATAAGTTATTTTTACGCATAAATTTATTAAATTTGAATATAATTATTGCATGCTTCTTTGTTTTTAGTGAATTTTCGTAGAAAAAATTCACTAATGGGAAGATCCCGACTTTTAAATATTTTTTTAAATAAGCGCGAACTAGGACCCCAAAAATCCATATAAATAAATAAATAAATAAATATATATATATATATATATATATATATATATATATATATATATATATATATATATATCTATACATATATATATATATATATATATATATATATATATATATATATATATCTATACATATATATATATATATATATATATATATATATATATATATATATATATATATATATATATATACATATACCCTTAACTCAAAAACTAATGGCACGATTTTGATAAAATTTGACACGTACCTTCCTTTTGTAGGTGGCTTGTATAAGTTGGTGAGCCAGGACAATCGAACCAGGTTTCCCAGGATAATTTTGGGTTTTAGTGAATTTTCTTTAAAAAAATCACTAATGAGGAGATCCAGACGTTCGAATTTTGAAAAAATTTCTTCAAACGAGCGCTCATTAGGACCCCTGGAACCCAAATCCGAGGTCGGTTTCAGACTTTATATATATTATATATATATATATATATATATATATATATATATATATATATATATATATATATATATATATATATATATATATATATATATATATATATATATATATATATATATATATATGCGTGTGTGTGTGTGTGTCACACCTATAACTAAAAAAATAATGTACCGATTTTTTATAAAACTTGGTGAGTACCTTCCTTTCGCAAGTCGCTTGGATAAGTTCGTTAGCCAGGAAAATCCGCCGAGGTTTTCACGGAAAATTTTGTGTTTTCTTTCGAAAAAAAATTATATCTCCGGAATCAACAAAGTAAGGGCAACCAAACTTGGTTCGCGAGTTTATATCATTATAGGTAAGTTACCTATCAAAATTTAGCTCTGTAGGTTAAAGGACAAAAAAGTTACAGGCACTTAAAGAACAATAAATTTGGGTTTTTCTCAAAACGTCAAAGTCGCGATTTAAAACGTCAAAATTCATAATATTTAGGCAATGAACCTGAAACTAATATGAGCTATTGAAGGAAAATGTCTCAAGAATAATGTTTCACAAAGCCTGAAGTCTTAGTTTCAATCGTCATTGTACTTCATTTTACTAAAATATTCACAGAAAATTAATTTCAAATAGACCCTTTCTCTGATGCTTTGGTAGTAGTGTGGGCTATAGAGTTTATCGGTTAATGGTATATCATTTTTGTCGAATTTTCGTAAAAATTTAAAGCTCAATATATCCGTTATTATGCAAGATACGAAACAAAATTGTATACATTAATTATAGGGTGTCTTAAGCTACATCTTAAAAAAATATTTCTACAATTACAGGGTGGCTCATAAATCGTTGGTGATTCAAATTTTCTTTTTTAGTGAATTTTCTTTAAAAAATTCACCAATGGGGAGATCCGTGTTTATATATATATATATATATATATATATATATATATATATATATATATATATATATATATATATATATATATATATATATATATATATATATATATATATATATATATATCATACCGATAACTCAATAACTCAAAAATAATAGACCGATATTGATCAAATTTGGTGAGTACCTTCCTTTTGCAAGTGGCTTGGATAAGTTCGTTAGCCAGGAAAATCGGACCAGGTTTTCCCGAAAAAAATTCTTTCTAAAAAAGTTCATATCTCCGGAAGCAACAACGTGAGGGCAACCAAATTTGGTACGCGTATTTTTATTATAAAGAGTGAACCATGTACGGAGATTTAGGTCTCTAAGTTTAAGGACAAACAAGTTACGGGCAGCTAAAGTAAGAAATTTTGGATTTTTTCTTGAAACGTCAAACTCGCAATTTAAAACATCAAAATTGGCACTGTTTATGCAAAGAACGTGAAACAAATACGGATTGTAAAAAGAAAATGTTGCAAGAATAGTGTTCTGCGAACCCTTAAGTTTCAGATTCAACCCTCATTGTCCTTCATTTTACTAAAATATTTACAGAAAATTCATTTCAAATAGACCTTTTCTCTGATGCTTTGGCTGTCGGTTTAGTTAAGTTGATGCTTTCGCTGTAGGTTTGGTGAAGTTTATGGTTTAACGGTCTATAATTTTTAGCTAATTTTCGTAGAACAAATTCGTTACTGCGTTTTAGCATTTTTTATCTAAATATGATGCATGTTTGTAAGAAAAAAATCTGGTCGCACTAAGTGCGTTTTGGTAGCAAATTTTCATTAAATCGTTAAAATTTCAATAACTCAATTTGTTATTAACGTAAGTTTTGTTGGTTACGAAACCAACATTTAACTTTATTTTCGTAAAATTTTTGTTTGGACGCAGCAAGGGCATTTTGGTTGCGAATTTTCATTAAATATTTCAAATTTCATTAACTCAATTTGCTATTAACCTAAGGTTCATTGGTTAAGAGGACAGTTTTCTCGTAAACATTTAAAGTTTATTTTCGGAAAATTTTGTACATTTTCAAATAATTATTTTGATAAAATATGTTACAATGTTCCTACTATATAGGTTATACTGGTAACCAAATTGATGCCTGCTCGCATTAGAGCGATATATTTGTAACTAAAAACATTTTTTTGAAAATTCACTTCCATAACGCACTTGCTGCGTCCAGAGTTTTTTAAAATATTTCTCCACATATAAAAATTTTTTATTCACTACAATATTTCATGTGCCAAGTTTCTAGGTCAATGAAAAATGAGTTATTAGCAATAAAACAATTGTGTAATTTCTCTACCATAATGCCCTTACTGAATGAGGTCTTCATACTTTTCTGTGTGATATATTAGAAGGAAACGCATCCTGCACTGTAGCATGTTGTATTTTCAAAGAAAGTCATTGTACGTATCGATACCTAACTGCGATTTATGGATCTGATGACTCAGTATGTATATCTCCAGACAAAGTTGTCTAGAAGCCAGACACTGCTTTCGTTTTTTACATAAGAAAGTTTTAAAGCATCACTACATTAGTATATTTTTTGCAGCATAAATCAATTATATACACCGGCGGTGGACATTTACATTAATAGCGCGGCTTCGGAAGTTAAGAGCAAATAAAAACTTGTTACATAACTTTTTATTGTCCACAACTTGAGAAGTATATTTCACCGGTGACGAGCTTACACTGCAAGAAAAGCTGACGCTGCCAGTCTATTGCAGGAATGATTTACGTTGAGCCTTTGGCGTTTCTCTCCAAGAAAAAAGTTTGCTTTTTAATCTGCGAAAGAATAAAAGATTAACAACAGAATATAATTCCCATTATAATTTATATACAGGTGTCCCAATTAAAATTTGTACCCCCTAAAATGTCCGACTTCGTTCAAGTGTGAGAAAAATGCTAAAACAAGTCAATCTTAACTTCAATGGGGGTCGAGTGACACATCATTTTGCAGCTGCTTTCATGCCATCTTTTTTTTCAATTTTGAGCGAAATTGCTTTAAGCTCATTGAAATTTGCAAGATTATTAACCCGGTACACTCTCGGACAAATTGTAAACAACTTTTTTGGCAGGAACGGACTACGAAATCTTATCTTATCTGCCCGAATGTTATTAATTTTTAATGGAACACAAAATTTTGGCTAAATGTATTAAAATTATCATTTTTACAGTTGGTGCTTAATTTCATGAATTATCGTCCTTCAGTAACTAAATTAAAAAGAGAAAGTCTGGAAGCAGCAGGTTCGTTATGGTAGTGAATTTTCATAGAAATGATCTTGCATCAAATATTTTCCTATAACTTTTTTTATGGTAACATAAATCTAAATTTTAATATATAGTTTACTTTTTATATCATAAACTTATGTACGTATGTGATATCATAGCTTTCTTATTTTTGGAGATACAAATTTTGTTCGAAAAAAATTTTTAAAAAAATATGGGAAAAACACCTTAGATTTTTCTGACGAACCTATCCAAGCCACTTACGAAGCGAAGGTACACGCCAAATTTCATCAAAATCGGCCAATTACTTTTTGAGTTATCGGTGTGATACCTACATATATATATATATATATATATATATATATATATATATATATATATATATATATATATATATATATATATATATATATATATATATATATATACACGGGGGTGAGTGAGTGAGGTAGGATTGAGCGCTAATGTGTTAAATGTTTACTCCGATATCTAAGTCAAATTGACCGAATCGAGTAAAGAAAAAGTGCAAGAAACAGTTAGATAGTGAGAACATTGGCAGGAGATCTTAGGTAATTGAGAAGATAAATAAATACCACAGCCACCGTGAGTAAATTGAATTTAAAGTACTGTTTAAAGGTTAGGGGCATTGGAGCATAAGGTTCAAAGTTGAATGCAGTGTCTTTATTGATAAGCTGAAAGAATACAACCGATATTATAATTCAGCCGCCGACGACGTCTGGATAGGCAACACGTTAAACAGCAAAGTGTAAGGAGAGTTGTATAAGATGGGTGACAGTGAAGACTATTCTGCTGATGAGGGAAAACGCAAGGCTTTTCCAATATCTGATATTTTCCAAAGAAGTAAGAAAATGGCACGAACACCAGAAAAAAATGTGAAAAGCGAGAGTAATAAGTTGGATATAATGTTAAACATGCTAACGGATTTAACAGAGAAGATAACCAAAATAGAAGACAAACAGGATAAAATTATGGCTGAGATGAAAGTGATTAAAGAAGAAAATAAAAACATGAAAATGGAAAATGATCAATTAAGAAAAGAGGTAAAGGATATTAAAAAGAAATTAAATATTCTAGAAGAGGAGAAGAAAAGAAAGAATATAGTTATACAGGGGCTAAAAATGAACACAAACGATGCAAAGAGTTTAAAAGAGAACATGGGTATTTTTTTGAAACTGAATTTAGAAGTAAATGTTGAAATAAAACAAGCTAGGAGACTCAGTGAAAAGGTTTGTCTTGTTGAACTTTATAAAATGGAGGAGAAAATAGAAATTATGAGAAATAGATATAAATTAAAAAATTACAAGAATGAGATTGTGTATATAAATGATGATATGTCGAGGGAAGAGAGAAGAATTCAAAACGAATTGAGAAACGTAGCAAAAGATGAAAGAGCCAAAGGTAGAACTGTCAAGATTGGGTTTAAGAAGTTAATAGTCGAGGGACAGATTTGGAAATGGGATGAAGAAAATGGCCTGGTTAAACAGGTAGAATATAATAGTGGTACGCATGAGGCAAAAAATTAGGCAAGAATGAGTGGAAAAAGAGAACTGAACAGGCGAAGAAAAGGGCTACGTATACGGAAAAAGATGTTGGCATGTCAATAAGGGCTAGGGAGTTGTATAGGGACACGAGAGGAGCAAACGCAAATACCAATAAAGATAAAGAACACAGTAACCAAACAGGGAAATACCAGGTGAAACCGAAAACCGAGTATCTAAATCTGGGTACGTGGAACGTAAGGGGTTTGTATGAAGAGGGTGCTTTAAATAATCTAATTATGGAGGTCAATAAATATAGTATGCAAGTAGTGGCGTTACAGGAAACACACTTGAAAGGAAATGATATACAAAGGGTTGGAAACTATATCCTATTTACAAGTGGTAGTGATATGAGAAGGTATGGAGTCGCATTCTTAATAAGCGAAAAGCTACAAGATAAAGTTAAATGTTTCAAACCAAAGTCAGACAGATTATGTTCCATAAGAATTAAGGCAGAAGATAAGATGATTAGTATTGTAAATATGCATGCTCCAACAGAAGAAAAAGAAGAAGAAGTGAAAGAGCAGTACTACGAAGAGCTGGAAAAAACGCTAGAAGATATACCAAAAAATGACGTGATAATTTTGATGGGAGACGCAAATGCAAAGATAGGCAATGAAGACATATATAAGTCAATAACAGGAGGTGAAAGTAAACATACGGCGAGTAATGACAATGGAGTAAGGTTGATATCTTTAGCAATAGAACAGAATATGAAAATAATGAGTACACACTTTAGAAGAAGAGATATACATAAGGGAACATGGACGATACCGGGACAAAATAAAACAAATCAAATAGATCACTTGTTAATAAAGGAAGAACATGCTTGGCTAATCACCAATGTGAAAACACGTAGGGGTGCGGAAGCTGATTCAGATCACTTCTTGGTAAAGGCTGTTTTAAGATTCCCAGATACGATTAAACAGACACAAAAAAGGAGGGCAGAAACTAGATACAATGTTAATGATCTACGAAAAGAAGAAATAGCCCTCAACTACAAGAAAAGAATAGACAAAGCTTATAGTAGTGATATGTTCCTGAATACAGACGGCATTGAAGAAAAATGGGAAAAGATAGAAAAGACGGTGACTGAGGCAACGAAAGCAACCCTGGAAAAGAGACGAAAACAAATAAAAAAGTACTGGATGAATGAAGAATGTAAAGCCGCACTAAAAAAAAGAGCAGTATTAAGACATCAAATGCTTCAGGCGCAAACGGAGGAAAACCTAGAAAAATATAACGAACAAAGAAAGAGAACAAAAAATATGTGTAGAACCCAGAAACGAAAATTTCTGGAAGACAAAATAAAAAATATTGAATATAAATATCAAAAAAATGAAATACGTAACTTCTGCAAAGACGTGACAGATATAAAAAGAGGCCACCAAAGCAAGGCAGTGTTCTTTAAGGATAAGGAAGGCAATTTGCTTGGAAACGATAAAGATATATGCAGGAGATGGAAAGAACATTTCGAAGAACTGCATAATGATGGAGATGAAGAAGAACTGAAAGAGTGTCATCAAGAGTTTTATGAAGAGGAAGAAGTTACAGAAGATCCAACGAAGCAAGAAATAGAAGAAATTATACAAACAATGAAAAACAACAAGAGTCCAGGTGAAAATGGCATTATGGCCGAAAATTTTAAATACGGAGGGACTACTTTGGTTGCCATGATGTATGAGCTAATAAAAGAAATTTGGAAAACAAAAGAAATGCCAAAAAAATGGAAAAAGACCATCATGGTAACTTTATTTAAGAAAGGAGATATAACAGAATGCACCAACTATAGGGGGATAGCGTTACCAGATGTGGCCTACAAAATTTTAGCAACACTAATAAAGAAACGGCTAGAAAAATATATAGAGCCTTTGCTAGGGGAATATCAGGCTGGTTTTCGGAAGGGTAGGTCGACAGTTGACCAGATATGTCTGCTAAAGCAGGTTTTGACAGGCTGTTACGAGTACGAGATTCCAGTACACATGATCTTTGTCGACTTTAAGACCGCCTACGATTCAGTAAAAAGAAGTAAAGTAGTTGATATACTTAGAGAGTTCAGAGTACCCGAGTATATTGTGAAACTGGTAATAATGACACTATGTAACACCACGTGCGCAGTAAGGGTAAACGGAAATCTGACAGAAGAGTTTGATGTGAGAAGAGGAGTGAGGCAGGGAGATCCGCTGTCAACGTTACTATTCAATATAGTTCTGGAGAAAGTGATAAGAGAGAGTGGTATAAACAGAACTGGGAGCTTGTTTGACAGGAGTCATCAGTGCCTTGCTTATGCGGATGATATATTGTTACTGGCCAGAAATAGAAAAGAGCTGGAAAGTATCACTAGAAGTTTGGTGGAAGTAGCAGACAGTGTGGGACTTCAAATAAATAAGGACAAGAGCAAGTATATGGCAATTAAAAAGACTAAAGTGACTAATAGTGAACCTTTTACAGTGAAAATGCGAGGGGAGAGAGTCATAGAGTTCGAAGAGGTTAATAATTACATGTACTTAGGTGTATTAGTAGACAATAGATGTGATGAGGAGGTAGAAATTAACCTAAGGATAGCAAAAGCCAACAGATGTGCAGGAGGGCTTAACAGCTTCCTTAGATCAAAGAACATCTCGCGTGCTGCGAAACTCAGAGTATATAGGACTGTGATAAGACCAACCTTGACATATGGTTGTGAAGCATGGACAATGAACCGAAGACTGTAGAACAGAATAGCGATATGGGAGAGAAAGGTACTACGCAGAATCTTCGGAGGCAAGAAAGTAGATGGCATGTGGGAAAGACGTCCAAATGTGGAAGTGTATGAAATGTATGGAGAACCGCCGGTGTCTCAACTGGTTAAGGCACGCAGACTACAGTGGCTGGGACATATAGAACGAATGGGTGTGGAGAGAATGGTGAAGAAGTGTGTCTGGTCAAATCCAGAGGGTAGAGGGAAGAGAGGAAGACCAAGAAAAAGATGGCTTGATGCAGCACAACAAGACTTGCTAGAAAAAGGAGTCCAAAACTGGAAGACGATTGCACTGGATAGGAAGCAATGGAAACGTATTACCAAGCTATGGGCCTAAATGGCCTGTGAATGCTTCATATATATATATATATATATATATATATATATATATATATATATATATATATATATATATATATATATATATATATATATATATATATATATATATAAGCTGACCCCGGACAGGGGGTTCTAGGTGTTAAGAGTTCGCGCTCATTGAAGAAAAAATTTCACAATTCAAAAGTCAGGATCTCTCCATTAGTGAATTTTTTCTAATTACTAGAGATGCATGGGACTCTATTTTGTTCGTTTGATAAAATGAAGCTAAAAAATAAGCGTCTTTTGCATTCATCCTCTAATTTCTTCAGGTCTTGTGATGTTCCTGCCTTCGTGTTTTACGCAGCTTCTGTTTGGTATCCTGAAGACAATGGATAAAAAGCCAAACTTTGAGAACATTTCATATAGCATCTTTCTGTTATTGAGACAGGAAATTTGTCTTAACCCCTGAAGATGGCATGATAATGAGTTGAAACGCGTAGGGCTTTAAGAATAAATCAGTTTGTCTGGTAGTAAAAAGCCTTTAATTTCCTTTAATTGGAACACCATATATATTATAATCGATTTCGATACATCAACAAATGCTCTTTCAGTTTCATGAAGTATTTCCTATACCTAAAACCAGTATTTACAGAGATGTACTTTTTTCTTTAAAAACACCCAATATCTCTGTAACTACTGGTTCTAGGTATATGGAATACTTCATGAAACTGAAAGAACATCTGTTTATGTATCGAAGTTGATATAAAGGATGTTCCATTTGCATTTCTCGAGAAAACATGACTCCGGTGTTTTTACTCACCTTGTATACTGGGAATTCTTTCTGTCTTGATTGAAGTTTAAAGAAAAACACTTTATCAGATCTTTGGCATGAGTGTTGCTTGCTGACCTATTAATGAAGATACAGCCTGTCAAATATGCCTCTGATGTTTTAGAAAAGTGGCCATAACTTTTGAACCACTCTATATAGACCCCAACAACTATACACTGAATGAATCGGCAAAACAGGGGAATTCAAAAATGGAACACTATATAAGATGTACCATTAAAAAAAGTGAAGTTTGGGTTGTACCTAACTTATGCAACACCCTGTATATGCAAAAGTAATTTTAGTTTGTATCTAACGTTAGTACCTGCAAATTTTGTTGCATTTTTTTTCTATTATTGAATAATAAAGGAGGTATTGAACTTGAACGCACTGGTGGACCAGCCTGTATGTGTATATATATATATATATATATATATATATATATATATATATATATATATATATATATATATATATATATATATATATATATATATATATACAGGGTGATTCTCTACGAGTTCCTATTACACTTTTTGGAGAAACTAGACTAATTTGGATTCTGAAAGTTTATAATAGGAGCTTTCTAATATTCCCAATCCATCGAATATTTTCGGTTGTAACGGAGGTCGACACTAACTCGCTTATTTTAAATGGAACACCCTGGATATTACATATTCGGATACAGCTGATCTTGACGATTCTCCCAATATACGGTTTTGCTACTTTATACTGAGTGCTTCACGAGGTATGGCCATTTTTATTACAAAAATATGTCCCTTTCAACGACCTGTATCTTATTAATTGATGCAAATTGGAAGTTCTTTGTTATGCATAATTTTTTCATTATTGTATATTTTAACTTAATATACACAATCTTTCGACAAATTGATTGTTGTCTGCAGGGTGATTAAAAATGCATATGCGCGGATATCTCATTTTTTTCAAATGGATCCACCTGTATATTATAGTGCTATTAGCAATACCCTTTACTACTCTTAGAATTTTATTAATCATTCCATATCCCCAAACCGTACGGTTTTGGAGATATTCAGCTTCGAATTATGCAATATGGTTATGTATTATGATTGCTGTAGAGTTCCATGGAAAATAGCAAACTTGAACAGTAACCAAATTCTCAATTTGACAGTTATATTTTGAGTTTAGTAATACAATTAAGTGAACTTTACTTATCTGCACATAAATCCAGTTTGATCTCAAAAAAGCAATGGCAAGATCTGGATGCTCAAATCAGGATTTTATCAATCTGCTACTGATTCACGGAGAATGCCGACAGATGTCAGCAAGAAGATGTCGTGTATTTGCAGAACAATATCCAGATTTACCTCCACCTTCCCACAAATCTATTGACGCCGTTATGAAAAACTTACAACAACATGGATCATTTACAGCAAAAAATGTCAGAGCAAAACGTAAAGTTGATAATGAAGAGAGTAAGGTGAATGTTTTAGCGTTTCTGACTGCATATCCTAATGCCTCTATAAGAGAATTATTGCGTCACTTGCGACTCTTCTTTTCAACGATTCAAAGAATTTTGGAAAAACATAAATGGAGACCTTACTGCTACAGCACCGTACATGTCCTCGTAAGCACTGATTTGGAAAAAAGAGTCAACTTTTGTAAATGGCTTCTAATGCAGAAAGATGAAGATGAGATTTTTTTTAATAATGTCATTCGGGTTGATGAAGCGAAATTCACGAGTAACGGAATGTTCAATAGACACAACTATCACTACTGGATTTCCGAAAATGTAACTTGGCGAAAAGGGTTTCAAAATAAGTGGTCCTTCAATGTATTATGTGCAATAAACGGTACGTAGCCATGAAAGTTTTATTTCAAACTATTTTCTAACAGACTAAGTAAGACTAACTAAGAAGTACGGATTACTCCTTTTCTTCAATTCTGATTCTATATTGTGAAATTCAAGGTAACACAACCCACTCGTTATTATTATGATTTGTTATTCTTTCCAGGTGATGGAATTATATGTGTCCACTTATATGACGAGAATCTTACTAGGGAAAGTTATTTAGAAATATTGAGGACCGTCATTCAACTACAATTAGCTGGAATGTCAGACGAGGAAAGGAATCAGACATGGTACCAGCGAGATGGCGTGCCACCGCACAGTACCAGAGCTGTTAGTGATGCACTGGAACGAATGTTTTCTGGCAGGTGGATAGAAAATAGAGGTCCTTACGTATGGCCCCCACGTTCTCCGGATTTTTCACCCCTAGACTGCTTCATTTGGGGATTCATAAAGAATGTGGTGTATGGACATCCGGTTACGACTAAGGAAGAAATGATCAGACGAGATACTTTTGCGTTGCTGATATCAAACCAGATTGAGCAGGCCATCGCTGAAACAGTTCAGCGAGCAAATAAGTGTCTGCAACAGCAGGGGGATGTCTTCGAGCATTTATTATAGTATGTATACAAATATTTTTTTATTTCAGTGTTCAATTGTTTGAATTTTATGTTTATTTTCAATTTGTTTCGTTGTTTAGTTCAGTTTGTTTGTTTGTTGACTAACTGGTTCACAGTATGGTTAGTTTCTAATGACGGCATCAGTAGTTTCATGGGAAGGTGGAGACAAGTCTACATATGGTTCTGCAAATACGCATGTTCTTGTTAACATACCTTAGCATTCTCCGTGAATTAATAGATTAATAAAATCATAACTTGCGTACATCATATTGCTTTTTTGAGATCAAACTCAATTTTTGTGCAGAGAAGTTCACTTAATTGTATTACTCAACTCAAAATATTACTGTCAAACTGAGAATTTGGTTACTGTTCAAGTTTGCTATTTTCCATGGCACTCTACAGCAATCATATAATACGTACACATATTGTATATTTCAAAGCTGAATATCTCAAAAACCGTACGGTTTGGGTATATGGAATGATTAACAAAAATTCTAAGAGTTGTAAAAGATCTTTCCAATTATAATATACAGGATGATCCATTTGAAAAAAATCAGTATTCCGCGAGTATGCGTTTATAATCATCCCGTAGACAACAATCAATTTGTCGCAAGATTGTGTGTACTAAGTTAATATATACAGTAATGAAAAAAATTACGGATAACAAAGAACTTCCAATTTGCATCACTTAATAAGATACAGGGCGTTGAAAGGGACATATTTTTGTAATAAAAATGGCCATATCTCGTGAAGCACTCAGTTTAAAGTAGCAAAACCGTATATTGGTAGAATCGACAAGATCAGTTGTATCCGAATCAGTAATGATATGCAGGCTGTTCCGTTTAAAATAAGCGAGTTGTGTCCACTTCCGGTATAACCGGAAGTCGCAGGATGTCGTGAATATTTTAGATGGATTGGGCATATTAGAGAACACCATACTACAAATTTTCAGAATCCAAATCAGCCTAATGTCTCCAAAAGGTCTAATAGGAACTCGTAAAGAATCACCCTGTGTGTGTTTATACATATATATATATATATATATATATATATATATATATATATATATATATATATATATATATATATATATATATATATATATATATATATATATATATATATATATATATATATATATATATATATATATATATATATATATATATATATATATATATATATATATATATATATATATATATATATATATATATATATATATATATATATATATATATATATATATATATTATATATATATATATATATATATATATATATATATATATATATATATATATATATATATATATACAGTGTGGAACAGCCAAATGGAATAAATTCGATAACGGATAAATGAGGACGTGTTGGGAAAAACGCTTGGACACGTCGATTTGTATTTTTAACTGCGCATCTTTTTCAAGAAAAAAAAATTATATAGGGTGCGTCATGTGACAGTGGCCAATACCAACTTTCTTATTTTAAATACAAGCCCCTGTATATTATTAATTTTTTGGATTCTTCAGAAAATTCTAGACATAATTCATGTACAATGTCCTATACCTATCTTCAACTGTTTCGGAAATATTAAGTATTTTCAGATTTATTACAAAAATTAACATTAAAAATAGAAAATTATTTTATTTCACAAATTCTAATAAGAAATACTGATTATTTCTTAATAATTTAAAAAAACAAAAAAAAATTAATGTCAATGTAGTAAATGTTCAAAATGCTCGCCACGAACATCTTGGCAACATGCTAATCTGGTATAGAAATGTCTTCTAACATTACTCAACATCTCAGGCGTGACTGATCTAATCGCAAGCGTGATTCGTCTTTTTAAGTCATCTAAGTTGAGGGGCTTAGTTTTGTATACAATACTTTTGACATATCCCCACAAAAAGTAGTCTAATAGCGACAGATCAGGAGATCGTGCTGGCCATTCTATCGATCCGCGCCTCCCTATCCACCGATTTGGAAAAATTTGGTTCAGGTACTGCCGGACATTGATTTGGTAATGGGGCGGTGCTCCATCTTGCTGAAACCATATTTTATTGGCAGGAACTTGTGGGTTTGCTGGATCTGGATATAAGTTTGTCAAAGTTGGCACGACATTATTTTGGAGCAGTTCTAAATATTTATCCCCATTCAAGTTGCCATCAATGAAAAAGGGACCTACGATATGATTTCCAACAATTCCTGCCCAAACATTAACTTTTTCAGGATATTGCGTATGTTCCTCTCTCATCCAATGAGGATTCTCATTAGACCAATAGCGGCAATTTTGACGATTAACATGACCGTGAAGTGTAAATGTGCTCTCATCAGAAAACAAAACATCTTCTAATTGGATCACATTGTTATCTAACATTGCCATCATTTGTTCACAAAAATACGTTCTCCTATCGAAATCGTCCTCCATGAGCTCCTGAGTTGGTATCATTTTATAGGGATGCATTTTACTTTCCTTTAATGTTCGAAAAATTGCTGTGTGGCTAACGTTGAATAGTTGGGCTGCTTGTCGACCAGAAGTATGTGGGTTTTCTTGAAACTCAAGCGTAATATCCAATTTCGTATCATCACTTACTGCATTGGCAGCTACTTTTTTTATCTGTCTCACATGACCAAGCTCGCGAAACTGCTTTTCTATTTTGCTAATTGTTCCTTGGGATACAGGCGGCAAATTTGGAAATTTTTCGTGAAATAAGCGAGACACTTCCATCTGTGTCCGTGTGTTATCTCCATAACCAATTATTTGTAGAATGGTTATTTTGTGCATTTCTGTTAAATGAACCATTTTTCTGATATTATTACGTACAGTTAACGAAATTCAAACGACAATAGCACTGACACTAATCACTACTGTCATGCAGGCAGACAACAAGTTGCTAAGGCTACGAGTTTTATACGAACAGAAAGAAAACTGTTTTTGTTTTTGTTTCATTTCATATCAGTAAAAAGAAACGCAGGAATGGTTTTTGTTTACTTTCTCATTATCAAGAGCTGAATGGGAAATAAGTATTGAATGCAATGTAGCGAATTTGTGAAATAAAATAATTTTCTATTTTTAATGTTAATTTTTGTAATAAATCTGAAAATACTTAATATTTCCGAAACAGTTGAAGATAGGTATAGAACATTGTACATGAATTATGTCTAGAATTTTCTGAAGAATCCAAAAAATTAATAATATACAGGGGCTTGTATTTAAAATAAGAAAGTTGGTATTGGCCACTGTCACATGACGCACCCTATATAATTTTTTTTTCTTGAAGAAGATGCGCAGTTAAAAATACAAATCGACGTGTCCAAACGTTTTTCCCAACACGCCCTCATTTATCCGTTATCGAATTTATTCCATTTGGCTGTTCCACACTGTATATATATATATATATGAGAAAATCTTGGTCCTGGAATTTATTTAAACTCAACGTTTCAACTCCTGTCTTGAAGCCATTTTTAAGAGGTTAAGGAAATATGAAGGTAAATGAACTCCAAGGCTACGATCTACCTCCTGGTCAAACTTCACTGCAGATCGTTTCTTAGGTCGCGGTGTGTTTAACCCTAGACCCGAGAGATTCAAATGAATATAACTTTTTTTCTTTTACCTTAAAGGTCTGAATTTTGGCACTTCCTACTTCGTATACGCAATATGTAAATAAACCACATACCAAATGTTGTTACAGTAGATTGGTTATTTTCGAAAATACAACGATTTTTCGAAAGAAACCCAAAATTTTGTTGGAAAAACCGGACCGCCTTTTGGCTAACGCACCTCTCCATACTAAAGGAAGGCATGTGCGATATTGCATTAAACGCGATCAATTTTTTTTAGCATTGTAGTTATATATATATATATATATATATATATATATATATATATATATATATATATATATATATATATATATATATATTTGTGTGTGTGTGTGTGTTAGCGGTTTCTCAATAATCGATCTGATTTTAATTCGGAAAATTTCTCTTCCTAGGTTTTCGGCGAAGCCCAATTAAACTAAAATATTTTTGCTCACGTGACGCTTCCGGTTCTACCGGAAGTGTCCATCAACTTCGTTATTTTAAATACAATATGCCACTTTTTAATATGATTTTAAATTCTACTCACAATTTAAGGTTGACTTTTACTAGCATACTATATGTCGAAAATTAACCGTTTTCAAAATATTTCGTTTTTTTTTTTTGAAAATTCTTGCATAATCATAGTTGCACTTTATACCTGACAACTTGAAGGAAAAATAAGCTACAAGATTAACCTTTTGCGTACAAGACACCAGTATATGTACCTTCACCACACGTATTACAGTTTTGCGTTGCAACATACAGGTGATAGAAATTGACTTGGCAACTTGATAAAATTCAACTGATCAAAACTTGCGTTTTTCAAATGGGACAGCCTGTATTTTATTAACTAAGTTAATTGGCGTTTCGAATCTCTTTCGATTTAGATTAGCATTTTGTATACCTAAATCTAACCGTTTTGGTTAGATTTAGATACATACATATTTATTCGAATCAGAGTTGCAAACTTGTAACAATAGTAGCCTTTGGAATTTAATTTGTCAACCAAGTGACCTTTGCATACTAGAAGTGCACGCGGTGAAGTTTGTTATAGAAATTACAAAATAGGCCCTTAATAGTGATAGAAATGGCTAATTTAGGGTATGTAAACTATGATTTTATGGAGCTAATAATTATTTATGGTGAATGTCATGAAATAATTGGTCGCACATGTCGTGCTTTCTCCGAAAAGTATCCAGATAGACCGACGCCTAGTCCGGGAACAATAAAGAGATTGTTGAAGAATTGTTTAAGTTAATCTGCCCCCTGACCAGACTTCAGTGGGGATGATTTCTCAAGTATCGGTGTGCTTAACCCTAGGCAAGAGAAATTTATATTTTCTTAACCTCATAAAAATAGCTCGAAAACAGCAGCCGAAACGTGGAGTTTTATAAATTCTACGCGCGGTTCAACTTGATAACCAAGTATTTCTTATATTGCAGACAGCCACCTACTTTAAATACTAGTTTATAGCATATTAAGATTTTTTAAACATTCTTTAACTCCCTGCATATCCGGAACGAAGAGAAATGTGATCATAGTTTATACGACAATTATTTTTCGATAAGCTATGCCCTGAACTTCGGCTATTATAAAGTGAACCACCCCCTATATATATATATATATATATATATATATATATATATATATATATATATATATATATATATATATATATATATATATATATGTATATATATATATATATATAATAAATTTGAATGAACCACGGAAATGGCTTCCAAATGCTCCATAATTCGCGCTCATTTGAAAAAAATCTTCTAAAATTCGAAACTCGTTTCCTCTCTATAAACATAATGTTCTTTATAAAAATTCGGTAAAAAGGCGTAACCAAACAATGCCGTTTATTTTAGGAAAGAGGGAAATTTCAATGGATAAACCATTTATTAGTTATTGTCTACACAACCATCAAATTTTATAAAAATTCTTAGGCACTAAAATTTTGCGCTACTATCCAAACGTTTCATTTTAAGATCTATTTAAAAATATAACTAACGAACAGCCCACACGATAGTCATTTTATATTTGTTTACTAATTAAATGCACAAGTACTTACACGTGAATCCTGTATTGAATTATCTAATATCTGTAGTGATAATGGAGCACATGAGCGCGTGTTTCACACACAACAAGACCACCGAAGAGGTCGTAACGTTTAGACTGCGGGTCGGAATATGACTAGTCCAATGTTTACTCTGCGTGGGGCTCGAACTCGCCGAGTCTCTTGCACTTCCACCAATCTAGATACCGTCAACTTGTCAGCACCACCGCTGCTTCCAGCACACTACAGTTCCTCTTCTGTGGGCATTATCAAGAGCCCAGGTAAACACCCCATCAGATAAAGGAGGTGCTCAGGTAAACAGATTTACTACCTCTTTAGAAAACACAGGCTACCTTAATAGTTAACCTGTTGATCTATGATTATGGACATATTCAAGGATTTCCTGGTATATCTTAAAACCCACAACAAAAGGGGTCGTAATCTCAGTTATACATAAAATATAAACTTTAATGATGTTTCCCATCATTTAGTAAGGCTTGGTAGTTGTAATCAAGAAGAATTAAAACTGGTTTATAGCATCATAGGGGAGTTTAGTATCAAAAGGACTTAGAGTCGTTTTAGTTTCAAATTGCAGTGAAATTGAAGTGAAGATAATTGTAGAAAATCTTTCTTCAAAGTCGTTTAACAAAAATGAGGTTGACCTCTTAAACAAAGGGTTTCAATTCGGTTTGCACTCTCAAAGAGAGGATCTAGTAGATGTCATTTCTATTATTGAAACAGAAATTTAAAAGTCTGGACGCAGCAAGTGGGTTATGGTAGTGAATTTTCATTAAAATGTCCTTAATAACTACATAATATGTATATACAGACTTGGAGACTACCTCTCTGCCTTGACTGTTGGGTTTCGTTTCTATAGATGAAGAACGTAGCCAGAGTGTAAGCTAACTGGAGCAAGTGTCCCTTCTGAAATCTAGATGTTCTATGATGTTCTTCAACGTTTCTGTGACTAGTTTCGCTGCTTGATAGCATCATCAGACAGATAAAAATTGAATTAATACGAAATCATGGCAACTATAAATAAAGATCTGCTGCTGTGTTATGATGTTTTGATCCAAAAATTTATCAAAATTGAAAATAAAATGAAACACAGATAACGGATGAGGCTTTCAAAATATCTATGTGATGTATGTTAATATTTAACATAACAATAGAACTAGCCTATAACAGTATAATATAATAACAGTTATAACAATAAAAAAACTAAATAACAACAGTAATAAAACAGACTATTTACAATGAAAGTATCGACATACATCAACTCATTATGTTATTACAACTTTTTTGCAAAAATTGTGTTTTTTTTTTAATTTATTTACTTAGGAAGAAAAATATCCAAAAAAGGGGAATTTATTAAATGAGTTTGCTTATTTAAAACAAGGTAGCTATTGTCGGGTGTGTGCTTTTTGACTTCTAAAGCTTCAAAAAAAGCCTAGTTTACGGTTACAAAAATGTAATGGTTGTGCGGTTTTTTACTGTAGGTCTATCTTCGGTATCAATAATATGTTTTGCAAATGTAGATTTGTCAGCGTGGTTATTTTAAATGTAAAAATATATGCTTTGTATCTGGTGTTAAAATTTCTAGAAGCTTGACCTATCTAGATTGCGTTACAATGCGTACAAGCTAATTTATAAACTCCAGCTTTTGTCAAGAAACAAGATTTTTCTTTCGCGTTAAAGAACAAATCAGGCGTCGTGTTGTAAGATTTAAAAGCAACCTTTGTATTTGTACAGGTATTTTTTTCCGTCTCAGTGCTCTTCCGCGGCTTTGCCGCCCCGATAGCACTGCAACATTTGGCTTATTGTGCATTGTACAGGTATTTAAAACTTTTGCAATGTTTTCTGAAATGGTTCCAAAATAAGTTATTGAAACATACCTGTTGTCTTCTTTGTCTCTAATATTTGGGATAAATTAAATTAATCGCTAATTTGTATTCTTTTCTCTCTATCATTTTATCTATTATTTTAACAGAGTAGCCATTATTAAATGCTATTTGCTTAATTATTGAAATTGCTTTTTAAAAATTGTTTTGGGACCTAGATATGGAAAATGCACGATGTATCATAGAATGAGAGGCTGACAGCTTTTGTGAAAAAGGGTGACATGAATCGTATGGTATGGTTGTGTCAGTGTAAGTTGGTTTGCTATATATTGAAAAGTCAAATGAATTATTTTCTAACTTTCTAATCGTTAAGTCTAAAAAATGTATACAACTATTAGCTTCTTCTTATAAAGTAAACTTAATATTTGTGTGAAGATGATTTATAAAATTTAAAAATTCATTGAATTATGTATGGCTACCCTGAAAACATGCTAAAGTATCACCTACGTATCTGTACCAAAACACAATATTATGCGAAAGTTCTGATGTTAAAATTTGTTTTTCTAAGTTTTCCATAAATATGTTTTCTAATAAAGGTGACAGCGGACCACCCATAGACAGGCCTTCATTTTGCATATAAATTTTATCATTAAAATTAAAATAGTTTTCTTTTATACATTCGTTAAAAAGATTCATTGTTTTTTGTCTTTTTATGACATTTACCTTTTTTTTCTATTAGAACGTTTTCTGGTAGAGGTAAACATTCTCTAGGAGATATCTTCAAATATATGCCACAAACATCAAACGAGACTAATTTACTATTTGTAGGAATGATTAGGTTATTTGATTTTGTGTTAGTTCATAGCAATTATTAACTGAATATTTTGGAATATAATTGTATTATTTAATAAGTGAAACCAGTTTGCAAGCTATCTTATGATTAGGTGTGTTAACATAGCAAACTACTGGTCTCAGCGGTATATTTGGCTTGTGAATTTTCAGGTAGCCATACATTTTTGGTGGTTGTGGGCTTTTATATAAAAGATATTTCTTTTCTTGTTGACCAAACAGAGATGTATTTTTGAGTTCATTTTTTAGTTTAGTCTGAAATGAGTTTGTTAGGTCTCCCCTAATTTCTGTTACATTTTCTGTACAAATAAAATTATTAATTTTAATGTTATATGCGTCCCTACTTATAGCTACAGTTGTACTTCCTTTATCAGCTTTAGTAAAAACTTAATCATTTTCTGATATTTTATGTTGAACAGATTTTACAATTTTATTTTGATTAATTTGAGTTTATCATATTTAAAAGTTAAATTTCTTAAAAATTCACATATTTTTAATCTTTCATATTGCCTTATAGATCTGAAAGCAATTTCAGATTTAGCAGCTAATATCTCTTTAATTTTGTTTGTAAATTTAAAATTCGGGCAGCATTTATATTCTTCGCTTAAGTTTTCAAATCTTTTGTAAAAGTTATCTGTTTGTGGGGGAGGTCTTTCTCGATTATGTAAATGTTGTGTCCTTTCTAGGTTTCTAATTTTGTTTGTCTATGTTCAGCATTTTTAATTAACTAACTAAAATATGTATTTGGTCATCTAATATGTCAAATTCAACGGTATGTAATTTATAAGTAAGTTATGAATGTATTACCTTGATATAAAGAAGCAAACTATCACGAATGGAAAACCATTTCTTGGATTCTTCTTTCAGCCAGATGAAGCTGGCTTTTCTGATAGCATTCTTTTCTTTCTTGTGCACTCTTGGTTAAACCATGCATTCTGGAAAGCGTTCATCTGCTTGATTTTCAATGTTCCATACAAATGGGCAAGCTCTTCGATATAATACCTCTTCAATTCATTAATTTTTGTTGCCCTTACTTGGTGAAACTAGTCCATACTATATACAGACTTGGAGACTACATCTCGGGCTTAATATATCTTTTTTAATAAATAGATAGATAGACATCATTTATTAACATATATCATTTGTACAATATAAATGAATCAAAAACAAGTTCTACATATAATACGTCCCTATTTTATACAACACACTTCTAAGAAGTAAAGGCAAAACTAAAAGTTTATATTGAAAATTTCTTCCATGGTATATACCTAGGATTATCTTCCAATATATTTTTAGGCCTTTTTTAAAATGCTTATTTATTTCATCTCGGAGTGTTTTTGGAATCTTGTTGTGAATTTTTATTAAACTAAATTTTGGATTTTTCTGTAGCCGAGTGATTCTTGCTTTGGGCAGGTTTAAGTTTTGTTTTCCACGTAGCTTGTAGTCGTGATCTTGTATATTTGTAGAAAATATGCCTATGTGTTGTTTCACAAAAAGTAAAGCCTCCAGTACATAGATGGTATAGCAGGTAAGTATATTACTTTCTTTAAAATAATTTCTGCAACTATGATCTTGTTTCAGATTAAACATTGATCTCAGACATCTCTTCTGTGCTAAAAGCAGCTTATTCATGTTTACTGAACCGCCCCCATATATCAATATTGATCCAGCTAATGCACTATAAACTGTAATCACTATAGTTTTAGAAGACGCTTTAGAAAGCGTTCCCAAAAGGTACGTGCTTTTTGACATTTTCTTGGCCAATTCGTCTATATCGTTTTTCCAGTCTAATTTCGTGTCTGGTTTTAACCCAAGAAACTTTGCTGAGTATACCAATGGAACTGATTTTGATGCTTCCAATCCAATATCCTTTTTTTCTTCTTCCTTTGCTTTGGTGTTGAACTCAATGACCGTTGTTTTATGAAGATTCAGTGTCAGGTTATTCACTGTGAACCAATATTGTATTTGAGACAAAACTTATGTCAGTCTTAAGTCTGGGGATGTTATGGTGTGAAAAAACAATTGCGGTATCATCAGCATACATGTTGATCCTTTTATCTATACAGTTTGGCAGGTCGTTTGTGTAAATTATATACAAGTATGTGTGTGTGTAGGGGATGGCTTTGGAAAACAAATTCCATTAACTTATTTTTATATCACTTTTAGGAATGGTAAAATGGTAAGATCTGTCGGACTTAAATAGCATAGTGGTTAGAGATTACAAGATAGATAATACTACATATTATAGAAGAGAGAGGAATATGATATGTTGATCTGTGAAATGAGTCAATTTATAAGTTAGGCTATCTGTGAACAATTTATAAACAAGGTGTACCAACATATATATATATATATATATATATATATATATATATATATATATATATATATATATATATATATATATATATATATATATATATATATATATATATATATATATACATACATAACAGAAAACAGAACTTAGTTGAGTATGGTGACGATGACAAGAAAATAAGTTCCACTTATGGAATCATAAATAAAGGAGTTCCCCAAGGTAAAATCTTAGGACCTTACTTGTATTGAACCTTGGGGAACTCATTTATTTATGATTCCATAAGTGGAACTTATTTTCTTGTCATCGTCACCATACTCAACCTAGTTCTGTTTTCTGTTATGTAAATACGATTCTAAAAGCTTTAAAGGAAAACCTCTTATACCATATTTTTCTAGTGTTGCTAACAGCATATCATGCCTTATGGAGTCAAGTGCCTTACTTAAATCAAGGAAAAGTCCATATACCATATAAGCATCATTAAAAGCACCATAAACTGCAGATATTATTTCGTAGGCTAATTTTATTGCATTTTTTCCTTCTTCTAAAGCCGTAATGATATTTCGTAAGCAGATTGTTTTGTTCAAAAAATTTCATTAATGTTGTTTGTAATACCTAAATAAGTTGTTGATATGTTTGGTAAAATTGCTATCTGTCTGTAGTTCTTAAGATCTTCTGTATTACCTGTGGTATTACCTTTTTTTGTACGTACGTTGGCTATTTTTAGGTTGTCTGGAAATATGTCTGTTTCAAAAGTTTTATTAATTAGATGGCATAATAGAGCCGACAATACATCTCCACTTTTCTTTAGAATCACCATAGTAATTTCATCCCACCTTTCTACTGTCGTATTTTTTAGTCCCATAGTGACAAGGTATATTTCATCTTCTGTGACTGGAGTTAAAAAGAAACTGTTTTCATTATCTTCTATTTTATCTAGTGAAGGTTTTGCACTTTGGATATTTTTACACGTGCAAAAATATATTATTTGTTTCATTTAAAACCTTTACCTTCTTTGTCTTATTGTCTGTAATTTTTGGTCACATTTTTTCTGTGTGCTGTTGTTGTTTCATGACTTTCCACATTGTTTTTGTTTCATTATCAGACCCATTTACTTTTCTTTCATCTTCCAGAAATTTTACTGTGTTGATGACTTTTTATGAGTTTGATATACTTGGTATATACTGATTTTTCAATCTCACCTTTCTTTTGCAGTTCATATAAAGTTATCTTCTGTTCATTTTCATGAGATAAAATATCTATTGATGAAACTCCATATCTTAAATTTTAATTTGCGCCAAAAATGTGAAAAATTGCAAAACAATTGAAATAATTCGAAAACGATAAACACTATCATTTTTTTGCCTTACAAACGTGCGTTATAATTCGATGGAAAGTGTAAAAATGCAATGAAATCATAATTTTAATTTAAAAATAATAGATCACCAACGACTGCCACCAGCCTGTGATTACTAAAATAATTTTGTAAGATACAGCTCACGACACCCTATACTTAACGTGTACAATTTTTCTCGTTTCTTGTATAATAACGGATATATTGAGCTTTACCCTAGAAACACGGCACCCTATATATGTAGATTCTGGGGGGGCAAGTACGCACACATTTGAAGAAATCTCACAATTTCAAAGTCGTAGCCTCCTACACAAAGAATTGTTTCTACGAAAATTCGCTAAAAATTACAGATTATTAAACCATACACCCTATAACTAAAACTACCGCCAAAGTATCAGAGAAAGTGTCTTTTTCAAATGATTTGTCTGTAAATGTTTTATTAAAATAAAGGACAATGACGGTTGAAGCTTAAAGTTAAGGCTTTGTAAAACACGTTTTGTGCGACATTTTCTGTACATAACTCATGTTCCTTTCAGGTTGTTTGCCTAAATATTGCCAATTTTGACCTTTCAAAACGCGACCTTAACATTTTAAGAAGAAAAAGTCTAAAATGGTCAAAGTCTTTTTTGTGGTATTTCTTACATTTTTTGCGCGAAAAAAATTAATCTTGGTTATTTTAAGGTCACCATGGCAACCACAATAGCAAATTATGTCCCCGTACAAGAAATCAAGTTGATAGGCAGCATAGTTATGGAGATATTGAAGAGACGAGAAAATGCCTGTTTTTTGGAATTTCGCTTATATCTAGGAAGCTATGGAACCTTTTTCAAATCTGCAAGTAACTACGAGTTGCACTTGTGATTCTGCAACTGTTGTCTAGTTTAACAAAGTTTATATCTCCTCTGGTTTCCTAGTTCCCAATGAGGTCGGGGGGTCAAAATTCCGCACCGTGTATATATATATATATATATATATATATATATATATATATATATATATATATATATATATATATATATATATATAAACATATAAAAAATTTAAGTGACCCCGGATATGGGTTCTAAAGGTCCTAGCCCGCGCTAATTTGAAGAATTTTTTCAAAATTCTAAAGTAGGGATCACCTCATCAGTGAATTTTTTCTACGAAAATTCTTTAATAGAATACTATTCTTATTGAAACTTTTAAGCTACCTTGCTCACAATAATACAGGGCATGTCTAGAGGAGTTTCTGTTCTAAGGATATCATAATCAAAAACCGATAGAAGTTACAGCCTAATCTAATCTTTTGATCTCCGCAAACAGACTTTATAAATATTTCCTGGTATAACCTAAGACTCACCATTAAAGAGGGCATAATCTTATTCATGCATAAAACAGAAAATACAGTGTGTAGAATGGTTCTAAACCTCGGGAGGTACAAAGCACGTAAAAACGGTTTTCCCAAATATTGTCAAAGTTAAGCTTAGCAAAGCAGAATCGTAGAACTTTGCAAAGGCTATTTAAAACTAATGCTGGAAATTTTGTACCTGTTCGTCAGTTATCCATTATTAAATTAAGTCTGGACGCAGCAAGTGTGTTATAGTAGTGAATTTTCATAAAGATATTTTTAATAGCAAATGTGCGTTTTTTAAATGAAAGCAGGCATCACACTGGGTTACCAGTATAACCCATATAATACAAACAATACTTCATGAAAATTACTTTATTGTTTGAAAAATGCAAAAATTTTCCGAAACTAAATTTAAGATGTTCCCGAAAAAACTGCCCGACTTTCCTAGCCAACGAACCTTTAAGCTATTTACCCACCTGCCAAGATATAATTGTTCACAAGTTTTTCGACGAAAAAAAAAATTGCATGAAATTTTGTAAACATTTTTTGCACGAAATCCGAAAACATTTTTTTTGCAATAACTTATTAACCGTTAACTATTAATTACCAAAATTTCACAAAAATCTTACAAAAAATGATTTCTAAGGACAACAAGAAATTTCTGCGAAGTGTCTAAATATTTTTTTACACAAAAATTTCCTAAATGAATACAAAGAATTCAAATTATATACCCAATCTTTAATTCAAATTAAAAAAACATTGTTAAAAAATATTTTTTAATTTTTCACGGAAACGAACCAATGGAAGTAAAGAAAAGTCTTTTTAATGAAAGCAGTCATCAGATTTGGTTACCAGTATAACCTATATAGTAGAAACAATGTACAGTATTTCATGAAAATAACTTTATTATTTAAAGAAGTACAAAAATGTTTACAGATAATTAGTGTTCTGGGGGGCCTAATTATCTGTAGACATTTTTGTACTTCTTTAAATAATAAAGTTATTTTGATGAAATACTACATATATATATATATATATATATATATATATATATATATATATATATATGTGTGTGTGTGTGTGTGTGTGTGTGTCTGTGTGTGTGTGTGTGTACCACACCGATAACTCAAAAAATAATGGGCCGATTTTGATTAAATTTAGTGAATACCTTCCTTTTGCAAATGGCTTGGATAAGTTCTTTAGCCAGGAAAATCGGCCCAGGTTTTCCCGAAACGCGGATTTACGTCATTATAGGTAAATTACCTGCCAAAATTTAGCTTTGTAAGTTAAAAACAAAAAGTTGGAGGCATTTAAAGGAAGATAAATTGGTGTTTTCCTCAGAACGTCAAAGTCGCGATTTAAAACTTCAAAATTGGCAACATTTAGGCAAAGAACTTGAAACTAATACAAGCTATGGAAAGAAAACGTCCCAAGAAGAATGTTTTGCAAACCCTGAAGTCTTAGCTTCAACCGTCATTGTCCTTCATTTTACTCAAATATTTCTAGAAAATTCATTTCAAACAGACCCTCTCTCTGGTGCTTTGGCAATAGTCTTAGCTATAGAGTTTATCGTTTAATGATATATAATTTTTGTCGAATTTTCATAAAAAATCAATAAAGCTCAATATATCCGTTATTATACAAGATATAAAAAAATTGTATACATTAATTATGAAGTATCTTGAGCTACATCTTAACAAAATATTTCTACAATCACAGGCTGGCCCATAAGTCGTTGGTGATACAAATTTTCGTTTCTTTTTTTTTTAGTCGAACACGCCTTATGTTATTGCATTGTTGCATTTTCTATCGAAATATAATGCATGTTTGTAAGAAGAGAAATTCGGGACGCAGCAAGTGCGTTATGGTAGCGAATTTTGATTAAATATTTCAAATTTTAATCGGTCAATTTGCTATTAACGTATAAGGTTGACCAAGAAACGAGTATTTTCGGGAACACTTTAAGTTTATTTTCGGAAATTTTTGTAGATTTTCAAACAATAAAGTTATTTAATGAAACATGGCACAATGTTTTTATTATATAGGTTATACTGGTAACCAATTTGATGCCTTTCTTAAAAGCGAACACACGTATTTGCTATTAAAAGCATTTTTATGAAAATTCACTACCATAACAAACTTGCTGCGTCCAGACTTTTTATCAGTTTTGATATGTGCCAAAAATGTTAAAAGTTGCAAAACAATTGAAATGATTCGAAAACGATCAACGCCAGCAATTTTGTTACAAACATGCATTATATATCTGTGGAAAATGCAAAGATGCAATGAAATAAGGGGTGTTCGAATCAAATAAAGTAAAAGTCACCAACGACCAATGAGCCACCCTGTGATTGTCAAATTAATTTTATAAGATGTAGCTCATGACACCCTATGCGTTATAGTACTGAATTTTCATTAAAAGTTTTTAATAACAAATTTGTTTTTCTAATGAAAGCAGCGATGAAATTTGGTTACCAGTATAACATATATAGTAGAAAACTTTATTGTTTAAAAAAGTCTTGCATTTTCCTAAAATCAAATTTTAATATTCCCGAAAAACTGGTCCAATTTTCCTGCCCAACGAACCTCTGCAATCTATTTACCCACCTACCAAGATATAATTATTCTAAAAAAGCTTTTCGACCAAAGTCACCAACTACCAATGAGCCACCCTGTGATTGTCAAAATAATTTTATAATTTTATCAGATGTAGCTCATGACACCCTATAATTAACGTATACAATATATGTTCCAGGGGGCCTAGTTCGCGGTTATTTGCAGAAATCTTTTTAAAATTCAAAAGTCACGGTCTTCTCATTAACTAATTCTTTCTACGCAAATTCGCTAAAAATTATAAACTATTAAACCATAAGCTCTATAACGGAAACCACTGTCAAACCATCAGAGAAAGAATATATATCACATGAATTTTCTGCAAATACTTTCGTAAAATAAAGGATAATGACACTTGAAACTGAAACTTAAGGCTTTGTAAAACAGACTTCTTGCGACGTTTTCTCTACATAACTCGTATTCGTTTCTCGTTCCTTGCCTAAAATTTGTGCGTTGCTTTTATTATTTTCACTTAGGTAAAACTCTTTGTGATACACACATTTTTTCCAATTCTGTATGATATGCTTAAAATTTGATTGTTAAATTTAGCAAAATATATCTGAAATGGTCTTTACAACATCAGAAACAATATCCCATAACTCCTATTTGTTTGACAGATAATAATTAGCCTGGCAGCCTGGTACGTTGGGGGGCCATTGTCTCTAGTCAAGGTATCTGTCATGTCTTTTAAAAACAAAAAGTCTGGACGCGGCAAGTGCGTTATAATAGTGAATTTTCATAAAAAAGTTTTTAATAACAAATATGTCTTTTTAATAAAAGCAGCGATGAAATTTGGTTACCAGTAATCAGTAGCGGCTCGTGCCTTAATGAATTGGGGGTGCGCAAGAAAAAAAAGTTCGGGACGCAGCAAGTGCGTTATGGTAGTGATTTGTTATTAAATGCTTCAAATTTGAATAACTCAAGTTTCTATAAACTTAGAAAGTTGAATTTCGGGTCTTACCCAGGGCAACATATCCACCAAATTTAATTAAAATAGCCTAGTAATTTTCCGAGAAACAAAACTCAAAATTTTCCCGGAAAACGTTATCCGATTTTCCTGACTAACGACCACATCCAAGCCATTAATAAAAGAAAGGCATTTGCCGAGTTTCATCGAAATCAGTTGCTTATTTTTTGAGTTATCGGTTGGATGGATATATATGTATATATATATATATATATATATATATATATATATATATATATATATATATATATATATATATATATAAAACATATAAAAATTAAAACTCACCCCGGATATGGGTTCTAGGGGTCCTAGTTCGCGCTCATTTGAAAAAATTTTTGCAAGTCTCTCCATCGATACATCTCTATTAGTGAATTTTTTAAAATAAAAATTCACGGAAAATGAAGGGCTTGCCTATTTTCCCCGAAAATGTATTATAAAAGACCTACTTACTAAACTTAATAATTATTAACTACTTACCAAGTTTTCCTCTAGTGAGTTATAGGTTATAGTAGTTAAAAAGTCCCTTAAAAAGTTAACCTTTAAATTTAAAATATTATCTACTGAATTAGTCACAGTATCACAATTATTTTGTCCACTTGTTAAGCAACCCGAAGTAGTAGCCATCATAATAATAATAATTGTCTTGTTAGAACATGTAAACAACAACGAAATGGTCTAATTAAAAATCAATCCGACGTGAAGACGAAAATTCCTAGGTAGTAGGTACACACGCTCTCAGATTGCTTATTCAGTCGTTTCCAACGAAGATAGGCGATCATTTCGCATTGAAGTATCGCATTTCCTGAGAGCCGCTAAAAATACACACCGCCTCCCGACTGATTTATATGAATATGGATGTATATAACGTCTGCAACGATTAACACTATACTTATTCTGATTCCGTATTCCGTATTAATGGCTGCCGACTCTCTGCGATCCTCGATATACTAATTTTGTTTGTTGAATGCAGGAGGTAAAAAGTAAATAAAAATTTATAAAAATATAGCATAGCAAAAATATTATTATTTCCACGGCAGGCGGCAGTGCGCGCGCACGGGCGCACTTATTGAGGAGCCGCCCCTGCCAGTATTACATATATAGTAGAAAACTTTATTGTTTGAAAAAGTTAAAAATTTTCTTAGAATAAAATTTAAATATTTCCGAAAAAACTGGTCCGATTTTCCTGGCCAACAAACCTCTGCAAGCTATTTACCCACCTGCCAAGTAATAATTATTCTAAAAAAGCTTTTCGACGAAAGTCATGCAAAAAATTTACCTGAAAATTTGCAAACAATTTTTTCACAAAAATCCTAAAATGTTTTTTACAATAACTTATTAAATTTATTAGTAATTACCAAAGTTTCACAAAAATCTTACAAACAATGATTTCTGCAAAAACACAAAATAAATTGCGAAAACTGACTGTTTTTTTTTTTACAAAAAGATTTATCATAACAATACATAAAACAATACGAAAATCGGAACCAGTGGAAGTAAATTAAAATATACCTTAGTAGGAAGATACTCATATTTTCATGTCACAAGCTGTCAAAAATAAGAACATTCCTTAAGTCTGTTACTTTAATGTTTCATTTGATACTTATGAATACAATTTATCAACTACTTACATATTATGAAAATGTAAACGTAGATAATCCTATTAAATTAATTATTCCTTACTGTTTTGTACCAAGTTCATTTTAATATTTTTCTTTAAAAATTCGCTAAATAATCATATAATCTGATCGAATCATGGTATGCGACTGTAAATGTACCTAAATATTTCCAAAACTAGAGTATAGGGAGTGTTCCACTAAACATAAAGTAAATGACATGCCCTTCATTTCTGAAACACACAACACAGGCTGTTCCATTTGCAAAATTTGAGTTACAGCAGTTTCAATTTTTTCAAATTCAGTCACTATTTGAGAGCGCCTGTATATGGCATCTCGCTTTTTTCAACGAATAATATAAACGAAAACCTCTCTGAATGCGTCACTTTCATGGAACTCTGATAATCTATTGGTAAAAACGCTGTATTAAGACGCCCTCGTGGCGCAGGTGGCTAGGTGCCAGCCCGCTAAGCGAGAGGTCCCGGGTTCGATACCCGGGCGAGCCAATTTGACTCTGTCTGGAAAATTTTTAAAAAAATATTGAATGATGGGAAAGAATGTGCTAATGGCCTGAGATGCCGCAGCCAATAATATTAAATTAAAAAAAAACGCTGTATCATAATTTTTGATATGTGCCAAAAATGTGAAGAGTTGCAAAAGAAATGAAATAACTCGAAAACGATGAAAGCTATCAAATTTTTTCCCTACAAACATGTATTGGAATGCGATGAAAAATGCAACATTGCAATAATATAAGTGGTGTTAGCGACAGCTACTGATCAAGACATCTTCATTGTCGAAATACGTATCTAGTGCAAAACTTTTTGTTATTTTTTTTTTGATGATTCTGCTTTTTGTTTCAGTTTCCAACCTCAGTCTTTTGACCTGTTAAGGGGTGATCGACAAAAAAAAATTATCGTCAGCGACCTATGGGCCAGGCTGTGATTGTCAAAATAATTTTGTAAGAGTCAGCACAACACAACCTATAATTAACGTATACGCAGATGGAAACTAAAACTAACCCCGGATATGGGTTCTAGGGGCGTAGTTCGTGCTCATTTGAAGAAATCTTTTCAAAATTCTAAAGTCGCGGTCTCCTCATGAGCGATTTTTTTCGACAAAAATTCGCTAAAAATTAAAGACTATTGAACCATAAACCTTTTAACTAAAACTGCTGCCAACGCGTCAGAGAAAGTATCTATTCGAAATTAATTTTCTACAAATATTTTAGTGAATGGAATATATATATATATATATATATATATATATATATATATATATATATATATATATATATATATATATATATATATATATATATATATAAATTCAAACTGGCCCTGGATATGCGTTCTAGGGGGCCTAGTTCGCACTATTTTGAAGCAATTTTTTCAAAATTAAAAAATCGGGATCTCATTAGTGATTTTTTAAAGAAAATATACTAAAATGCTTTTTATTGTGAGTTTCCGCATTTAATGGCTATTGGAACTTTCCAAACTTTTGCTTTGCTTTCATTTTTATTCGCCTAAAAAACTCGTCTTATAATCAATGGGCTGAGAGAATAAATGCAGGAAGACTTGTTATAAGGAGTAGCGGCAACAAACCCAAACATCCAAGAGATCTCATAAAAGATTCATTAGATTTTCAATGATGTTTGATGCCTCACGCCCCTTATTCCTTATAATAGAAGAATACATTGTGTATAGTTTTTAGAGATGAAAAGACATTCTCTCTTGAGAAGCAATAATGTAAATGTTTTAGTATAAAACTTTGTCAAATACCAAAAGTATGTGTATATTGATTCTACATTATGAATGTTGTCTATCTATTTGCCATCATTTCTAGGGAATTTTCATATAAAAAATTGTGATTAAAAATTTAGTTTAATTTATAAGTTATATCTATGGATGTAAGGCTAGATGTACTCTCACCATAATTAGAACCGCAGACCGGTTTCTCTCTAATTAGAGCTTTCAGTACGGTACACTCTTTTTTTTTCTTTTTTTTTGACACAGGAGGGAGAAATGCTGCATGCAGACCTCATTCACAACACCGAAGTGCGTGGGAATTTTGAGGTACTGTGAGGCTCCTACTCACTAAAGCTCCCTCCATGGCGTTTGGGTTTGAATGTTTCCATTCTGTTTTTGCCGCGGGGGCGTTAGCGGGTAAGTATAAGCTTTGGACACTTATGCCTACGTGGAAGTTGCTCATGGTAGTCGGCGGCACTACGGAGGAGAGCATTTGGGTGAGAAGCGGCTTTTGCGAACTGAGTTGTGGATAGTTGAGTTATAAACTCAAGTATCGAAGGCATTTCCAGATCAGAGTGAATCTGGCTGTTTCTGACAAACCATGGCGCTCCGGTAACCATTCTCAGAATTTTATTCTGGGTGATTTGAAGGGTTTTGATGTGTGTTGCGGCCGCTGTGGCCCATGCAGAGGATGCAGAGGTCATGGCTGGCCGGATTATGACTTTGTACATGAGCAATTTATTGTTCATGGACAAATTGGAATTTATAGTTAGAAGTGTAAACAGTTTCGAGGTGAACATTGATGCTTTTCGTCGAGCGTGTTGGACATGGGGGCGCCAGGTTAAGTGTTTATCGGGGAAAACCCCGAGGTATTTGGCGGAATCTTGCCAGGAAATTAGACGGTTCTCTAATGATACGTGTTCGTGAGGTGTGTGTCTCCTCTTGGAAAATAGGACTGCTGAACATTTATCGGGGTTTATTGCTAAACAAGATTTCCTATACCAGTCTTGCAGCCGTCTACGGCGGTCTGAAGTCGTTCGGTTATTATCCTCAGCTGAGTGGAGCTGCTGAGGATGGTATGTCGTCTGCGTACAGTGCGTATGTCACGTTTAGGGGCGCTGTCGGAATGTCTGCGACAAATATATTGTACAGAAGAGGGGATATAGCAGAACCCTGCGGGAGACTAGCCCTGGCTGAGTACGTTCTAAATCTGGCTCCCAGATGTTTGACCTGGAACTTCCTCTGTTGCAGGTATGACCTGACTATCAGAATCAGAGGGAGAGGATAATTTGATGATAGAAGTTTGTTTAGGAGGCCCGCATGTCAATGCATGCCTAACGAAGGCTGAGCAATGTCGAGAAATATTGCACCAGTTGACTTCTTTTTATTAAATCCTTCGGTGGTGTTTTCCACCACACGAAGGACTTAGTCTGTGGTAGAGTGCTGGTGTCTGAAACCGAATTGCTCGTTTGGAGCATATGATTTTCAGAGCTGAATGAAGCTCGCCTTTTCTGAATAAGTTTTTCGGCGATTTTGCCGATGACTGGTAGTAAGCTAATGGGCCTGTAGTTCTGAGGGAACAGCGGATCTTTGCTAGGTTTCAGAATGTTGATAATATCGGCAAGTTTCCACATGGAAGGAAAATGCTGAAATCGCAGCATGGCATTCATAATCGTAACTAGAAATACCACGGCTTTGCGGGGAAGATTTTTCAGGGCTACGTTGGAGATTCCATAGTATCCCGGAACTTTCCTATTTTTTAATATCTGTTCATTTGGGAAACTTCTTCGAAAGTTGCGGGCTCGATAGTTGTGTCTGGAGTCGCGCGAAGCGCACTCCTTACATATCGATGCGTTCTTGCTACGTGCGACAGATCAACGTTGTTATAATTCAGACTGAATTGCAACTCCAGATGATCTACGAATGCACTTGCTTTCTCCGCATCCGTGTATACGACACCGTTACGGCCGTGAAGTGGTGATATCGGAAGTTTTTGGGAGCTAAGGGCTTTTGCCATTTGCCAGATGGAATTGTCTTGGGCTGACAGGTTTCTCCCAGCGCTTGTTACGGGGTTCTTGTAGGGCAGATCGTACTTGTTTGATGAGTCTGTTTGCGTCTCGTTTGTCGGTGGGGTTACCGGTGCGCTGAGCTAGTCTACGCACCAGGTTCTTTTCGAGTATCATTTCTCGGATACTGGACGGAAATTCGGCAGATTGCTTGGGGCGGGGTACGTCCTTGACACATGTTCGATATAACATTGAATTTTGGACTGTAGATTATCCACTGCACCTTCGAGTTCGGGGATGCTGCGGATAACCAGAATATTGCCAATGATGTTTTTGAGATGATCTGTCAAAACTGGCCAGAGTGCCCTTTTCCTTGGGAGGTCGGGTTCGTCATTGTCAAATGCGAGCTGCAATATAACTGGGTTATGGTCCGACGAGAGGCCGTTTAAGGTTGTTATTTCATGGAGAAGGGTGGTGTTGGACATAGTTACTATGTCGAGCACGTCGGGGCGACCCGCACTGCTGAAGTGTGTAGGTCTTTGGGGAACGTCAACCATGCAATTTTGCATGGTTGTCGGCATGGGCTGGGAGGATTTTCCCATTTGTATTGGCATTACGAGAATGCTAATCGAGGTGTTTGGAATTTAAATCGCCAACAATTATTATCGAATGGTTGGTATCGAATAAGATGTCTACGTCGGCGTCTAGAATTCTGTTTTGTGGAGGATTATAGGCACAAAAGAACTTTATTGGGCCTGCAGAGGAACTGTTGACTACGATTTGTCTAGCCTCGATGTTTTGCAGGGCTGGCGTACTGAGAGGGTGGTGGTCAATATTTGTTTTGACATACACTGCCGTTCCGCCACCTCTATGAGAGGTACGGTCATTGCGGTATAATGTATAGTTGGGGAGTTTCGGACTGCTTGGAAGACGCATTATGGTTTCCTGGACTGGAATAACGTCCAGCTAATGTCTTTTGCGGGCTAGTCCATTTGCATTCCAGGATGCAACCTGCAGGGATTGTGGCTGTCTTCGAGAAGTCATTTACTTCTGGAAGATTGACACGATTTCGGGGATTAGGGGAATGGCGGAAGTGATCAGCGTCAGCAGATCATGGCGGGAGCTGCATTTGCAGTGGAAGCTGCTTTTGCAGGGGGAGCTGGATTCGGATGGGATGTTGCCGGTTTCGGGGTTGTTGTGGGTTGAGCGGGGCGGGAAGAACTAGTGGCATCCGCATAGGAAATTTCCGGCCTCCGTTGGACGTCTGCTTGTTGGGTTTAGAAAATTTCGGACAGCCTTTATAGTTGGCGGTGTGACCCTTCTCGCAATTGCAGCGAATTGGATCGACAGACAGGGGCTTTTCGCACTCCACAGATGACAGGGTCGCCATCTCGGTGCGGAATCAGATAGTATGTTGTCACGACAGCTCCAATTACACAAAATGTTATAAAATAGGGACTGTGTACAACCAACAATTTTGTAAATTGCTAGCCCTGGCCCATTTTACAAAACTTTGAGTTAGTTGTACATAGTCTCTATTTTATAACATTTTGTGTTATGTGGAGCTGTCGTGACAACATACTACCTGGTGCCGCACCGAGACTGCGACCCTGTCGTACATCTCCCAATGTTCTAAGAGGCTGGTTACCATAGCTGTATTCCTTTATAGCTGAGTTCTCGTTGTAATTAGTATACCGTACTGACAAGCTCTAATTAGAGCGAGACCGGTCTGCGGTTCTAATTATGATGATAATACATCTAGCCTTACATACATTGTCTCTATATTAGGAAGGAAAAGGACTACGGCTGACAATTGACAAAATTGTTAGTTGGTTGTACATAGTACCTATTTGAGAACATTTTGTGTTATTCGGAGCTGTCGTGACAACACACTACCTGATTCCGCACCGAGACGGCGACCCTGTCGTACATCTCACAATGTTCTATATCTATGGAGACCATAATATGTACCAATTTACAAGTTTCTAGCTTTACGGAAACTTGAGTTATATATATATATATATATATATATATATATATATATATATATATATATATATATATATATATATATATATATATATATATATATATATTAAAATAAATGTTTTGCTGCATCAGTACTAGCAGCCCAATGTAGGGCACAAGACTCAAAGTTTTTCTATAATAAACAAAATTGATTTAATTATATAGACGCAACAAAAGGGGTTAAGGGACGTAAAAATGTAAAAACAATATAATTGAGTCCGGCACTCAAAAAACTCTGGAAGCAACCAGTAAGTTGTGATAGCTAATCTTCATAAAATATTTCAAATGACGGAAAGTAACAAAATAATTAGTTTCGAAAATTAAAATATATTTGGGAAAAAACTTTTACTTTCCGCACATGTGTTTGATTCTTATGAAATTTTGTATACAGGCGTATTTTATGGTGTAGATAATGAAAATCACAACAAAAGTGAGGGCAGAAGACTTTTTGAGTTATCTGGATTTTTTTGTGGGAAAAACGTAAGTTGTACTCACTTTTGCGACATGTTTTTGTCATATTTTACACATTTTCGGGGATGTTTTGTTTTTTATTGAGCTAAAGAAGTGTGTATTCGTCTATTATAATTCATTGTCATATAGTTAGGGCACGCCCTATACTGTTTACGTGTTTCTGAAGATTTCCCTTCTTTGCATGATAATCGATCCTAGGTTGACGTTGACATTTGACATATAAAACCAACTTCACGTCATACATTTTGATACTGCAAGAAGAAAAAGTTATTTTGTAATAACATTTTTCAAAAAGAAAACGTGCACACCATGAAAAGTGAATATGTTCAGCGAAATAAGGTACTAAAGCACAACATGAGTAGATTTATATCGGTCATGTGAAGTGAGATATGTTCCAGAACTTATCGAAAAAGTGAGTACTTTTCTTACAAATAAATCCAAATAACTCCTAAAGTTTGCTTCTGTCCTCATTTTTGTTGTGAGTTTCATCATATCCGCCCTAAAATACGTCTGTATACAAAATTTCATAACATTCGAACACATCAGCGGAAAGTAAACTTATACTAAACTGTTTTTGGAATTGGGTAACAAACTAATCAAATCTACTACTGTAGAGAAAATCTAAAATTTGGCACAGAGCTAGATATAATTTTGTAATGATCTTTTGTAAACAAGTATAATAATTTTTTTCTATGAAAATTTGCTAAAAACTACATAGACGTAAAATGTGACATAACTGATAATGCTTCTAGTTATTTGTCAATTTGTCATTGACTGACACTTACAAACATTTAAATAACATTTCACTTCAAAATTTCCGTCTCCGTTTCGAATGTTAATAAAAATGGATCATTAAAATCAGCTGCAGTGTCTTTGCTGGAATTCACAATATTTAACACAATAGTATGGCTTTCTAATCTCCTTCAGGAAGCTATGGCTATTTTAAAATTAACATCAAATTCATTTAAAATATCAAACAAATGGCTTTCCACAAGAACACCTTTAATTTCATTTTCAAGAAGAAAATCTGTAGAAAAACTTACTTACCGTCAAGCATTAAATATGGCTATGGACGAGGAAATTGAAAGAGATCCAAATGTATTCATTATGGGTGAAGAGGTAGCACAGTATGATGGTGCTTATAAAGTAACAAAAGGACTGTGGAAAAAACACGGCGACAAACGGGTCATGGATATGCCTATCACTGAAATGGGTTTCGCCGGCGTTGCTGTTGGGGCAGCCTTGGCAGGTTTAAGACCAATATGTGAGTTTATGACTTTCAACTTTTCTATGCAAGCGATTGACCATGTCATAAATTCCGCTGCCAAAATGTTATACATGTCTGCAGGCCTCGTTAACGTACCTATAGTATTTAGAGGAAGTAATGGCGCTTCGGCAGGAGTAGCTGCACAACACTCGCAATGTTTTGGAGCCTGGTACTCGAGCTGTCCAGGATTAAAAGTTGTTTCTCCATACAGTAGCGAGGATGCAAAAGGTTTACTTAAGGCTGCCATAAGAGACCCAGATCCCGTAATAGTACTAGAAAGTGAGCTTTTGTATGGAGTATCATTTCCCATGTCAGGCACTGCAATGTCGAAAGATTTCATAATACCTATCGGAAAAGCAAAAATAGAGAGACATGGAAAACATATAACAATAGTAGGACATTCAAAAGCAGTGGAAACGTGTTTAAACGCTGCTGATCTATTGGCTAAAAAAGGTATTCAAGCTGAGGTGATTAATTTGAGGAGTTTGAAACCACTCGATTTTGAAACTATATCGAAATCAGTAGCCAAAACCCATCACATTATTAGTGTTGAAAATGGTTGGCCGCAATGTGGTATCGGAGCTGATATTGCTGCAAGAGTGATGGAGAGTCAAACTTTTTACGAACTAGATCAGCCAATGGTTAGACTAACAGGAGCAGATGTACCAATGCCATATGCTACGTCTTTAGAAAAAATTGCTATTCCCTCTACCGATGATGTTGTCGAAGTCGCCGTTAAGCTACTAAAACGAAGATGATATTAAAACAACACACTAACGCTTCCTCCACTTTCAATTGATGGTTAGTATTAAAACACATTTTTGCCCAAGTCTGTTTTAAGTAAATCAGTGATTTTGTATACGTTATAGTGTATTAGTAAGAATTGTAACCTGCTATTAAAAAATGCTGTTCATCATAAACTTATTGGTCTTTAATATATCAAAATTTAGCGAATAGAAGTTTGGACGCAGCAAGTGCATTATGGTGGCCAATTTTCATTAAAATATTTCAAATAACAGGATAATTAGTTTCAGAAATACAAATTTGTTGAAAAAAAAAGTTTTTTTTAAAGAAAGTTGGTTTGATTGAGTTGACTAACGAACCTATCCAAAATATTAATAAAAGAAACTTATAAATTTGACAGATACCTTTCAGTTGGTAAATAGCTTAAATAACGTTAGCCAGCCTGATCGAACCAGTTATTCTAGGAAAATTTTACATTTTTTTCCGGAAAACTTTGTATTTTTGAATATGTCAAAGTTCTTTAAGTGAAATTATGAACACGAATTGCTTTTGTAGAGATTAGTGCAACAAAAATTACACAGTTTATAGAAAATTAGGTTACATAGTAATTTACTTTGGTTCCTTTACAGGGGCGGCTCCTCAATAAGTGCGTCCGTGCGCGCGCACTGCCGCCTGCCGTGGAAATAATATTTTTGCTATGCTATATTTTAATAAATTTTTATTTACTTTTTTACCTCCTGCATTCAACAAACAAGATTAGTATATCGAGGATCGCAGAGAGTCGGCAGCCATTAATAGAGAATAAGAATTAGTATAGTGTTATATCCATATAAATCAGTCGGGCGGTGGTGTGTATTTTTCGGCGCTCTCAGGAAATGCGATACTTCAATGCGAAATGATCGCCTATCTTCGTCGAAAACGACCGAATAAGCAATCTGGTCGTGCGCTATAAAATTGCACACTCGCAGTTTGCAGTGGACTTTTAGTAGAGGTAGAGCGTGTGTACCTAGTAATTTTCGTGCAGTGCTCGCGTCTGATTGATTTCTAATTAGATCATTTCGTTGTTTACATGTTCTAAGAAGATAATTATTATTATTATGATGGTTACTACTTCGGGTTGCTTAATAAGTGGACAAAATAATTGTGATACTGTGATTAATTCAGTGGATAATATTTACGCTACGCGTACACTTGAATTTATTTTATAAAATGAATTAGGAAACCCATTTCCCGAGCTTGTTAAACTTCTTAAAATTATTTTGACCAGACCAATGAATACCGCTGAAGCTGAACGTTGCTTTTCCACTTTAAAACGAGTAAAGACTTTCTTTAGAAATTCTATGTCGAATGATCGACTTAATGCGCAAGCAATGTTAGCAATAAACAAGGACTTTGTATTTGAAATACCGAACTTTGATGAAAGAGTTTTAAGAACAGTTTGTGGCTATCAAAAATAGACGTATGGATTTTTCGTTTAAGGAATGAGTATATGTATGTTATGTTATAACTTATATACTTATAAACTAAAGTGAATGCTTAGTGTTGAGAGAATTGTGATTTGTGTTAGTAATTATCAAAGGAAAGGACTTTTTAACTACTATAACCTGTAACTAACTAGAGGAAAACTTGCTAAGTAGTTAATAATTATTAAGTTTAGTAAGTTTAGTAAGTAGGTTTTTTTATAATATATTTTCAGGGAAAAAAGAGGCGAGCCCTTCATTTTTAGTAAATTTTTCTTTTTAAAAATTCACTAATAGAGAGGTATCGATGAAGACTTTGCAAAAAAAATTCCAAATGAGCGCAAATTATGACTCCTAAAAGCCATATCCGGGGTCAGTTTCAATATTTATATGTTTATATATATATATATATATATATATATATATATATATATATATATATATATATATATATATATATATATATATATATATATATATATATATATATATATATATATATATATATATATATATATATATATTGTTTTCTCCAGGTTCTGGATAAGTGAGACTTTAAATTTTAACAAAACAACTTTATTTACACTCTAAATATGTATACAATAGAATTTCTAGAATGTCTCTCTCACAAAACACTTAATTTATCTGGCCTTGCAATCACTAATTTGGACAAAAGTCACTAATACACTGAAACTACAGTCACTACTCTTCACACTAGTTACTGTTTCTTCGAGTCGCTTCAACATTCTCTAACTGAACTGTCTGGGCTGGCTTGCCTTCGCTTTTATATACTCGCCGTACCTTCCCCTTGTTTCTGGAGCGTTCCATTCCAGAACGTTCCAGGACCTTCTTTTACTAGAAGGTTCTGTGAATACGATCGGTCCCGTGTGTATACAGGGGTATGTATATACAGGATGATCCAAATGTGGTCACCACTCCTATGTTACACAAGAGGTGTTTCTCGAACTATAAGATCTCTCTGCGTATACAGGGTGTAAGGGTTCTCTGCCAATACAGGGTGTATATACAGGGTGTTCGGAATGCGCAGACCTCAGTTATCCGTTCCGACGGGGTACAAGTTGGTAACTTCGTTATTTCTGGTCCTAGAGGGTTGAGACTTCGCCTGTGGGGGGTCACCCACGACACCCCCTGGGGGTGGGGAGGCGGTGTTGCCAGATTGTGCAAAAATTCCCAGATGTTGGGGCAGTTCTGGAGATGTGGCAACACCGCGCCTACATCTATTGAAGTGCTTTATAACAATATATATATATATATATATATATATATATATATATATATATATATATATATATATATATATATATATATATAAATTTAAAGCATTTAATAAAAATTCACTACCATAACGCACTTGCTGCGACCCTAACTTTTTTTCTTGCGCACCCCCAATGCATTAAGGCACGAGCCGCCACTGTTCCTTTAGGAAACGAAGACAGCACAAGATTAGACGTTTTTGTATTATGAAAGCATTTTATAAAAAAATAAAATTCTCCAAGAAAAATTTCCGCAAAAAATTGTTAAAAAAGTTTTTGTTAGAAAATTGTCAAAAACATTTTTGCACGAGAACTCAATAAGTTCTACGAAACGATACCGAAACGATTTACAATATAATTTTTTGGAAATTTGCTAAAAAAATTCTGCCTTAAGAATTTGCTGACATTTTTTTCACAAAGTTTAAAAAGCATATTTTTAATAAAAAATATATCAGAATTTTTTACGAAAATTCGCTAAATAACGAAAATTGACCTACGAAAATTTCCTAAAAGAGTTTTCTACAAACGTCAGACTCAAACGTGACGAGATTAAAAACCGGTCACCCAGGCAAGAACTGACCGTTTTCGACATTTCTTACACCCACAGTAAGAGCTTTCTCTAAAAAATTGGGATAAAAAAAATCCAACAAAACTATGATAAAACCATTGCAATAAAAGTTTATCGAAATTCCCTAAGAAAATTATTGCATTAAAAACTTTCTGACAATTTTTTCACGCAGCCGTTAAAAAAAATTTGTTAATGAAAATGTAGTTCTCGAAATATATTTGTGTTGGTTCCCCCAACACTGTAAATGGACTGCAATCAATGTAAAAAAACTCAAGTCTCCAGCCCAGCCTCTTCTGAGGTGTGACAGGTGTGCTTCAGAATTGTGTTAACGCTGTGCCAAGGGTTCCAATACAAAGTCTAGGGCGATAATTCTTCAGAATCGTACCATTATTTATCTTTGTCCAGAATGCAGTCCCAACGTGCACATTACTGCTGAATTAGTGTCCAAAGTTCTGAAGGATGGAAGGTTTTTCATTGAGTTGACCTCACAAAATATGTCTACTTTCAAGGATAATATTGTCGAGAACAGTTCAGTTCTATCCATTGCTCATAATAGTGTTACATCAGTTGCTAAGTCAGTAGATGATTTAAACAATCAGGTAATCGTTTTAAAGGAAACAAATATTGATTTAATCAGATTGTTAACAGGCAACACCAATGCATTGACTGCACCTCTTAACCATAATCTTCAGGCTGTTGGTGATTCCAATAATGGTCCTGTATACTCCAGAGTCGTAAACAAGGTTTCTGATTCAGGTATTGTTATCAAGCCCAAGTTTAGGACTCTGGTCACTTCAGTCACCAAGTCCCATGTCAGAAAGGAGATAGATGCTACCCAAGAAACAATCTGCATTTCTCAAGTTAAAAATGGGAGGAATGGTGCTATATTAATTGGGTGTAAGAATGATGAAAGTACAGCCAAATAAAAAAAATTGCAGAGAAGAAATTATCAGATGCCTATGAGATAAAGCAGCTAACCAATATCGGGCCTAGTATTCGAGTGGTTGTAATATCTGAGAAACTCTCTGGTGGTGTACTGAGTCAAAATATAAAGACACAGAACTGCGACATTTTGGGGAGTCAAGTTTTTGCTCAGCATTGCGGGCCAAACCACTTAAGCAGAGACCTGATGTTTATCAGGCTATCATTCAGATAGACACTGTTGCTCACCGTAGAGCAATTACACGTAACAAGTTAATTGTCGGTTATGATTCGTGTGTAGTTTATGATGCGATAGACCTTTTGAGATGCTTTAAATGTAATGGATATAATCAAGTTTGCAAGTCTTGTTCTAGCGAACGAACTTGCCCTAAATGTGCAGGTGACCATACAATTGGTACTTGTTCTTCAAGTCTTCTTAAATGTATTAATTGTTCTAAAATGTGGGTGACAACAAGGAGTGATGTTGATGCTTGCCATGCTGTATGGAATCATGATAAATGCAAGGACTATAAACGTAGGTTGGGAAAAATTCAGAAAATACATATTACCGTAGTCTTAGCAATTAAACTCTCCTGCTGATGCTGTACATTCTGATCCTGATAGGGTGCTTTCTATATGCTACCAAAATATGAGGGGACTTAACACCGAAACTCAGGAAATTTATAAGACTTCTATTGTGACAATGCAATATAATATATTTGTTCTGACTGAGACTTGGCTTAGCAGTTTTGTCTTAAAATATGAATTGTTCTCCGGAGATTTTATTGTTTTTCGGGCTGATCGAGATTTCCAATCTTCTAATCTTTCAAGGGGTGGTGGCGTTTCGCTTGCAATTCGATCACCATTTGTTGCAGAACTTGTTGACATTGTCTGTTTGTAATCGTATCAACTATATACGGTCTGTAGATATTCTTGTTGTGATGACTATTCTATCGTTTCAGGCAATATTTCTTGTAGTGCTCTACATTTCCCCGTCTTCTTCTCTTGAAACCTTCGAAGAATTGTTTGAACTGTTGTCACTTTTCAGTTACATTTGCATGGGGAAGTTACTGATTCTTGGTGATTTCAATATACCATCTTACGTCAGACAGGTTCACTCTGGACTAGGCTGCAGGGTTAGTGAATGTTTGATAAATTTTTGGCAATGTTTGACTTGGAGCAGTTTACAATTGTAATGAAAGGCACCTTTATTTGGTACTGTCTAATGTGAATTGCACTATTTTCATCGCTGATGAACCTGTTTTGCTTATGGACGCCTACCATCCATGTCTCCACATTATCTTCAGTATTCCTTGGTCTAGACCAAACATCTTTCCGCTGAATTCTGTACCTAAATATAATATTAAAAGGCAAATTTTCATGAACCGTATCATGATTTCCAGGTAGCTGATTGGACTACTGTTACATCTTGTATTGACGTGGACGCAGCATGCGAGCGCTTTTATAATGTTATCTATTCTCTGTTTCACAGATCTATTCCTCTGAAAGTGCCATGCTCAACAAGGTATCCTCCATACTTCAACAGGGGAATTATATCTGATATAAAACTCAAATATAAGGCATTTCGATTATATAAGGTTACTGGTGATGTTGAGGCACCTCAGGACAAAAATTTAAAAATACATCAAACAGGCAAAGGAAGGTTATTTGTGGGATATATCCAACGATATTAAACGGGATCCTAAGACCTTCTGGTCATATATACATTCTAAGCAGGAAAATACAGTTGTTCCACCCCGCATGCATCTTGATTCAGTCCAAGCGATCCCCAGCATATCGTTGATGGTTTTTCTGATTACGTTTCTAGGACCTATCAGTCAAATGTTTTCTCTTATTCAGCTGAAGCGTCTGGAATGCAGGGTCTACTGTCTAATTATGTGCTAGACATGCTCGAAATTTGCGGATTAAGTTTCGCACTAGATCAAGGCAAATAGGACTGCTGGTCCAGATAACATTCCAGATTTTATATTGAAATATTGTTCCCCTGCGCTTGTAACACCATTAACCTTCATTTTTAATCTCATTATTCGGAATGCTTCTTTTCCTTGCCTTTGGAAGTTATCACGTTCTGTATCTGTGTTCAAGAATGGGGACCGCGCCAATATAGGAAACTACAGGCAAATCATGATCGGGTCTAATTGGTCAAAGGTGTTTGAATTAGTCTTACTTCCTCATATCCAGTATCACATTAAGCACTTCATCTCTGATAATTAACGTGGATTTATGAATCGTAGGTCAACAGTCACCTATCTACTGTGTATTACACAATACTTGTCGGGTTCTTTGGATGCGGTTAAACAGGCTGATGTAATATATCTTGATTTTAGCAAGGCCTTTGACAGTATACCTCATGGCATTCTTCTGCATAAGCTTACATGCTATGGATTTTCTGACCACCTCATTAAGCTGTTTGCTTCTTATTTTTCTGATAGGGCGGCTTTTGTAGAGTGCCGTGGTTTAAAGTCAGATAACTTTTTCATCAGTTCTGGCGTGCCTCAGGCTTCGGTTCTTGGGCGCGTCTTTTTCAACATTTTTATAAGTGACATTGTGCAGTTGCTTGATGTACCATGTCTTCTCTACGCTGATGGCTTGAAGACTTACTCGTCCATCGATTCTATAGACGACTGTGTCTGTTTGAAAAGTAATCTCGGTTATTTCTTTGATCGGTGTTCTTATAATTGTTTAAACCTCAATATCGATAAGTGCTGTGTTGTTTCTTACAGCCGACGGCATTCTATTGTTGAGTTAGATTATTCTCTACAATATACGATTTGAAACCTGTCTTCAGAGACCTCAGTGCTCTATTCGATGATAAACTTAGTTTTAACTTGCATATTGAGAGTTCGGTAGCAGCATCACTCCGAATTTTAGGATTTGTGATAAGATCAACCAGATATTTTGTGGACACACAAGCGCTAGAGGTGACTTTGATTCTCTGGTCAGAAGTGAACATGAGTATGCATCAATTATGTAGTCGCCTAACTACTACATGCATAACTTAAGCCTTGACAAGGTGCAGTGAAAATTTTTTAAATACCTTGTGTTTAAACAGAGAGGCATCTATCCTGAGATTGGTTATCCCCACGGTGTCTTGTTGTCTGCGACAGGTTATTGCTTGCTCGGTGTCAGACTCAACCAGTATATGCTGCTCTTCTTTAATAAGCTGCTAAATAATATTGTTAACTCTCCTGGGATTCTCTCAAATTTATCGCTGCATGTTCCTGGGTTGACTAGACGTGGGGTGGGCTTGTTTTGGATGGCTCGAACTCACACTAATTTGCTGCAGTTTTCTCCCATATATAATATGTGTAAGCTATATAATATACTGTGTATTAATGTCGACACATTTTCGTGTACCTGTGAGGACTTTAAAACAGTGTGTTACCAGCATGTATTGACGGCCTAGCAAGTTTATTGTTTTTTTTTTTCTTTTTTTGTTATATATGGTAGTTTTTGTTTTGTTTTGTATCTAATCCTGTACTTCGATCTTGTGTAGGATGGTTGTAAATCAATAAATGATTAAATGTAAATAAAATGAGACAGACATTTCTTCACGAAAATCCGCTAAAAGTACTTTTACAAAAATTCACAAGTGTTAACGAAAATTGGCCTTAGAAATGTTTTCTACGAAAATTCACTAGAAAAAGGTTTCTAGAAACAAACTTGCACGTGATTAAGACCCGGTCACTCTACCAGACGCTGGCCCTTTATGTCTTACCCTCGTAGTATTTTTAAACGGTAATAGGTATGTAAATATTTATTTTAACGGCCCCGAATAATATGAAATCGACACTAATGTCGCTTTTTTGCAAGTTACCTTGTTTCCACCCCACCACTAGTAGTGCCAGGGCTGCCTTCCCCTCATAGTATTTTCTTACACACCCATTTATGCGCCAAAGCAATCCGTGTACGGGTACCTCGTGCTAAAATAATGTTAGCTGGTCGTATAAAAATTTTCTCTAAACATAGGCTCATACTCTCGCGAATTGCGAAACTAATTCCTATTGGTCAATTTTAAATAGTATTACGATATTATTTTAAATAAACCAATAGGGATGCACTAAGTGATGAGCACTGGTAAGCACACTTGAAGAACCCAAATCACCACAACGCACGAGCGTTTCACTACCCAATTTAGCGTCATCAGAGGATGAATAATTATAGATATCTTATATCTACAGCTCTATTTATGTTTTTCTGTAAGTAGTCGATCCCTAACGATTAAGGGAGTTTCGACGACACAAAAATTAACATATTGCGTGTGGCGGAAATATCTCAATTATTTTATTATCTATCCGACGTGATTCTGCCGGTATTTCTTGTAAAGTATTCTATCAGTAGACTACCCAGTCTAAGCGTCTTTCCGGGGAGCAAAGAAAGAAGCTCCGGAAGGCGCAGAAAATGGCGGCCGGGACGTGGACGGTCGATAAACCTGTAGAGCGCAATAGGGGAGTGCGAGTCAGAAGATCCGCGCTCGGACTCTAGCACGCCTACTACAGACAAACGTCCCAAAAGGGGCAGGGCACCTGTAAAGGCGCAAGAGGAGAATGCAAGGCAGAAGAGGCCGCGCAAGGGCTTTAGCACGCCTACTACAGACAGTCGTCCCAAAAGAGCCAGGACCGGAACACCGGCGCAGACTGTCTCGTATAGGGAGGCTGCGGAAGGCCTCGGGAGTGCGGTGATTGACAGACGCCATCCTGAGGTCACGCTAGACCTGGGGAATGCGGAACTGATCCAGGCTGCAATGGACTATTTTCAGGAAGGGGAGAGCCCGCCTCAGTTCCACCGGGCGCGCCTAGCGGGAGGCATACTCTGGATAAACTGTGCCGGCCCGCAATCGCGAGACTGGCTGCGGAAAACCATCGAGGGCCTCGGTCAGATTTGGGAGGGGGTGAACTTGACAGCCGTCGAGCCTAAGCAACTCCCAAAGAGACGCAAGATCTTCGTAGACTGAGGATCCAGAACCCTGAACTGGGGACACAACACTGGTCGGTTCTAAACAAAAAGGCAGAGGAGAAAGGACAGACTCTCGCCTTCTCGATCAACCAGGCGTCTTACAGAGCCCTTGAAGGAACCTCCTGGGAAGGGTTAGCTTCCGCCAACTGGGGAAGCAACCAGGGGTTGATGATACTTAGGTTCCTTCAGGTCAACCTCCAACACAGTAGGGCAGCCACTGATGGCTCTGAGGAACACGGATGTGGCCTTCATGCAGGAACCGTAGTCCTATAAAGGAGAGATCAAGGGACTGTTTCTGCCTTTAATGAATTTCTGTTCCAGGGACCTGGCAACGATCAAAATCCGATGTGGGTGAGCGGATGGTCCGAGGGACATTACTGTCGGATCAGCCTATCTGCCAGGGGACAGCACGGACCCTCATCCACCCAAGGAATCGGAGCAGCTGATGGAGGGTATCAGAGCAAGTGGATGGCAGACCATCATCGGCATGGATGCGAACGCGCACCATGAATTGTGGGGTAGCTCGGACACAAACTCTAGGGGTGAGTCACTTTTAGAATTCTTAATGGAATTTAATTTAGAGATATCGAATAGAGGTAATAAACCGACATTCGTTACAACACGGCGTGAGGAAGTTTTAGATCTAACAGTTTTCACCCAGTTTCTGGATGACTTTATTAAACACTGGGCTGTGTCTGGGGAAGTGGGTAGCTCAGACAACAGATCCAACCGGTTTGAAATTGTCAAAGTCAAAAGACAAACGGTATGGTACCGGGACCCTCGCAAGGCTGACTGGGAAGCCTACAGGGCAGCGCTAGCAGGGGAACTGCGGGGGGTTCAAACTACCATAGACAAGTTCTTTATTATGAACATACTGGCCATACCTTATGACTTGCCATAAGACACAATGCATAGCATAAACTTAAGATATAAAATACAATATTATAATACAAAATATTAATTACGTAATCCTAATCAACTTAAAAAATAAACATATCAACTTATCTGTTAAAGTGACTAAATAAATGACTAACTGCCTTCTATTCACGGAATCTAAATTTATATTTAAATCATTATTGATATCTCATTTTTTTAAACACAATTTTCTTCTGTTTTGGAATAGTTGGAATTGGTCCATTAACTGAATGCATTTTAAATTTAGTAGGAATTTTAAATTATGTAACTGTTGTAAAAAAGCTTTCCAAAAAGTATTAAAAGTTTTAAGACCTTTTGCTGACTTTGATGAATATAAGCATCCATTTGGTGTATCATTTGGAACTTACAGAATTTTTTTAACTGGGCTTCTTATAATGTTGTCAATGTCATCAAGAAAGTTTTTGTTTAATTGTTCGACAGACGCTGGTTGGAAAGGATAAATCAAACATGGTGCTAAATACTAATTTAAGGCAACAAGTTTTTGTCCACAATTTACTAAATTTGATTTAGTTACCGTTTCAAATTTTTCGGAAAATTTCCGTATAGTAACTTTTTGATCAAAAACCACTTCATCAGAAAAGTCCATTCCCAGATATTTAATTTTTTCATTAACAGTTATAGAAGTTATCGATTCATTTATATGCAAATATATTGTTTCCTGTTTCAGTTTACCCTTTTTGATTACAAGAGCTGATGATTTAGATGGATTGATATTCAATCCTCCTTCTTTAAGTTTATTTTCAGCAGTGTGTATTAAATATTAGACGCAGCATGCGTCTTTATCAACCAAAACAATGTATATACACATACCTATATATATATATATATATATATATATATATATATATATATATATATATATATATATATATATATATATATATATATATATATATATATATATATATATGTGTATATATGTATATATACAGTGTGTCCACGGATTGAGTCTAGGTAAGGTATAAGTGGCAAAAAAATTTGAAGTAGAATATGATACTCTTGGAATCGCTCCTGCTTTGTCTTAAACTAAGATGTTGAGGAAATGAACAAGATCAATTAATATACAGAGTGGTTTAGAACTGATTTCATTAAATGTGTTAAGAGTAAACTACCCTCGTTTATAAAGATACCGCAAAAAGTTTTTAACAAAACTTGTTTATAATTAAAATCTATGACAGTCTCTCAATTTTCAGCCAGATCAGCCTACTTTGAATTTTTAAGTAAATTATTAACATTTTTAGTGAATTTTCTTAAAAAAATTCACTAATGAGGAGATCTTGACTTTTGAATTTTGAAAAAATTTCTTCAAATGAGCGCTAATTAGGCCCCCCCAGAATACATATCCGGGGTCAGTTTCAATTTTTATATGTTTATATATATATATATATATATATATATATATATATATATATATATATATATATATATATATATATATATATATTTATATGTATCACACTGATAACTCAAAAAATAATGGGCCGATTTTGATTAAATTTGGTGAATAAATTCCTTTTGCAAATGGCTTGGATGAGTTCGTTAGCCAGGAAAATCTGCCCAGGTTTTCCCGGAAAATTTTGTGTTTTCTTTTGAAAAAAAATCATATCTCCGGAATTAACAAAGTAAGGGCAACCAAATTTAGTACGCGCGTTTAGATCCTTATAGGTAAGTTAGCTACCAAAATTAGCTATGTAGGTAAGAAGACAAAAAAGTTATAGGCATTTAAAGAAAAATAAATTGGAGTTTTCCTCAAAACGTCAAAATTGCGATTTAAAACGTCAAAATCGGCAACATTTAGGCAAATAACTTGAATCTAATACGAGCTATGGAAATCAAATGTCTCAAGAAGGATGTTTCACAAACCCTTCTTAGTTTCAACCGTCATTGTCCTTCATTTTACTAAAATGTTTCCAGAAAATTCATTTCAAATAGACCCTATCTGTGATGTTTGGCAGTAGTCTTAGCTATAGAGTTTATCGTTTAATGGTATATAATTTTTGTCGAATTTTCGTAAAAAATCAATAAAGCTCAATATATCCGTTATTATACAAGATATGAAAAAAATTTGTATATATTAATTATAGGGTGTCTTGAGCTACATCTTAAAAAATATTTCAACAATCACAGGCTGGCCCATAAGTCGTTGGTGATACAAATTTTCTTTTTTTTTTTAATCAAACACGCCTTATGTTATTCCATTTTTGCATTTTCCATCGAAATATAATGCATGTTTGTAAGAAAATAAATTCTGGATGCAGCAAGTGCGTTATGGTAGCGAATTTTGATCAAATGCTTCATGTTTGAATAGCCCAATTTGCTATTAATCTATAAGGTTGACCAAGAAACGAGTTTTTCCGGGAACACTTTAAGCTTACTTTTGGAAATTTTTGTACATTTTCACACAATAAAGTTATTTTTATGAAACATGGCACATTGTTTTTACTATATAGGTTATACTGGTAACCAAAATTGATGCCTGCTTTCTTAAAAAGAAAACACACATATTTGCAATAAAAACATTTTAATGAAAATTCACTACCATAACGCACTTGCTGCGTCCAGAGTTTTTTCCCTATCAACATGTAAATTTTTACCTGGGGTTTTCTGAACGCAGGTGTGGAAAGTAAGTAACCATGCAATGTTAAATAATAATTTATTAGTAAAATACAAAACGCTTATTGCTAACAAAAATCAAAACGAACAACGAAAAATAAAGAAATTATTCAAATGTGCTGCCACCAACCGATACACATAACTCAGCCCGTTTAGTAAATGCTTTGTAGGCATTTTGAATATGTTGAATTGGAATACCGTCAATTGCCTCTCTCCACCTTAGTTTCAACAAATCAAAATCGTTGTTTAATGGAGCTGCGTAGACTTTCTGTTTGAGATAGCCCCATAAATAAAAGTCCATTAAGGTAAGATCGCGACTTCTGGGAGGCCAAGGTATTGGCCATATCGACCAATCCACCGCCCAGGAAATTCGCGATCTAACCATTTTCGAACGATTCCTGTTGCATGTGCTGGGTGGCCGTCATGCTGAAAGTATGCTATTTGTCTATCTTCTAGTGACATGTTATGCAAATGGTCTTGAAGAATATTTTCCGGCATTTCGAGATAACTGTACTGGTTTATATTCCGCTCAAAAAAATATGGCTCAATTATCCCAGTGTAAGAAACAGCACACCACACATTTACTTTTTTATGGCATTGTCTTCTGCAATTAACTCTATAATTTGGATTCTCCATAGACCAATGCCGTAAAGTTTGCGAATTTACCACCCTATTAGTGGTGAAAGTGGATTAGTCCAAAAAAATAATACTTCTGCCAAAATTGTGATTTTGTAGATATTGCTCGCCGTACCATAAACAAAAATCTAATCGTTTTGACTCGTCATTTTCTTCCAAAGTGTGTACAAGTTTTGCTTTGAAAGGTTTCACCTTGTTTGTACGATAAATTTGTTGCAAATGCGATTTGGTAACATTGCCAATTTCTAATGCCTTTCTTCTTAATGATAACTTCGGAAAACGCCTAACAGAATTCATAGCTAATGCAGCTGCAGCATTGTCTTCTTCATTTAGGTCGGATTTTGTCTTCTTAGCATTTAAAACACTCTCAGTAGGTACGCATAAATTTTGTAACAACTTTTTTTACACCAGTAGCGAAAACCGAATAATTTGGCCAGCGTTCAAGTAATTTTCTTATCATTCCCTGATAAGAATGTTCTTCACCCAAACCATAGCACTGCACAATAAATATTTTTTGTTCTGTTGTTAACATTTTTAAATACAGAAGCTTGCCGTTCGTGACAAATAAAATTGACGTTTCAATTTTCCAAATAAGTAGTATCCCGGGAAACGAACAACAAGGCAGAGCTCAAGCAGCCATGCAACTCGCCAATTATTGCTTCGAATGTCCAATTGTGCGTTTACTTTACTTTTTTTATTGGTTGAGATGAATGCAAACCTACCCCAAGTTTAATTATGGCAAAGACTTTTTAAAATACAGTTTCAAGTATTTTTTAAAGTACACCTAATCACAGAAGCCGTCGAACGTCATTTAAATAAAGTCTCAGCTAAAAAAATTCATAGTAGGCTGATCTGTTTGAAAATTGAGAGCCTGTCGTAGATTTTCATTCTAAACAATTTTTGTAATAACTTTTTGCCGTATCTTCATAAACGAAGGTAGTTTACTCTTAATATATTTCATTACATCAGTTATAAAGCAGCCTGTATATTAATTGATTTTATTAATTTTCTCAACATCTCAGTTTAAGACAAAGCAGGAGCGATTCCCAGAATATCATAATCTAAATCGAAATTTTTTTGTCACTTATACACTTTGGAGGTTTGGATAAGTTCGTTAGCCAGGAAAATCAGACCAAGTTTTTCAGCAAAATTTTGAGTTTTCTTTCAAAAAAAAATTTTATCTCCAAAGATAATAAAGCTATGGTAACCAAGTTTGGCAGGTAGGTTTATGATATTATAAGTAAACTATGCGTGGAAATTTAGATTTCTATGTTACAAGAAAAAAATATTTTGTGCCAGCTCATTTCTATGAAAATTCACTACCATAACACACTTGATGCGCCTAGACTTTTTTTATATAAGCTACATACCTCAAATCGTCATAAGTTTTTATTCATATTCTGTAGTAGTGCGTTGTCCTAGCCTCATCCTCCTAGATTTATTTTGTATTTCAAAGGGACCATTTTTCATTGTTTTTCGAAAAAGTGAATTCAAACTTAAAATAAAATTATAATTGAAGGATAAATAATTAAACGTTTTTCTACGAGACAATGTTTTTATTGTGTTTTTCTTTAATAAAATAAATATTTTGTGTTTCAAGTGGCCACTTTTCATTGTTTTTCGAAAAAGTGAATTGTAACTTAAAATAAAATTATAATTAAAGGAACAAGGATTGAAAGCTTTTCTACAAGACAATGCTATGATTTTGTAGAAAAACTTTTAGTTATTGTTCCTTTAATTATGTCAAATTAAATTTATTTTCTATATTAATTAAAATAAAACGCTCTACATTTTTATATTTATTATTGTTGTATTTATTAAAATATATGGGTTTCTAAGTGAGGTGAAAACTTATATATTATGTCACTCTGTACTTCCACAGTCAAATTAAGCTGTGTGTATTTTCCCACTTGCAAATTTTATGAGACTATTCTCGTCGTTGTAACGTTTCTAAAGTATTCTGCAGAATGCCTTGGTGTTCGTCTCCTACTTGGATCAGAGAAGTCGACAGAGTACAATCCAAAAGTTTTCCTGAAAACAAAACATTTAAATGCAATATGTATACCTACTGCCGTCATGAGCTAAACCCTCGTATTTGACTTTGATCCAAAATAGCCAAAAAATTCATTTGAAATTAAATTTGGTTTCTAGATCAAACTAAGTCCAAATTGTCTTTACCCCTTATAAGTACACTTGGAGAACCTAAATGACCACAACATACCTTACGAACGTTTCGCTGACAGCGTCAGCGTCATCAGACGATGAAAAGTTCTAAAATTAAATCAACAGCTACAATGTATTTATATCGCACCTAGGTAAACGAACTAATCCGATGTAAAAATTGTAGTCGGCGACCCATCGTTTGTCTATTGTGTCAATATTGAACGGACGAGGTCGAAGAACTACTTTAATCTGCTGGTTGACAAATTTATGAGCTTTTATCTAATTTAGGGATAATGGGCTTAAAATGAAAGGTACCGAGATATTTAAGGAAGCTACACGTTATTTTTGATCTAGAAATTTCACTATGTGAATATTGGAGCCCCTGAGCGCCGACAAGTACATCTGGAGAACCGACCAATAATAGCCGCTCATCTTTTTTTAAACCAAACCGACTGTTTGCCTCACAATGTTAACTTTAACAAAGGATAAATAATTCAACTAAAATTATACATAGAAACAATTATTTATATTGATTTCTTATTCCACGTAAAAATAAGTATTTATATTGATTTCTTAATCTACGTAAAAACAAGTATTTATATTGACTTCTTAGATACAAATAAAACGAAAGGGGATTTTTAAGTCGAGAACAAACGTAGAGCTTAGTATCTACATAGACCGGCCGAGTTGTTGACAATAATTTATTATTCTGCCAGACAAATTAGGAGTGTTTAGCTGGTCAAATGCAAAGTGAAAATAAAGGGCTTGAAATTAAAGGTGCCGCACGATTCAATGACGTTTTGTTCTTAATCGACCTTGATATATAAATACTTCTGAAAACATCAAGCATAGTTTGATGTCTAACATTTTTGACAAATTTTAAATTTTCTTTGTCAATGTGGTGATTATTATCCCATATATGTTGTGCCACACATGATTTGTCAACCGTACCATATCGTAAATGTGCGAGATGTTCACGAAATCTGGTGGCAATGTTTCTCTTGGTTTGACCCACGTATTTAAGATTACAATCTTTGCAACTTATCTCATAAATACCCGACATTTCAGCGGCTTTGGCTTTGTCTTTCGTATTACCCAACAAACTTTTTAAATTACTTTTCATCGAAAAAGTCAAATGTAAATCGGCTTTCTTAAAAATACCTTCCAAACCCCTTGTAAAACGTGGTTCATAAGGTAGACACACAAATTTTTTCTCAATTTTATCTTTCTTAAATGTAGTACATTCAGATATCATTTTCTTTGTTCTGTGTTTGTTAACCAATTTGTCCACCTAACCATCCGAATAACAGTTATATCTCGCCACGTTTTTTATGTACTTTATATCTATATTAAATCTACTTTTACTTGCATATATATATATATATATATATATATATATATATATATATATATATATATATATATATACCATTTCTAGTTTTTATTGGCTTAGTTTATTCATCCGCTCATTACACTAACGTTTTTAGCGTAACGATTGTCAGATCTGAAAAATGGGTTGTGGTGAATTAGATTCTGCACAGTGTACTAATATTTTAGTTATGTTATTATTAGTGTATTATTTATTTTGTCTGTGTTACATAGAGGTGGGCCAAGGAGGAAACGTCTGAAAAATCTGACCTAATTGAAAAAGTGCTGGAGCTAAAACAAAATCTTGTCTTGAAGTGAAATAAAAATCTACAAAACTTACGTGTATCCAGCTTCCCATTCCATATTATCCATGCTACTCCAGACTGTATAAGCTCTTACATTACATTCAGATTCGGCAATGGCAAACAGCATAGCTGTCATGTATTCCTGAAACATATAGTAATAAAAAAAATGTACAACACTTAGTATCGGTTTTTCTTACAGAGTTAACTATTTAATAGAGAACATGAAAAATTCACTTCCAGATGCTCCTAAAAAACCGAAATGTTTTTCAAGGATTTTAATTTAACAATTCTGTTCTAAAAAAAATGTCTGAAATGGAGAAAATTTGTTCTCAATATAACCACCAGGGGAAAAGTTATAGCGAAAATAAAATATCCTCAAAATTCAGTAATTTTAGGATTCAAAAAACAAGATGGGATTTTTTGGCCTCTATGTTTTCAATATAAGATTGCCCAAGTTTGCCCTAATTTAACTGATTAACCGACCCCTATCTCCTACGGTTTAAGAGATTCCTATTCTTTAGCTCAAAGAACAGACACCTATATATATATATATATATATATATATATATATATATATATATATATATATATATATATATATATATATATATATATATATATATATATATATATATATACATTTGTGTATATATTTATTTATTTATTTGTTTAAATTATACAATACGCTAATACAATAAGTCAAAGACTTGTGCTGTACATTAACGTAATTTATATAATATTATATCCAAAATTGCTTGTCAGTAAGAATCCAAATTTCGCACTGTAAATGTTGACATACCAAATAAAATTTCTTTTTGCTTCCAATTTTTTCCATCTGATGCCTTATTCGTTGCCTTCATTTACAACAAATCTTTATATCTTTATTTTACTTTTTCATTTACAATTCGTCCTAACATATCCATATTTTTACCAAAATAATCAATTTTATTTAAGACCAAAAATGACACTAGAGTTTGACGTTGCTCATACTTAATTATGAGACAGAATAAACTCTGACGACGTCTATGCTTAAGACACGTGGCGTAACAGCCAATATGGACACACAGCTGTTGGAATTGGTTGAATAAATAAATAAAAGAAGAAGTAAGGAAAAGAGATGATGACGCAGAAGAAGAAATTTGAGAAAGAGAGATAAAAAACCAAAGAGAATGCTGCAAGAGGATTCCAGCATAATGGATACTATTACTTTACATGTGGACGAACGTATCAAGCACGTCAAAGACGAGCAAAAGGAAAGAAGTGTGATACCCTAGTCGAGGGAAATATCAGACTCCAAGATAGCCCTGTCGTAAGAATTAAGGTCCCCACATTTGATGGCTCAGTCCCACGGGGTATTTAGTTACGCCAGTTCGAAGCTGCTGCTACAGCAGATGGTTGTGGCGAGAGGGAGAAAGCGACTTTGTTAAATGTGGCTCTTAAAGGAGATGCCCTAAATGCGCTTCAAGGTATTATCAGGGATAAACAGGCCAGTTTCAACACCATTAGATACTATCTAGAAATGAGATCTGGCGACCAGCATTTACAACGTCTGTATCAAACTTAGATTAAAAGTCGCTGTCAGAAATCGGGCGAAACTCTCCAGCAGCTCGAAGCCGACGTTGCTAGGCTAACACAGCCCCGGTGGAATTTTTGAACTAGCTGTCGCTGCAAATATTCATTGACGGTATCAGAGATACCGATACCCAACAGGCGCTGAGGATGGCGAGGCACAAAAACCTGTACGATGCTTAGGCACATTCGCTAGAATTTGAAGTTGTCAAACAAGTATCTAAAGGCAATGTGAGATTTCGTTAGTCTCCAAGTCCCAGAAGAGGAAAGTAAAGCATATTTTTCCAAGGTTGTGCAGTGACTGGAGAAACTAGTAGAACCGATGAGTCTTACGCCTCAAAAAGAGCCAAGGCAAGCTAATCGTCCAACTGCCGCGCGCTGTTAGAAGTGTGGCAATGTAGGGCACTTAAGAAGTGAGTGCCGAGCTCCAAGATCATTAACGTACCGGAAAACCAAATGCAGCTATCTATATGAGAGAGAGCTGGCTGCCCACCACAGTGACCCGAAGTTGACAACTATTTCACTGGTCAACGATTCTGTCAATACACTTGTCGTAAACAGATACATCAGCGACAAGAAGGCTAAAATGGTTGTAGACACCGGCGCATCCAGAACTATTATCCGTCTTTATATGGTACCAAGAGGTGCGTAATAGATCAGAAAGAATCCGTGGAGTGACTGCAGCTGATGCCGTACAAATTCGTGTATTTGGTGAGACCGACGTCGAGCTCCAAATTGGAGTTTGAGAGACCAAACAGCAAGTTATTTTTGCTGCCATAAAAGACCCTATTATACTTGGCCTAGACGTTGATAAGGATAGGTTGGGTTGTTGTAGCTCAATTAAGGGGCCTCAATCTGCCTACTCCCCAAATCTCGTTGGAGATCGTCTCTAAGACCTCAGTGCATACAACCCAAAAGCGGAGGGAGATATCTATCAGGTCTAGTGTCCACCGCTCTAAGAAGTAAACAGATTAAGGCCTTAGAGGGGGGTTAAGGAGTCGCGGGCCAAAGGACTCCAGGGGGCAAGCTGAGGAAGTGGAAATAACAACATAAACTCCCGATGAAGCTTTCCCCAAGACCGTCATGCGCGGTAAAAATCCGCATTCTGCACGAGGTGACCCTGCTAATAACTAAACATGACGGATCTAGACAAGGAGGTCGAACTAAACTCCCCCAATCTACGGTGTCACGTGACCCGTGCCTATGGATGGATGGCACCAGGGCGATGGTGTCGTGAACGGAACCTCTGGAGTACCAGGCAACCCTCCAGAGTAACCCGCCTTGCACCACACAGGGGGTTCTGATGGTGTGGACAGTATTTCCCCCATTCTCGTGGGAACAACATGAAGAAAATAAACACATACAAAACCAAAACCAATGAGGCTCGAGGAGTGGCTCCGGCTACAGACTTGTGCCTTGAGTCTATCCCGGAAACGGAGACGATCCAGGGGGCGGCAGCGGACTCTGGAGGTCCCACGACCGGCGTAGATACGGGGGATCAGGGGGTAGCTTCGGCCAGAGACCTGTCCCCGACACCCAAGCTGGAGGCTGGGTCCCACCGGAGGGCGGCGAGCTCCGCGGACTCCGGGGGCCCCTCCACCAGTGAGGACTCTACTGTTAGAGTAGAGGGACTGCCCCGGCAGTCCAAGCGTCTTTCCGGGGCGCAAAGAAAGAAGCTCCGGAGGGCGCAAAAAATGGCGGCCGGGACCTGGACGGTCGAGAAACCTGTAAAGGCGCAAGAGGGGAGTGCGGGTCAGAAGAGGACGCGCTCGAACTCTAGCACGCCCACTACAGACAGACGTTCCAAAAGGGCCAGGGTGCCTGTAAAGGCGCAAGAGGAGAGTGCGAGTCGGAAGACGCCGCGCTCTGGCTCTAGCACGCCTACTACAGACAGACCTCCCAAAGGAACCAAGGCCGGAACACCGGCGCAGACTGGCTCTTACAGGGAGGCTGCGGAGGGCCTCGGGATGGCGGTGATTGACAGACGCCATCCTGAGGTCACGCTAGACCAGGGGAAGGCGGACCTGATCCAGGCTGCGGTGGTAGCTGCAGTGGACTCTCTTCAGGAAGGGGAGAGCCCGCCTCAGTTCCACCGGACGCGCCTGACGGGGGGCATCCTCTGGACAACCTGTGCCGGCCCGCAGTCGCGGGACTGGCTGCGGAAAACGATCGGGGGCCTCGGTCAGATTTGGGAGGGGGCGGACTTGACAGCCGTCGAGCCCAAGGAACTCCCAAAGAGACGCAAGGTCCTCGTACGGATCCCTGACACCGTCCCGCAGGAGACGGTGATCAGCAGACTTAAGACCAAGAACCCTGAACTGGGGACGCAACACTGGTCGGTTCTAAGCAGGAAGGCAGAGGAGAAAGGACAGACGCTCGCCTTCTCGATCGACCCAACATCTTACAGAGCCCTTGAAGGAACCTCCTTCAAGGCATTCTGGGGCATGGGAAGGGTTAGCTTCCGCCCACTGGGGAAGCAACTAAGGGTTAATGGGACTTAGGTTCCTTCAGGTCAACCTCCAACACAGTAGGGCAGCCACGGCCGGACTACTAATGGCTCTGAGGAACACGGATGTGGCCCTCATCCAGGAACCGTACTCCTACAAAGGAGAGATCAATGGACTCGGCGGAGCTACTGGAAAGCTCATCTACAGCAGGTCCAGCGAGAATCCGAGGGCCTGCATTTTTGTCAGGGAAGGGATAGAGTTTCTCCCTCTAATGAATTTCTGTTCCAGGGACCTGGCAACGATCAAAATCCGATGTGGAGGAGCGGATGGGCTGAGGGACATTACTGTCGCGTCAGCCTATCTGCCAGGGGACAGCACGGACCCTCCTCCACCCAACGAATTGGAGCAGCTGATGGTGGGTAGCAGAGCAGGTGGATGGCAGACCATCATCGGCATGGATGCGAATGCGCACCATGAGTTGTGGGGTAGCTCGGACACAAACTCTAGGGGTGAGGCACTTTTACAATTCTTTATGAAATTTAATTTAGACATATTGAATAGAGGTAATAAACCGACATTCGTCACAACACGGCGTGAGGAAGTTTTAGACCTAACAGTTTCCACCCAGTTTCTGGGTGACTTTGTTAAAAGCTGGGCTGTGTCTGGGGAAGTGAGTAGCTCAGACCACAGATACATCCGGTTTGAAATCGCCAAAGTCGAAAGAGAAACGGTATGGTACCGGGACCCCCGCAAGGCGGACTGGGAAGCCTACAGGGCAGACCTAGCTGTGGAACTGCGGGGGGTTGAGAGTGCCATAAGGGATTCAATAGACCTCGAGATTGCAGCAGTCCAATTGCGAGACGCAATTACCTCGGCCTATAACGCCAACTGCCCCCTGAAAATGAGGGTGTCCACCAGGAACGTCGCATGGTGGAACGAGGACCTCAGGCAAAGGAGGACGCAGGTTCGTAAGCTGTTTAACGCGGCCAAAAGGTCGGGAGCATGGGATGAATATAGACAGGCCCTATCGACCTATAACAAAAGACTGAGGGACGCCAAGAAAGAGTCGTGGAGGAGGCACTGCGAAGAAGTGGAAAACACGTCCGAGAGTGCTCGACTACACAAGATCCTGTCTAAGGGCCCTCAGACTAACATAGGCTCCCTTAGAACACCCACGGGAGGCTTTACAAGCTCGGGGGAGGAAACTATGGAAATTTTACTCCAGACGCACTTCCCCGGCTGTAACATAATAAACCAATCACCTCCGGACTGGGAACACTCAGAAATAGAGGCGCCTTATAGGCGGGCATCTAGAGTAGACTGGACAGTCGCTAAAGAGGTGGTTACCTGGAGCAAAATCAGATGGGCCATTAACAGCTTTAAGCCATACAAATCGCCGGGATTTGATGGAATAATGCCCATCATGCTCCAACAGGGGATAGATATACTGGCGCCGGTGCTTACCCTCATTATGAGGGCCAGCCTGGCTCTGGGGTACATTCCGAGGGCATGGAGACTGGCCAGGGTTGTATTTATTCCTAAACCTGGGCGTCCAACAGACCAGGCAAAGTCCCTGAGACCAATAAGTCTCATGTCCTTCTTGCTGAAAACAGTGGAAAAACTGCTCGACCGGCACATTAGGGGCGGTGTACTGGAAGCATATCCTCTACACTGCGGACAATATGCATACAGAGCAGGATTCTCAACAGAAACAGCACTGCACCAACTGGTGCTGAAACTGGAGAATACGCTGGAGAACAAGGAGGTGGCGCTGGGGGCCTTCCTAGACATAGAGGGGGCCTTTAGCAACACCTCGTTCGGATCGGTTCTGGCAGCTGCCCGGGAGCGTGGAATAGAGGAGACCTGCTGCAGGTGGATCGGTTCCATGCTCAGGGACAGGGCGGTGTTCACCTCACTCGCGGGAGGGACTCTGCTGGCGGGGGTCGCGGCGGGGTGTCCGCAGGGGAGCGTTCTGTCTCCCTTGCTGTGGTGTCTAGTCGTGGACGGCCTGCTGGGGAGGCTCTCGGGAGGGGGGTATGAGGTACAGGGCTATGCGGACGACATTGTCATCATAGTCCGAGGAAAGGTCACACAGGCAGTGTGGGAGCGTATGCAGACTGCACTGAAAGTGGTGGAAGGGTGGACGGTTGATCAAGGGCTCGGGGTGAGCCCCGAGAAAGCAACCGTCGTGCCGTTTACGAGGAGGAGGAAGTGTGAAAGCCACAGAACTCTCACTCTATACGGTAGGAGCGTTCCAATGGCCAGGGAGGTAAAATATCTTGGGGTCGTATTGGACTCTAAGCTAACCGGGAATGGTCACATTGGAAAAATACTGCGTAAGGCAGTCATGACCTTAGCCGTCACTAGGCGGCTATATGGAAAAACGTGGGGACTAAGACCTAGTATGGCCCACTGGCTGTACACAAGGGTGGTCAGACCATCGTTAACATATGCGGCACTGGTCTGGTGGCCTAAGGTGACACAATCCAGTGCCAAACAAAAACTAGGCAAGATCCAAAGGATGGCTTGCCTAGGCATCACAGGGGCCATGTCTTCAACCCCAACAGCCGCCATGGAGGTGGTGGAAATCCCTGATCGCGGGGCATGGCGGGAGGAGACGCCGGGCATACCACGGGACGCGCTCGTCTGGTTCACGGACGGATCTGGCGGGGAGCGTGGGACGGGGGCAGGTGTTTACTCGGAAGGACCGAGGGTAAGTCACAGTATTTCCCTCGGAGCCCATGCAACGGTGTTTCAGGCCGAGATGTACGCCATCCTGCACTGTGTGCGGGAGAACAAGAGGAGGGGCTACACCAACAAGCGGATCCTCATAGCCACAGACAGCCAGGCAGCCCTTAAGGCACTAAGTAGCCCACGGGTAAATTCCTGGCTGGTGAGTGAGTGCCGAGACGAGACGAGCGACCTGGCTGGGCAGAATGAGGTGACCCTCATCTGGGTGCCGGGTCACTCGGGGGGTCAAAGGCAATGAAGAAGCTGACAGTCTCGCGAAGAGAGGGTCAGCAGAACCATTTATGGGACCAGAACCGGCTCTGGGCGTGTCAAAGAGCACTGCCAGGGGAGCCATTAAGTCCTGGGTCAGAAACCAACACAAGGTGTACTGGGCGGACTGTCCAGGGCTCAGACATGGGAAGTCAATAATTGACGGACCCAGTTCAAAGAGAGCTGTGGAGCTGCTAAACCTTAGCAGAGGACAGCTCAGAAACACAACAGGTCTCTTGACGGGACACATGGCCGTCAAGAAACACCTACATAAAATGGGGCGGTTCGAAGGGGACCTCGCATGCAGACTCTGCGGCGAGGGGGAGGAATCAGCCCAGCACATCTTGTGCGAGTGTATAGCTCTGGACCGGAAAAGACAACTGATCTACGGTCAGTCTAGACCGGAGACAGAGCAATATAAAACTTCACCCTACCAATCGCTGTGCAGACTAGTTCAAGGCACAGTGATTTTGGAATGGGTGGAGTAAGACTAGGGGTATGCACAATCAACCAAGGGTTGCGGTGCTATCGGGGCGGCGAGGCCGCGGACGAGCCCTGAGGGAACAAAAAAAAAAAAGGCCTTAGAGGTCATTATCTTTCATATTTTCTTAACATCTTGAAATAGCTCCAAAACAGATGGCTATACGTTGAGTTGTAATAAATTCTGGACGCGAGATAAATGGACCGCCTACAATAAGCCATTATTACAACAAAGTAGCATTCCCAGAGCAGGATAGCCGAGTCATCAGAGTCGAGGGCACCTTCAAATCAGCAAGATAGAAGACACCTTGGAAACGACGCAATATAGTGAATCTCACACGTGGTAAACTGTCAGATAAACTGAAAGTCACCTCGGAAGAACAATAGTGCTACGCCTAGGTGACATGTTATAAATAGAACACTCGCCTTCAGCGAGGCGTTCCTTCTTGTTTCTAGCCTAAGATTCTGCACATCGTGTGCTACCATTAAGATATCACACTTATGGTAATATTCGTATTTGTCTTTATTTTATATATGTAGATTTATATTAAGTATTAATTGTGTTAATCAATCAATAAATTGTTTAAAAAATTCAAACGTCTTAACCGTTAAGTTAAACCAACCAACCCGAGAACCAAACATCTCACACTAGTAACCGCGAAAACTTATATATATATATATATATATATATATATATATATATATATATATATATATATATATATATATATATATATATATATATATATATATATATATATATATATATATATATAATGTGTGTGTAGAGAGGGGGGGGGGTTGTAAATTAAACTTAGAATTCGGTACGTCATGATTCAAGTTAATGTCATTGCGACGCTTTTGGTATCAATTTTTGGAGGTGTCCTGCCAAAAGCATCTTCGTCAAGAACAAGTTTAAAACTTATTTGTCATCTTATATATTGTAATTTTGTCTCAATAAATATTACTAATCATTATTATTATAAAATTTAAGCGTATTGATGCTAAAAGTTTTATACGTTTTAAAGTCTTGAGTTAAAAAAAAAGAGACTGAATATAACCTACCCGTAAATAAATAATTCTCTGATAATCATAAATTGATTCGTCATCATAGCCATTCTCTGTTATGTATACCAATGGATTCTTGTATTCGTTCTTGATCCAATTCAGTAACTTATATAAACCCCAAGGTACTATGGATGGAGAAGGTTGCCAACGAGGATCTACAGATTTGTATGTTCCCTTGTCTTTTTCAAAACTTGTGGGGTCACTTAAAGGATAATCAAAATGTTTAACAAGAAGTGTTCTGTAATGATTTAGTCCAAGGAAGTCATAAGTACCCTTGATTAATTTAATTTCGTAATCTGAAAACTCAGGTAATCTAGATTCTGTATAATTTTCCATACGGCTCATATTTGATATCCTGTCCTTCATTACATCAGGATAATCGCCTTTATCGGAAAAAATTGGATGAGCCCACCAGCCGAACTGAAAGAAAAAGAATAACTGATTTATTTTTAATTAGTTTGATAATATTTCAACAGAACACAAATATACAGCGTGAGCCACCGGTAACTCTCGGTCTGTCGAGCCGAAACTAAGTATTTTTTAATGTTTTCATAGCAAGATGTATCAGAAAAGGCTAAAAAAATTATACAAGGTGTTCCCAAACAGTGATTTATATATATATATATATATATATATATATATATATATATATATATATATATATATATATATATATATCAATGTTTTTTAAACAGGACACCCTACATTTGAATACAGTTTTGAAACCTACAAGCGAAAACAGTCAAACCTAATTGAATCGTTTATTTCAGAAACCACCTAAGCGACAAAAATTCCAAAAATGTTGTTTTGTTGGTACTGTTCACTTCGGAGGTGAATACATCGTTTAGCGCAAAAATAACCTTTTTTCCATATCACCGATGCTATTTGGCAGCCTTGAAAAGAATCCGTTTATTTCAGACAAAACCCAAGCGCCGTCGCATAGGTTCTTTCTGCGGTAGATTTCACTCGCGACGGTTGGCGGCCTTGACGACACCTGTCACGTGTTCCGTGGCTCGCTGTTTTGTTTGTAGTTTGTATCGAAGGTTACCGACATCCAAACACTGAGTGGATAATATTATTTTTCGTGCATTTTTGGTGAAAAATAAGGTGTTATTTTGTGGTTTATCATACATTATTATAGTTCTTAAGCCATGTCTCATAGTTCGGATGATGAACCTAATCCCAAGCGTAGGCGTGGAGTTGTGCAGGAAGAAAAATACCAACGGAACATTATTCGGAATGCTAGGCTCAAAGGATTGCAGTACGTCTCGTACAAAGGAAAAGAAGTTCCCATCAAAGCCGCTGAATGATGTAAACTGTAAGTGCCATTTGAAATGTTATTTGAAACTTACGGATGAAATAATACGAGAACAATGGGAAACATTTTACTCTTTGGAAAGTAAAAACACCCAAGACACGTACCTCCAAGCTTTAATGGAGGTTATGCCTGTGAAACGTAGACGCAAAAACCGCAGCCCTAATGAAAATAATGAGCAAGCTCAAGAAAACCCTGACGTGCCTACTGGTGACTTGGCGAACCGAAAATCCCATTCATACAAGTATAACTTGAAAGTAAATGGTGTTCTTACTCAAGTTTGTAGAGGTGCTTGTTGAAAGTGTTTCAAATTTCTGACAATAGAGTCAAAAGAATAAATAAATGTTCTGTCCTTCACAAAAGCCTTTTAGATATGAGGGGAAAAGCTAGAAATGGAAACGCACTTCCAGGTAACGTTTGTGTGAGAATACAGCAGCACGTTGAGAAATTTGATGTCAAGAAAACCCATTATGGAGAAAAACCTAAAAAATATCTTGACGCTAGGCTTGATGTCGCAAAAAGGCATGCAATGTTTATTTTAGGCAACTCTGATCTAAAAATAAAGTGAAGTATAGTTTCTACAACAAATACTACAAAGAGAACTTTGCCTACTGTTTTGGAAGGCCACAAGTTGATGTGTGTTCAACTTGCGAAAGACTGTCGGTCAAACTGAAAGACAAGGGTTTAAGTGACAATGCTAAAAGAAATGTAGCTGCTGAAAAAAATGGTACACTCAAGGCGAGCAAAGAAGTTTTACAAAGCTATGGATGAGGCAAGCAAAAACAAAGATGACGACACGGTCGCACTAGCCTTCGACTATATGCAAAACTTACCCTTGCCACACATACCTGTACAGGAGGTTTTTTATATGAGGCAACTCTAGGTAAATGTGTTTTCGTTACACGATTTGAAAACTAATGCTTCCAAACTATATGTCTATCATGAGGGCGAAGCAAACAAAGGCCCAGACGAAGTATGTTCAATGCTACTGAACTATTTCAATGACAGTCCAGTTAATGTGAAGCATCTCATACTGTTTTGTGATGGCCCATCAGGCCAAAATAAGAATCATGCAGTCGTGCGTTTTTTACTAAACCTCTGTGACTCAGGACGGTTTGAAACAATAACTCACAACTTCCCTGTACGTGGTCACTCATTTTCCCCATGTGACAGAGATTTTGGAAGCATAAAGCGTCTCTTGAGAAAGACGGGCAGGATTTATACTCCTGATGAATATGCAGAGCTCATGCTAAAAGCTAGTAAGTGTGGCCGATTTACTGTATATCACCTCACATCAGACGATGTTCTCAGTTTCAAAAAGTGGTGGCCCAAATCATATAAAAAAATGACAAATTCGGACGAAACTTCAGGCAGGAACGTACCCAAAGAAAATAAGCAGCCATTCAAAGTGTCCAAGTACAAGCAGTTTCTCTACAACAAGGATACTCCGGGAAAATTGGTCGCAAGCGAATACATTGGAGGAATAACAACATCTAGCTTCACATTGCTAAAAACTGCCAACCCTCCGGAACTACCAACAGAGAAAGCTTATCCTTTGGGGAAGGTATGTTTACTTTTATTTTACCAAGGTCATTTCAAACGTTTATATTTTTACTTTAAGCTAAACATTTTTGTAGGACATACCTAACAAATTTTAAAATTTATCGGATTTTGCACAGTGAGATTTTTGTTTTTAGGTCCCAATCAACCAAAAAAAGGTTGATGTTATTAAAAAGTTGATGGAGTACACTGTTGGATATGAAGCCTTCTACGACACCATCATTTAATGGCCAACAACTGACCACGAGTTGCCAGAAGACATGCCAGAAGCTGAATAGACCAGATCTTTTGTATAATATTGACATACTGTAGCGTGTAGTCTACTTGTACGAGTATTTTCCGTTTAATGCCTAATAAAAACACTCTTGTTTATACTTAAGTGTTTCTGTTACTCTTACCTTTGATGCCAAAACAGGTAAAAATTAATCGTTTGACTTAATTTCAATATTTTTTTTTAAATCACTTTGGATTACACTAATTTATTGCAAAAACCACCTAAGTGAAAAATTTTCAAAAATTTATAACTCAAAAAGTTGAAGGAAAAAAAAATTTTACAAAATAGATTATTCCAATAGCATGTTCTTGATTTGGTAAAAAATATTTGAAGGAGACTAGACCTATACTTAAGCTGCAAAACAGATTTTTTAGTTTTCCGATAGTTGAAAAAAGCGCACTTAGGTGGTTTTTGAAATAAACGATTCAATTGAGGGTTTATAATACTTAATGTTTATCGTTTTTGGGATATTTGTTTCTTTAAAAATATAGGGTACTCAAAAAATTCAAATATTTAATAATTTACTTAATGTTTAAAACTGATTTTTTCAATGTCGATTTGACGTCTTTTGGGCTGTAAGTTCAAATACTTACTAATCAAAAATTATTGTACATAGTGTATACAGAATAAAAAATTATTACACGTTGCTTTACATACTAAAAACACCAAATCTACGTTAAGAAAAACAATTTTATACCTTATGGAAATCAAGAAATCTTTGCATTTTTTGAACATTCCATATTTTCTTTAAAACTTAAACATTTCAAGAACGATAAACACTAGGTATAATAAACCTGGCCAGAAATAGACGATTTTTCTTTGTATGTTAAAAAAGATTTCAGGACGCAGGAAGTGCGTTATAATAGCGATTTTTATAAGAATTGTACACTATTATTATACTGTATAGTAGTAAAGTTAATACTTTAAACTTACACCTTGAAGATCGATTTTAGAGGTCCTAGTACGCGCACATTTGAAGAATATTTTCGAAAGTGTTACCATCGATATATCTGTATTATCAAAAAAATCTTGCGTTCTAACTCCTTTTGAGGAAAATGCCCAAAACTCAATTTTCTATGAAGCTAAAGAACTAAATTTTGCTATATCTGTAGATAAGTGTAAGTCTCTTTAAAAAAAATTATATTACAAATTTCATTAAAGTTATACAGAAGATTTTCAGAAGGAAACTTCATCCATTTTTATAAAAGTAAAGTATCTGCCAAATTATAGCAGTTATTTTTCCTTATTAATCGCCAGTATAATTTCGTTTTAGTCAACCTAATCGCACCGGTTATTTCAATATCAACAATAACAAAATTATATAATTTCAGACTGGTGACAAACTTATTTAGGCGTTTTAAACAAAAATGAGATCTTGTTCAAAACGTATGAAATCTGTGCACTACTGTTTCTCGAAATGTCAAAATAAAACAGAAAAAACATACATTCATCGAGCTGGATTGAATCGCGCAACCTCCTGCTAATGAGGCAAGCGCAATGCCCCCTGCGCCATCTAGACACACGTCAACTAACATTTTATTTGCATGATACTTTAGATCGGCTTCATGCCCGGGATATTATATTTAAAGTATACGTAACAATTAGTTATAGAATTGGTAGAATTACCATTGAAATACATCCCACGACTGTTTCGGTCTTATATGACGACTTATGTTTAAGTTTAAAGATAAAAGAAACTATTTTAGAATCATTTTTATAGAGACTTGGCTTAATTTTGTTTACATTTCTGCTATATTATGCGACAGCATCATATATCTATGCTGCACTAAAACTGTATTTGGGGCAGTTCATAAAGCTACAAATATAGTGTATTTTAATAATTGATTGAATCCCCCAGTTAAATAATAATCACTTAGGAAATTTTTTAATTTCATGTCGTCTGTCAGTTTCAATAATTGCGGCCGAGATGTCACGATTGTTGGTTCGGGTATTCTGTTTTATGCCCGATATATATTTATTTTGGTTACCGTTGATGTATGGTTTATACCTGTTGTATGAATCAATCTACGCGTGGCAGTTAACTACTCTGTCTGTCAGACATTGGACTTTGACCACTAAGTCGTCTCAACGCATGTATTTGGAATTTTATTTTTAATGTGGAAAAACTCTAAGTATTGTGTACCAAATTACTTAAAATTCACAACATAGGTTTACTTGCACCATTTCTAGCCACATATCAAGTCTCATTCCAGTTACTCAGATACTTACAAAAATATAGCGTTTTCAAAACTCGAGCATAAAGGCTGATTAACGAACTCGACATCGGTTTTCGCCCAAACAAGATTTTTGCTAAGTTTGGTTGAAATCAGTTTAGTATTTTTTGAGTTATCGCTCGGATACATACATATATACATATATATATATATATATATATATATATATATATATATATATATATATATATATATATATATATATATATATATATATATGTATATATATATATATATATATATATATATATATATATATATATATATATATATATATATATATATATATATATATATATATATATATATATATATATATATATATATAAATGTATAAAAATTTTAACGTACCTTGGTTTTGGGTTGTAGGGACCCAAATTCGCGCTAATTTGAAGAAATTTTTTCAAAAGCTTTTTATCTTGCCCTCTTTATTAGCGAATTTTTTAAATAAAAATTCGCTAAAATGTAAAAAATATAGGTGTCCTATTTAAAAAAACCATAACTTCTCTGATATACATCTCCCTGTAGAAACCATTTTTTATATTCACCAAAGCTTTACCGGTGGCTCAGCCTATATAAAATTTTTATCTGTTATATTGATGAGCTATTTCTCAAAAAATTCTCAGTTATGTCAAAGTAATATAAAAATCTGGTCTAATTGCGTTAAATAATCATGTGAATTTAAATTTCTTAACAAAATTAATCAACAAAATCTCTACGTAATCTCGCTACAGTGTAGTCGAATTTATAAAGTATTATTTTGAATTTTTTATACAAGGGTGGAGAATGCTGCATGTACACCCCATTCACTACACCGTAGTTTGTGGGATATCGAGGTAGTGTGGGCCTCCTACCCACTAAACTCTGCTCCCTGGAGTACCGAACCTTAGTCCATAGCTCCGTCGGAAAGATTTCACACAATCACGTTGAGATTTGAATGTTTCTATTCTGTTTTGCCGCGGGGGCGCTATCGGGTGAGGATAAGCCTTGGGCGCTTATGCCTAAGTGGAAGTTGCTCATCGTAATCGGTGACATTACAGAGAAGAGCATTTGGGTGAGAAGCGGCTTTTGCGAACTGAGTGGTGGATAGTTGAGTTATAAACTCAAGTATCGAAGGCATTTTCAAATTAGAGTGAATCTGATTGTTTCTTGCAAACCATGGCGCTCCGGTAACCCTTCTAAAAATTTTCTTCTGGGTGATTTGAAGGGTCTTGATGTGTATGTCGGTCGCCGTGGCCCATGCAGGGGATGCATAAGTCAAGGCTGGCCGGATTATTGCTTTGTACATGAGCAGTTTATTGTTCATGGACAATCTGGAATTTCTGTTAAGAAGTGGAATGAACCTCGAGATGAACGTTGAAGCTTTGCGTCGGGCATGTTGGACATGGGCGCGCTATGTTAAGCGTTTGTCGAGGAAAACCCCGAGGTATTTGGCGGACCCTTGCTAGGGAATTAGACGGTTGTCTAATGATAGTGTTCGTGCGGTGTGTGTCTCCTCTTTGAAAAGAGGACTGCTGAACATATATCGGGGTTTATGGCTAGACGTGATGTCCTATACGAGCCTTGTAGCTCGTCTACGACGGTCTGTAGACGTTCGGTTATTATCCTCGGCTGAGTGGAGCGGCTGAGTATGGTAGTGTCGTCTGAGAACAGTGCGTGTGTCACGTTTAGGGGCGGTGTCGGTATGTCTGCGACAAATATGTTGTACAGGAGAAGGGAGATAGCAGAACCCTGCGGGAGGCCAGTCGTGGCTAAGTAGGTTCAAGATCTGGTTCCCAGATGTTTGACCTGGAACTTCCGCTGTTGCAGGTATGACCTGATTAGCAGTATCAGAGGGAGTGGATAATTAAATGAGAGAAGTTTGTTTAGGAGGCCTGCATGCCAAACCATGTCGAAGGCTTGAGCAATGTCGAGAAATATTGCATCAGTTGACTTGTTTTTATTGAATCCTTCCGTTATGTTTTCCACCACTCGAAAGACTTGGTCTGTGGTGGAGTTCTGGTGTCTGAAACCGAATTGATCATCCGGAAGTATATGGTTCTCAGAGGTGAATGAGCCTAGCCTTTTCTAAATTAGTTTTTCGGCGATTTTGCCAATGATGGGGAGTAGGCTATTGGACCTCTGGTTCTGAGGGAACAGCAAGTCTTTGCTGTGTTTCTGGATATTGGTAATGTCGGTAAGTATCCACATGGATGGAAAATGTTGAAATCGCAACATGGATTTCATAATCGTAACTATGAATACCACTGCTTTGCGGTGGAGATTTTTCAGGGCTACGTTGGAGATTCCATCGTATCCCGGAGCTTTCCTATTTTTTAGTGTTTTGATTATTTGGGAAACTTCTTCGTAAGTAGCATGCTCGATGTTTGTGGCTGGGGTGGCACGAAGCGCACTCCTGGCGTAGCGGTGCATTCTTGCGACGTGCGACAGATCAACGTTGTTATAATTCGGACTGAATTGCAACTCCAGATGATCTGCAAATGCAGTAGCTTTCTCCGCATCCGTGTATACGACACCGTTACGGCCGTGAAGCGGGGATATCGGAAGTTTTTTGAAGCCAAGGTCTTTTGCCATTTGCCAGATGGAATTGTCTTGAGCGGAAATGGTTTGCAGGCGTTCCTTCCAATGGTTGCTGCGGAGTTCTTGTAGGGTGGATCGGACTTGTTTGATAAGTCTGTTTGCGGCTCGTTTGTCGGTGGGTTTCCGATGCGTAGAGCTAGTCTTCGCACATGGTTCTTTTCTAGGATCATTTCTTTGATATTGGACGGACATGTGGACAGGTTGCTTGGGGTGGAATACGTCATTGACGTATGTTTGACAGAACATTGGATTTTGGACTGTAGATTATCCACTGCACCCTCGAATTCGGGGATGTGGATAACCGGAATATTGCCAAGGGTGTTTCTAAGGTGCTCTGTGAAGACTGGCCACAGTACCCGAGCGGCAAAATGACTAGGTTATGGTTCGACGAGAGGTCGTTTAGGGTTGTTATTTCGTGAAGGAGGGTGGTGCTCAACATGATTGTTATGTCGAGTACGTCGGGTCGACCCACACTGCCGAAGTGGGTGGGTCTTGTAGGAGCATCAACTATGTAATTTGCATGGTTGTGTACATAGGATTGGAATATTTCCTATTCAAATTGACATTGCAGAAATTCCAGTTGGAGTGTTTGGAAGTTAATTCGCCAGCGATTATTATGGATAGGTTGGTATCCTCTCTTGGTAATCTTCCTTTTGGTAGAGGGTTGCAGGCAGAAATGAGCTTATTGGGCCTGCAGAGGAAGTATTGACTACGATTTGCGTAGCCTCGTTATTCTGCAGGAGTGGCGTGCTGATAGGGTTGTTTGTTTTAACATACACTGAAAGTGATGCGGTCATTGCGGTACAATGTATAGTTGGGAAATTACGGGTTGGTTGGGAGATGCATGTTGGTTTCCTGGACTGGAATAACGTCCAGTTTTGAGCGTTAGGCGAATTTTTGGAGATCTTTTTTTGCAGACTGCTCCGTTTGCATCCCAGGATGCAACCTGCATGGATTGTGGCTTTCTTCGAGAAGACTTTGACTTCTGGAAGATTGACACGATTTCGAGGATTAGGGGGATGGCGCATGTGATCAGCGTCAGCAGATTAGGGGAGCTTTGGAGAAGGTTCAAGATTTTCCCGGCGACCAATTTCAGCTGCGTGAAATTAATCGAGGTAATAAGGGACACTGTGTTTGAGAGGTCTAAAGTGACAGCTGCATTTTCAGTAGCGGCTGCTTTTGCAGAAGGTATTGTTTTGAAAGGAACAAACGCTGTATTTTAGTAAAAACAAACCTTGGATATAATCCCATGCGTATGCGATTTACGATAGAAACAGACAAGCTGCTGTCTGCCAAGTGCAAACAATATCCGAAAACTTGAAAATACAAGCAACTGTAAACACATCGTTTAAATAGAGAATTCAGTGAAGCCTGGTAAGGTCTATATAAGCAGTAAACAAATTCGAATTCAAACTCCATCTGTCTCGCTCTTTAAAGAACCAATGAAGTTCTGCGGTGACGAAAAACAGCTTGAAGAACACGTGTGTCGAGAGAACGATCAGCGGCAGATAGTTAAGGGGAGCAGGGGCAAGCAGTAGCGAAGAGCAAGTGATCGAATTAAAACCGGATGGTGTTAATGTCGTTTCAACCCATCAATAGTGGGTGAACCGTGGTAAATTACTGTAAGCTATTACTACCTGTCTTTAATATTTGCAATCAATCTAACTGAGACTTCTGTTTTAATTAGAGGGTTCACCAAAAATACCGTAAATTCAAGTTTTGAGAATACCGTAAATTCTATCTTAAAAAGTACCTTAGAGTCAAGCTTCAAAATTTCCGTTAAATCACTACGTCTGCAATTAATCTCCTTGGTTAAAGGAGACAATTGAAAATCTTTCGCAATAAGAGTCAATAAGGACACTTTCCTGCAATAAGAAGTTACCGCATTCGGGAAATCGTCCGCTTTAATTTTCTTTGAAGTAGAGACCAAGATCAAGTGAGTAATCTGCTTAGTAAATGTAAATAGAACAACCCTACTGGAGAACCCGAGTAATCTCAAGGTTGCTGTGACAGAGACACAGTGGTGTTGTTTCATGATTGTAGTTTTCTTTCTGGAAAAATAAGACCAGAAAAACGAAGTGTCTGGCCTGAAATTAGTGAGTGTGTTTAATTTGATTTTTAATCCATATGTTTTGCCGCAAAAAGGACTTTACCTAAAAATAATAATTGACGGAACAATAGTTTATTTCATTGTTTTCTGTTTTATGTGCTATTTGTAAAATGCCTTATCTATCTATTTCTGGTTTCATGCTATTAAATGATTAATTTTTACGTGTAACTTACTAGAAAACGTAGCCACGTTGCCCATATTTTTCTATGGTGCTAGAAAATGAACACGTTTTAATTTTCATTGTCCATATCTTGTTCTTATATATTTTAATTGTAAATTTGTACCAATATTTTGGAATATCAGAACAATAAAGTTAAAGCAAGCATTTTCTTGCGGTGTAAAACTAGCATAGGAATATCTTAATTTTCTTGATCAGGCAAATTAACGTTCATTCAATTAAATTGTTATAGAGTGGAACATTTAAGTACCAAACAATTTTTTCTCACTTTATTTTTGTTTATTGTAGTGTAAATCATACCTTGCTTACCGAACAAAATGGGGTAAACTATCAACAAAGGCAATTTTATTTTAAGTTATATATAATCTTCTATTTTAGGCACTTATCCAATTCATTACCTCTCTAAAAAGCGTCTAAAATTATTAAATACTATCATCAACAATAAAAATAGCTTTGTAATTTGATATATTTTTCAAACCACAACAAATAACTGGCATCACTAATTTAACGTAGGTATATTTTATTATATATATATATATATATATATATATATATATATATATATATATATATATATATATATATATATATATATATATATATATATATCGCAGATTTCTAAATACATTCCACTTATGTACATACTGTACAGGATGTTCACATAAATATAACAATATTTTGTATGCTTTGGGTTTAAAAGAAGAAACAACAATCTTTTTGTGTCGTTACACGCTGTATAACAGGACTGTTTTTATACAAGTCAAATTTCTATTTTCTGGCACTGCAGGTCCAAATATAAAAAAGTTATGGTAGTGAATTTTCATTAAAATGTTTTTAATAGCAAATATGTGTGTTTTTTTTTTTCAGAAAGCGGGCATCAAATTTGATTACCAGTATAACATATATATTAACAACAATGTGCCATGTTTCATCAAAGTAACTTTATTATTTGAAAACGTACAAAATTTTCCGAAAGTAAACTTAAAATGTAACCGAAAAAATCCGTTTCTTGGTCAACCTTATAGGTTAATAGCAAATTGAGCTTTTCAAATATGAAGCATTTAATCAAAATTCGCTACCATAACGCACTTGCTGCGTCCAAAATTTCTTTACTTACAAACATGCCTTATATTTCAATGGAAAATGCAAAAACATAAGGCGGTTACGCATAAAAAAATATTTGTATCACCAACGACTTATGGGCCACCCTGTGATTGTAGAAATATTGTTTAAGATGTAGCTCAAGACACCCTATAATTAATGCATACAATTTTTTTATATCTTGTAGAGTAACGGATATATTGAGCTTTATTGATTTTTTACGAAAATTCGACAAAAGTTATATACCATTAAACGATAAACTCTATAGCTGAGACTACTGTCAAGCATCAGAGAAAGGGTCTATTTGAAATCAATTTTCTGGAAACATTTTAGTAAAATGAAGGACAATGACGGTTGAAACTAAGATTTCAGGGTTTGTAAAACATTCTTCTTGAGACATTTTCTTTCCATAGCCCGTATTAGATTCAAGTTCTTTGCCTAAATATTGCGAATTTTGACGTTTTAAATTGTCACTTTGACGTTTTGAGGAAAACCCCAATTAATTTTTCTTTAAATGCCCCTAACTTTTTTGTCTTTTGACCTACAGCACTAAGTTTTGGTAGGTAATTTACCTATAGCGATATAAAACGATTTACCAAATTTGGTTGCACTTACGTTGTTATTTCCGGAGATATGATTTTTTTTTCTAAAGAAAACACAAAATTTTCCGGAAAAACCTTGGCCGTTTTTCCTGGCTAACGAACTTATCCAAGCCACTTACAAAAGAAAGGTATTCACCAAATTTTGTCTAAATCGGCGTATTATTTTTTAAGTTATCGGTGTGATATATATATATATATATATATATATATATATATATATATATATATATATATATATATATAACTCGAAACTGACCCCGGATATGTGTTCTAGGGGGCCTAATTAGCGCTCATTTGAAGAAATTTTTTCAAAATTCAAATTCGGGATTTCTTCATTAGTAATTTTTTTTAAGAAAATTCACTAACACTTCCTGGTTGAATTTAAATTACATTTATAGACTCCCTAGAAGTCTGTTTAGCAGTTGGAATGACAACCACAGAGCGTCAAAATCTTAAGGTCCGAATTTTGCTATGTATCTATGCGTCATATACCCTAGTAGACCAAAATCTTATTTTAAATGAAGGGATTTTGATTTTTGGCTCTACAATAAAACGCTGACTTAAAGTTTAAAATCAACTTTAACTAATTATACTTAAAGAAACAATACAATTCGACAAAAGTCTGGAGGCAGAAAGTACGTTATGGTATCGAATTTTCATAAAAATGTTGTTAATAATAGGGTCTCCCCTGTATTTCATTTTAACGAACTTTAATAGGATCTGCCAAAGCTGTGAGATAACTCTGACTATTTAGATAACATCCTGTCTTTTGTACCACATACATGTCTTTGTGGTTTTTTCAGAGTAAACATTATATTTTGTCTCTGTACATCTTTTGTATAAAATCTGAGTTGTTAGATTTTTATTGTTTCATTTTTTGTTAATTGTGCTGATGTTTTTCACAAATCCTTATGTATTTCATGTTTGTATATATTATTGTGTATTGGTATTCTGATGATATTGTTCTTTTTAATGTCCACCAAGAGGAAATTGTTTCTGTTGGGCATTTAACTAAACAAACAAACAAACAAACAAACAAACAAACAAATAAATAAATAAATAAATGAATAAATAAATAAATATATAACTTCACGAATTGTAATAATTAGGTCTACAACATAACAATAACTTAAAGGTATGACTTACAGCCATTTGCATTTCCCGCTCTGCTGCTTCTATATCAGTAGTACTATTTGTTCTTGGTTCTGCCCATATTGAGTCGATGGTTATTCCAACCTTCCCTGTAGAACGTATAATTTATTAGTATGCTGTATATAACATAGACCGGCATTAATCTGACATTTAAGTTTTTACAAGTTATGAAGGCGATCGCGCATTCTTATGAAAACTATATTCTTTAAATTTTTATTACGTTACGGCCTTTTAAAACTGATTATCAAAAATTCGTACAAACTCCATAAAATGTCAAATCTTACATTAGAACCCCTCCTTAATGGCAGCAAACAAATATAACAGTCACGTTTGATTTAATTCATCTCAGTTTTATTTTTAAACGCATTTAAAACTAAAACTGGATTATCAAAACTAGGTGCATAAAGTGACCTTGATAACAAAAACTCCGTGACGAATTTAAAAAGAAAAGATTTTCAGTCTTAGTAACTCTTTGTCTTTTTGACTGAAAGACGTTACACTTGGTATATAGTATAATCTTTAATAATAATAATAATAATAATAATAATAATAATAATAATAATAATAATAATAATAATAATAATAATAATAATAATAATAATAATAATAATAATAATAATAATAATAATAATAATAATAATAATAATAATAATAATAATAATAATAATAATAATAATAATACTTTATTAGCCCTTTCGGTACAAAAAATGTATATAAGGCAAGTCAACCAGTACACATAGGCACACATAACACATAATAATAGCAAACAAATCTCTATAACTAAACAAAAACAAAACAGAAATATCACAGTTCATTATCACACAAATACTCGTCAATACTGTAGTAACACCTAGATGCTAGGAGTGCCTTCAAATTATTTTTAAATGTCCTGAACTCAGTATGTTCCCTACACCCATTTGGTAATTTATTATAAAATCTAATACCATTAAATATAAAAGATATTTCATATTTCGCTGTATTATGGGCCACCGAACGTAAGTCACCACGGCCACGAGTAGCATAACTGTGATTGAAAGAATTCACATCAAAACGGTGAATATTTTTCTTTATATATAAAATAGTCCTATAAATGTAAATAGTATAGATAGTCATGACCCTCCTTTCCACAAAAACCGGCCGACAAGTGCAACGAGAAGGCACGTCAAATATAAGTCTTAGTATTATTTTTTGAAGGATTAGCAATATGGTAACACATACAGAGCCTCCCCACAAAATAACGTTATAGGATAACACCGATCCCACAAGTGTATTGTGAACGGTGATTAAGCTTTCAGTGTTCAGTGTATACTTTAGCTGTAGTAGAACAAAAAATGCTTTGTTCAAGCTCCGACATACATACTCAACGTGCTCATCCCATCGCAGTTCCTGATCAATCAAGACTCCAAGAAATCGTGTGCACCCAGTGGAACCAACCTCAACGCCATTCGCCGTGAGACTATTTGGAAAGGGCAAACTGGATAGTCCGCCAAAGCGCATAAAGACCGTCTTGGAATTGTTCACAACCAACTTATTTGTCCAACACCAATCCCACAAGTCAGAGTATGCAATGCACAACTTCGCTTGAAGAGCCTCAACATCAACATCCACTACCACCAGGGTAATATCATCAGCAAACAATACTTTAAAATCACATCTTATAAAAGATGGTAAGTCATTTACGAATAAAATAAATATTAAGGGACCAATGACTGATCCTTGCGGTATCCCATACTCCATGCATTGCTCGTTGGAATTATGACCAGCAACAGATACATACATCCTTCTCCCCCCAAAGTAAGACATCCGCCAACCCAACACTCGTCCCCTCAATCCAAGGGCGTCAAGTTTGCCAGCAACAAATTTCAAGTCAAGACAATCACAGGCCTTGGACAGGTCAACAAAAAGTGCCGCCACATGCCTACCAGAATCAACATTACCAGAAACAAACTCCAGCAAACCAGCAGCCAACCTACCCGGTCGAAAACCATGCTGGCAGTCAGTCAGTAGATTATTTTCCATCAGAAAGGACATGACCCTATCATAAACAACCCTCTCAACAATCTTTGATAGAACACTGGGAATAGCAAGAGGCCTGTAATTCAGTAGCGATAGAGGATTACCACTCTTAAAAAATAATATAACCTTGCTTATCTTAAGAACATCTGGAAACTGCTCCAGATCCATGGATTTATTAACTAGAAAAGCAAGTGGTTGACTAATAAACTCACAAACCGTCTTTATGATCCTAGTTGGCAAACAATCGTGTCCGACCGAGTTAGTATTATTAAGTGCCATAATTACGCAGGCAACATCACTTACACTGACCGGTCGAAAGAAAAATGTGACACTAGCATTTGGAGCCAAAGAAGGAAAATGTGAGAATCCGTGCGGATACGACGCACGCAAAAGTTCAGGGATTACGTGTGAAAGATACCCAGCAAAGCTCTTAGCAACATCAATAGGCCTAGATATCACCTCATCATTAACCTTAACAATAATGGGCTGTGCAACATCGACCTTCCCCGTTCGGTGCCCTACCATTCTCCAAATGTGTTTTTGCCTGGCCCTACAATCAAGATTTTCAAGTACTTTGTTATAAGTGTTTTGTTTAGATCTATTTATCAAAGCTCTATATTCTTTTTTCTTATCGGTGTAGACTCTCCAGAGTTCACAGTTGTTTATTTGTTTAAACAACCAAAACAAGTTTTTTAATTCTCTACCCTTACATAAAACACTCTCATTCATCCAAGCGTTACATTTCTGATTGTTAAACCTAGACACATTAACTGGCCGATATTTTGGAAATATCGTGTCAATTGGATGCAATTTATAGTAGGAAACCAGGTACCAAATTTTATACCATAGCTTTTTTATTTTTTGAGTTGTCGGTGTGATACATATATATATATATATATATATATATATATATATATATATATATATATATATATATATATATATATATATATATATATATATATATATATATATACATATAAAAATTCAATCTGACCCCGGATATTGGTTCTAGGGGTCCTGGTTCACGCTTATTTGCAAAAATTGTTTGCTATGGTATGTTTGCAGATAAAGCAAAAAACTATTTTTATTAAAAAACACTACTTACTTGGGAAAGGTATTGGTATTTGTTAATGTAAGTTCTGGATAGTTTTACGGGCGATATAAATTCAGAAGATTGTGCATACATATACTTCTAGCAAGATGGCGCCGCACCTCATAATTCCAAGTCTGTTCGTGAAATATTAAACACATTCTTTAAAAATCGATTGACAGGCACCAATGTTCCAGTCGACTTGGAAATGACAATCTGGATCAGGTTAAAATCTGCAGACGTATCTTTCAGGGCGATATCCTGTTAACGAAGCTGCTTAACACACGGCTTTCAGTCCCCAGTATGCGTGAAACCATCAACAGCTGTGCAATGTCATACATTATAAGCCCTTTCGGAATACTGTACTGGAGTGATATGAATTTGGCCGACTATAGTGACGAGAGTTAGGCTAACCAAGTTCCACTATACCCAATATCTGATATAGTACGTGTTTATTTGCCACGCGAAGTGAAAGGACGCGGACTCGTAAGAATCCTATCAATGTGTGCTAAGATTGAAATAAAGTTGAAGATGTACCTCCTGCTCTCAAATTATTCCCTTCACCATTTAATAAGATAATCAGATAACTCCTTTGCGCCGATACGATTGAGTGAGCCTAACTTCCGTCAAATCAACAGGGAAGAAGAATCACTGGCGTTTAGAGAAAAAACGAACTTTATGGCAGATTTACAGGACATTTTGGGCTCGCGGTGTTGGGGGGGGGGGGGTGTATACGATTGAGTGAGTCTAACTTCCGTCAAATCAACAGGGAAGGAGAATCACTGGCGTTTAGAGAAAAAACGAACTTTATGGCAGATTTACAGGACATTTAGGGGTCGCAGTGTTGGGGGGTGGAGGGATACGATTGAGTAAATCTAACTTCCGTCAAATCAACAGGGAAGGAGAATCACTGATGTTTAGAGAAAAAACGATCTTTATGGCAGATACACAAGACATTTAGGGGTCGCAATGGGGGGGGGGGGGTATTGGTCGGCGTCTTTATTGTGGCTAAGTAACGGGTATCCAAGTGACGGCTATCTATAGCCAGAAACAGAATGCTTCCTGGTAGCTACTCAGGATAGAATTAACAATAACCATCCAGAGCGCGTAATGAAACAACAAGTCGTGGATAAATGCAGCAAATGGGCTAACGTTGGGGAAACAATAGATAATAGCATAGATGGATGCACCACTTCATCCAATAATACTTATCTAGGCAGGTACAACTCATTATTTATCAGCAGATAGCCAAGCAACATCATTTAATAGACAATACATTCCCACATTATTACAAGTATAGGCCCTTCCCTATGCTATAATCAAAGAACCTCGTCTATTATTTGAACACTCCTGTAATAGCTGATCGCACAGTCGACTACAATAGACCCGACATAGTTCTGATGGGCAAAACTTTAAGTCAAGCTTCAATATATACATTGCTATAGCTATTTCACGCAATGTGAAGAGAACAGCTGCCGAAAAGATCAAGAAATGTGAGATCTTAGGTATTGAAATGAAGCATATGTGACAAGTAATAATATCACTAATAACAATGTCACCACAGTAGCTTCCATAGTTTCATTAGAGGTAATTATTTACAAGACTTTTTCCAGAAATTTGAAAACATTTTAGCTTTCGCACACTGTTACTTGGACAAAGAGCGGTGCTACTCTAGACTTGCCACATAGTCCTCGACCACAGACTTGCCACATAGTCCTCAACCACAGACTTGCCGCATGGTCCTCACCCACAGGATAAATTGACCTATTTCCTATACCTTACGGGCAGTCTACGGGTATGTATATCAATTATATTTTATATACTTTATATACTTTAAATAACCTACTATAATACTATATATATATATATATATATATATATATATATATATATATATATATATATATATATATAGTGAAATTGACCCTGGATTTGGGTTCTAGAAGACCTAGTTCGCGCTCATTTGAAGAACTTTTTGCAAAATTCAAAAATCGGGATGTCCTCAATAGTGAATTTTTTAAGAGCATTCACTTAAAAAGGGCTTAATTTTCAAAGTTAAACCTACCTTGTTGATTTTTTCTAAATTTAGCGTCATACAAGCGATAAGCTTTAGCATGGGCCAGTAGTAAAGTCCTTCCACACAGGTAGTCTCCAATACCTGGAGACAAAATATTGGGAGCACCACTATGGGACCCGTAAGTAATTTCGCAGACACTGTAAGGTTCATTGATTGTTATCCATTTCTTAACTCTGTCGCCAAATAATTGGAAAACTATGTCAGCATATTCTTGAAAGTATGAAGCTATGTCTACATTAGTCCATCCGCCTAAGTCCTGAAGTGATTGCGGTAAGTCCCAGTGGTATATTGTCACCATTGGTTCTATTTTGTGTGCTAGCAAATCATTTATGATCATATTATAGTAACGTACACCGTCAGGGTTTATTTTGTTTGAAAATCCAGTCGGTAGAATTCTTGCCCATGACAATGAAAATCTATAATGATCAACTCTTAAATGGAGTAATATATTTAAATCACTTTTCCAAAGATGATAAGAATCGCAAGCCACATCTCCATTGCTGCCATCAGCGACTAGATCTGGATGGGTGTGCGTGAAGTCATCCCAAATGTTTTCTCCTTTTCCTATAAAAAAACATTGTTCTGATAAGATTCAAAAGTACTGTTTTCTGAATAATTTGAGACTTTTCAGGTCTTCTATTTGGTGATATTTTTATCTACGTGGAGAAATAACTGTCTAAGAAGACAATAATACTACGAAAACCTTACGTCAAGAGAGAGAGAGAGAGAGAGAGAGAGAGAGAGAGAGAGCTATTAAAGTTAATAAAAGAGCGAAACAGATGGCAAATATGGTAACGATTGAATATAAGTATATATATATATATATATATATATATATATATATATATATATATATATATATATATATATATATATATATATATATATATATATATATATATATATATATATATATATATATATATATATAAATCGAAACTGATATGCGTTCTAGAGGGCCTAATTAGCACTCATTTAAAGAAATTTTTTCAAAAGTTGAGATCTCCTCAATAGTGAATTTTTTTTTAAGAAAATTCACTAATAATTGTGTGTACATTTTATACTGACCCGAAAGATTAATTTTAAAATTTTAGAATACTTTCCTGAGTAGCAAATTAAAAAACTAGGAGATAAAATGATGGCATGTAGTTTTATTGTATTTCAAATTTGACAAATAAATTGATAAATCATATTTCTTACCACTTGCGTTCCAGCCTCCCTCAATTTGATATGCAGCAGTAGCGACGCCAAGTTTAAATCCAGAAGGAATCGCCAAATCAGCTTTAAGATCACCAATTGTCAATAATAATAAAGTCAATATTTGTCGAATCGACTCCATATTTTTCTAAAAATTTAGGTATTTTTAATAAATTAACCATATAAGTATATAATCAACTTATAGATAGCTTAGTAGTATAAAAAATTCTGGACGCAGCAAGTGCGTTATGGTAGTGAATTTTGATAAAAATCTTTTTAATAACAAATATGTGTGTTTTTTTAAGAAAGCAGGCATTAAATTTGGGTACCAGTATAACCTATATAGTAAAAACAATGTGCCATGTTCCATTAAAATAACTTTATTGTGTGAAAATGTACAAAAATTTCCAAAAGTAAACTTAAAATGTTCCCGAAAAAACACGTTTCTTGGTCAAGCTTATAGGTTAATAGAAAATTGAGCTGTTCAAATATGAAACATTTGATCAAAATTCGCTACCATAACGCACTTGCTGTGTCCAGAATTTATTTTCTTACAAACATGCATTATATTTCGATGGAAAATGCAAAAATGCAATAACATAAGGCGTGTTTGATTAAAAAAGGAAATTTGTATCACCAACGACTTATGGGCCACCCTGTGATTGCAGAAATATTATTTTAAGATGTAGCTCAAGACACCCTATAATTAATATATACAAATTTTCTTCATATCTTATATAATTGAGATGATATATTGAGATTTATTAATTTTTTACGAAAATTCGACAAAAATTATATACCATTAAATGATAAACTCTATAGCTAAGGCTACTGCCAAGCATCAGAGAAAGGGTCTATTTGAAATGAATTTTCTGCAAATATTTTAGTAAAATGAAGGACAATGACGGTTGAAACTACGAGTTTAGGGTTTGTAAAACATCCTTCTTGAGACATTTTATTTCTATAGCCCGTATTATATTTAAGTTATTTGCCTAAATGTTGCCAATTTTGACATTTTGAATCGCCACTTTGACGTTTTGAGGAAAACCCCAATTTATTTATTTTTAAATGCCTATAACTTTTTTGTCTTTTGACCTACATAGCTAACTTTTGGTAGGTAACTTACCTATAAGGATGTAAACCTGAGTACTGGTTGCCCTTACTTTGTTAATTCCGGAGATATAAATTTTTTTCGAAAGAAAACACAAAATTTTCCGGGAAAACCTGAGCAGATTTTCCTGACTAACGAACTCATCCAAGCCATTTGCAAAAGGAATTTTTTCACCAAATTTGATCAAAATCGGCCCATTACTTTTTGAGTTATCGGTGTGATATATATATATATATATATATATATATATATATATATATATATATATATATATATATATATATATATATATATATATATATATATATATATATAAACATATAAAAATTGAAACTGACCCCGGATATGTTTTCTGGGGGGCCTAATTAGCGCTCATTTGAAGAAATTTTTTTTAAATTCAAAAGTCGGGATCTCCTCATTAGTGAATTTTTTTTAAAGAAAATTCACTAAAAAGAACTTTTCAACTGATGGTAATCGATAACTAGTTAAATAATTAACATATTTATCTAGATATGGTGTACAGCTGTCACTAAAAACCAAGACCGGTTTCGACCTTACTGGGTATCTCAGTAGTACATCAGCCCATTTGAAAATCCAAAGTTAACCCCCGCCCCTCGTCAATGTCAAGAATAGACTTTAAATATGTCGTCCCGTCTCAAGGTTCATAGATTAGATAGGGTGTCTGGTAACTCTGAGGGGGAAGAAACGCCAGAAGAGGGCACTACGTCATGTGCATCCAAATGCGGCCAACTCCTATAGTTTCAGATTGTGCTTTGGTGTTTTAGATAACATTTGATAAAAATGTGTGTAACTTTTAATGTGTTTGCTACAAAAATTTTAAATATGATCAGTTACAGATTTATTATAATATTTATTTTGCACGAAATAGCAGTTAAATTGAAACTATTATCTTAAAGACAATATTTTATTTTTTGAAGTGTTGTGTTGTAAGCATAACTGCACAGGGAATCAACGGTATTACGAATTGGAGGTTATTTATTCAAGATTATTTTTATATTCAACAACAAAATTTGGGAATCGTCATGAAGGTGGATGTGTTTAATGTAACTCGATAGATAACTTAGCCTAAATACTTTTTAGATACCTGGCGAATCTATTTGTAGTGTATCAATGTGTAAAAAATAATTCTAAGAAGGCAATGGGTAGTGGAGATAAACTTTCCTTCTTTTCTTTTCCAAAAGAATTAAATATAAATTATTAGGTAAATTGACAGATGAGCTCACAGAGGGCTTTTAGAAAAATTTTTCATAAACATGCTCAGAACCCCCCTTGGATGCATAAATCACAAGAAAAATTACGTGCAAACAACCCCCAAGAAAGTTACGGTACGAAGAGTAAATAGGGATGTTTGGCGGGGAAGATGATAAAAAGCGAATATAAACGAAAAATTCGAAAAAACAGCTTAGCCAGATTTATATAAGCTTCCTTTATCCTATTTTGCAGCTACATAAAGCATGTTTATCCCCCACAGAACCAGTGTTCGGGTGTGCGGTAACGAGTTGCTGTTAGTGGTGGTTTTAAAAATTATTAACACTAAATGTATGTACATATATATATATATATATATATATATATATATATATATATATATATATATATATATATATATATATATATATTGTACCTATATGGGAATAATACATAGATAAATAAATTAATTTCCCACTGCAACACTAACAAATTAAAAAGTCACTTAAAACTTTAAAACACGAAAAGGACATGGAATTATTATCAACCTCTTCTCTTCACACAAATTTGTGATAGCGTTAGCACGGAACGGAACGTGGTGAAAACTGAAAACATTAAAAGTAGTTCAATGTTAATATGGTACTAAATAATAAAATGTGTAAAAATCCTGGATGCAGCAAGTGCGTTATGGTAGTGAATTTTCATAGAAATGATCTGGCACAAAATATTTTATTATAACTTTTTTTTCTTGCAACACAGAAATCTAAATTTTGGTGTATAGTTTAATTTTTATATCGTAAACTCACCTACCAAATTTGGTTATCTTATCTTTTTTATTTTTTGAGATACAAATTTTTTTCGAAGCAAAACTGAAAATTTTCCCGGAAAACCTCGTCTTATTTTCCTGACTAATGAACTTATCCAAGCCATTAACAGAAGGAAGGTACATGCCAAATTTTATCAAAATTGGCCGATTATATTTTGAGTTATCGGTGTGATACCTTGGTATATATATATATATATATATATATATATATATATATATATATATATATATATATATATATATATATATATATATATATATATATATATATATATATATATATATATAATTTATAGTTTATTGTTATATAAATAGTACAAAGCATCTTACAAAGAAGTCTAAACTTGTGGCTGCAAATGATGCAATTTTGACTAAATTTTAATCTGAATGTCAATTGTTCTAAAGTTCTGTCATCTGATTTCTAATCTCCAAAATTACCTCACCTCATTATGTACCATTACAATTTCTAGAAATATGGATGGTACTTGAAATCAGTTTCTTCATTTTAATCAAATATTTCTATATTTTAAAACTTGACTCAAATTAAATTCTACATCTTTTTCGTCGCAGTCGTAATGTTTGTAAATAATGCTATCACAACGTTTGTTAGACCGGCGTTCCATTCATTTGTCTTGAGCGGTATTTTTACCGCTCATTGCAGTGTTAAAATCAATGGTATTTTCCTCACTGTTTTAAACACATGGGTGGGGGACTGTATTGTATACCAGTACAGCTCTATCGACTGAAGTGTTCGGAAATATCAACGCACAGCTAACCCGAATTCATTACCAGTTGCTATTGACCTACTCATATTCTCTGAATGAAGACGTGGTACCTACTTCATTCCAAGTCACTATTAACCGACTATTTTGAAATCAAATAAGTAAATTAAATCGATTGTCATAAAATATGTAGTGTATTAAGACTAAGGGAAAAAGAAATAAAACATATTTAACTGTGCACATTTTAATTATATTTTAGGGTATGCGGCGTACACCTAGCTCACTAGGAGAAATCGCCATTGCACAGAACCCCTATTCGCTCCGGGTCCCGTAACTTTGTTGTAGGTTATTCCCATGTTTCTGTAAAAATTCTAAGAGCCCTCTGTGAGCTCATCTGCAAATTTACAAAGTGTTATTATACAGGGTTGGCGCATTGAAAACGAAACAGACCGATTTGCGTCCAGATAATTTTTTTTTTCAAGAAACGCTGAAACACCTCATATTTAATATTGAGGGGGACATGTTTTGACATAAAACTCAACTTTGTCACATCAACTCCTTAAGGGTGGTGATAACAACCCATATATTTTAAATAGGGAACATGAGTCGGGTGTTACATCATTTGAAAGCTCTTTCTTTTCTGAATTCAGCACACAAATTTTTTTGGAAGTTTTATCAGCTTGTTTGAAAATTATTCACAGTTAGAGTTGCAAGAACGTATTTCATTCATTGTGATAATAAATGCACTAATTAGTCAATTTTTCGTTAAAAATAAATAAAAAACAAAACCAAACGTTCAAAAATGTTTATTCAGTTAAGTAAGTGTTCAAATTGTTGACCACCAGTTTCCATACAAAAGTACAAATTTTGTTCAAAACAAGCTCTGACATTCTGGAGCATTTGTGGAGTTATTAGACGGCATTCTTCAACAATGCGTCGTCGTAATTCTTCCAGAGACTCCGGTTCTATTGCGAAGATTCTACTCTTTAAGTGTCTCCATAGAAAGAAGTCTAAACGAGTCACATCCGGTGATCTAGGGGGCCACTCAATAGCACCTCTACGCCCAATCCATTGCTCTGGAAACTCTCTGTTCAAAAACTCCCTAACACGTTGTGGAAAATGCGGAGGAGCTCCATCTTGTTGAAACACTAATTCATTTTCTTGATAGCGATCATCATTTTCAACAATGGCAATTAGTAGAGGGTAAACGATATCTTCTAGTAACTCCAAATACATTTCGCCACTCAAATTGCCATCAAGAAAAATTGGTCCGATTAAACGGTCTCCAAAAATGCCAGTCCAGACAATCAATTTCTGTGGAGTTGGAGTGTGGACATCTTGAAAATTTCTTGGATTATTATCTGCCCAATAACGACAATTATGACGATTGACTGTAGAGTTTAATAAAAACGTACACTCGTCTGAAAAACAGATATTGAACAGAAAGTTCCCGTTATCAGCTATTCGTGCAGTCATAACGTCACAAAACTCCAGCCGCCGATCAAAATCATCTTCGTTCAGTTGTTGTACAAGACGAATTTTATACGGGTGAAATTTATGATGCTTCAATATTCGTTGAATAATTCTTCTTTTGATGTTTGAAACAGTGGCCAATTTTCTCGTGCTCAAAGTTTGGTCTACAGCAATTTGTCCTAAAACTTTAATCACAGTAATCTCATTTCTAGTCGGAAATTCACGTTCAGGATCCCGTTTTTTGTTGGCTACTGAACCACTTTGTCGAAACTGCAACTAACTCCAAAATGTATTTTCTGTTCGGATGTCGTTCATTAAACAAATTTGCGGTACGGTTGGCACAGTCATCGTTTTTGAAAAAAAAGAGTAATTATTTCAACTCTTTCTTCTACAGTATACACCATTGTGAACTTAATTTTCGGTAGTACTATCAAGTATCAAACCGACCGATAAACTGAAATAATATACAGCATTTCTCTCATTCCGATAAGAAATGTTCTGATAGTCAATTTTTTGTTTACAAACCAACAAAACATTGACTATAAACACATTTCTTATCGGAATGAGTGAAATGCGTTTTTGCATCTTCAACTGTGAATAATTTTTAAACGAGTTAATAAAACTTCCAAAAAAATTAGTGTGCTGGATTCAGAAAAGAAAGGGCTTTCAAATGATGTAACACTCGACCCATGTTATCTATTTAAAATATAAGGGTTGTTATCACCAACCTTAAGGGGTTGATGTGACAAAGTTGAGTTTTATGTCAAAACATGTCCCCCTCAATATTAAAATTGACGTGTTTCAGCGTTTCTTAAAAAAATCTCTGGACGCAAGTCGGTCTGTTTCGTTTTCAATGCGCCACCCTATATATTATTAATTTACTTATTGCGTTAGCACAATTTACTAATATTTTAAAATTAAGTTGCTTAGAAATTGATTGTAAAAATTAAAAACCTACTATTTTGTATGTGTACAAATACCTGGCTGATTTCAATATTCAATGCACTATTATTTCACTAGACCAAAATTGGGAATATATGTCATGTATTCCCGCTCCATTCTCTGATTGGTCGAGAGTTAGCATACAACCTCTTTAATCTATAAACCTTGGTCCCGCCTTCCTACTATTTTCGAGATATCCCTTGTAAACCTTTAAAAAACTCACCGGTATATATGAACATATAAAAATTTCCATTGGCCCTAAATATGGGTTCTAGCGGCTCTAGTTCGTGATCATTTGAAGAGATATTCTGAAAGTCGCACCATCGTTGCCTCTCTGAATTGAGATTCATTAAAATGTGCCTTGTTAGGTCGATTATTTTCTGATAGCTTAAACACGTGGTATTTAGGCCCGATCCTGGTGGGGGTGCAGTGGCATGGGGTGGAATTTTAGCATTTTAGCCTACATACAATTTTTCTAGTTACAAGAGTAGCTAGTGTACTACAGCTTCAAAGAATTTAATAAATTATGTTAATAAACAAAGAAGTGATGAATTCCGATTTATTCATAAAAGAAGCTGAATCACTTGCAGTGAAAGTCAGCGTGGTACCCGAATTCCCTTTAGTTCGTCAAACAACAAAATATGGTCAATATACAAGCTGGCGCATTTCTGGTGTAAAGCTCATTTTTTCCGTTATCATTCACAATACAAAAAAATGTAATGACAAAAATTATAGAGAATCACAGGCGGCACGTTCTCAAATTATTTGTGACTATACAGATGTGCCATATTTGCAGGACAAAGCAAAGATACTTTTTTTAAACAGATCAGCCTGTATCTTTCTTAATTTTGAACCTTTTTTTTGAGTCTAATTTGTAGAAGTATATTTTTAGCTACAGTGCTTTGTTTTGAAGATATTTTGAATTCTATAAAAAGAAGTTGAAGTTCACCTGCTGGTAAATGTCGTTGTTTTACCGATTAGTAAACTTAGAGGTCTCCGATTTGGCATGTTGTTCGTCCATAGATAACATCACATTGTTGCAATATAAACGATGTGTTTACTTATACAGGTGTTCGTAAATAGCGATCAAATTTGGGCACACTCTAAGTCCGAAAACTTTTTTTTTCAAATGGAGCACCCTGAATTTTATGTTGTGAAAGGCAATGCCTTATCTTTAGATTCAACGTTTGTTAAGTACTCAATATGTTAAAAACTGCTAGTTTTTATATTATTTACATTTGTATTCACATACCATGATTAATAATGTTACCATTATACATTATTGGAAACATTCTTGAACTGAATAATCAAATTTCGTTGGTTTTAACGGCACAGAACGTTTAACTGACAACCGTTTGAAGTTTGTTGTTGTCACTATAGATTTCTGGTAACGTTTCTCAGAATGATAAGATATTCAATCTTGCAAAAGCACAGATATTGAATGGAAGCCGCCCAGCAATACTACTTAATGTATCCAGAAAGAGCCCAACCCAGTAAAATGGAGTTTCTACGCATTTCAAAAAATATGACTGAATACGGAATCTTGAAAACAAGAGGAAGAAATACCAAGTTGCACCCAAAATTAACTCTATTAATGTTCTTGCACAGATAAATTTGAACCAAGAAAATGCAATAAGGCCAATTTCGAAAGAATGCGGGATATCGAAATTAGAAGTGCAAAGAATCCTGAAGAAAAACAAATACATTGATAATAAATTTAAAATAGTCCAAAAACTACATCCTGGGGATTCAGATAGAAGGAGAAATTTTTGCCGCTGGTTCCAAGAAAAGTTGCACCAAGATCCGATTTTTACTAAACAATTATCTAGAGTGACCAGTCGACTTTTTAAACTGTGGAATTTTGAACAGGAGAAACACATCATTACGCAACAGGAAATCCACACTTGTTTATGGAAACGAGGTCACAGGTACGCTTTTCTATCAATATTTGGTGTAGAATACTGGATAATAAAATTATCCGACCATTTTTCCTACAAGGAGCCCTTAATGGACAAAAGTATCTCAATTTGCTCCACACTCCACAAGTTGAGGATACATTGGAAAACTTACCCTCCATGTCTATGAGATTATTGAATATTTCCAGCAGGATGGTGCTCCACCGCACACAATCCTGTTGCGATTGAAAAAATATCTGTTATCCGGATTCCTTTTTTGGGACAGACGGATCAGTACCGTGGCCAGCTCGCAATCCCTGTTTAAACCCTCTTGATTACTTCTTGTGGGCATTTTTTAAAGATAAAGTGCACTACCATACATCTCAAAACGTTGAAGAGTTGAAAGAAAGAATAGTAACTGCGTTCTGTTCAATTCAACCAGACACTTTAAGAGCGGCTGTAGATGACATGAGCATAACAACTAAATCATACATTAAACAAAACGGGCGACATGTGTAATATTTATAATAATTTTTATTACCTATAATTTTTTTAATTAAATTTTTCTGGTTTTATTAAAATTTAAACCAAACATTTAAGAGTGTCCCTGTATGAATCTTTTTTTTAACAAAGGCAATTTGATTATTCTCTTTAAAAAAGTTTTTGGTGATTTTTCAAATATTTTTAGAAGATAACGGTGTGATTATGTTATACGTTGTAAAGAGAATAATTTTCTTTATTTTTTTCTGCGAAAACCCAATATGGCTCCCATTAGAAAAACGAAAATGAACTATCATATTTCTAAAAATAGTAGGTCTAGGTAAACAAATTAAAATCTGAGAAATTCTATACATTCTAAAATGTAATGTTACCAAACAAATGATTGTTATAATTAAAACAAAGTTATTAACAGTTTTCAAAATCAGACTTATTGATTTTTTCAAAATAATTCTGAAACGGCCAATTTTTTTTGGTCTTTTTAGATATGCAAAATGGTCGTTAAATTGCGCAACTTTTTTGTGATTTAACCAACTCTCTATCGCTTGCCGTTTACGAATAGTGAACATTAAAATTTGGGACACCCTATATATATATATATATATATATATATATATATATATATATATATATATATAAACTTAGCCGCAAAAATAATGCACAACCAAAAATTATGCTCAATTTCAAAGTTAATTTTCTCGCGAACAGATAAATTGATTTCGTAAATTTTTTTTTTGAAATGTAGCTTTTTTCTTTGGTAATTGCACTGTGAAGAACTTCTTATTCATATTTCAGTTTAAGGGTTATACAGGGTGCAAAAATGAGAATAGTTTTTTTTACATTAAATTTGAGACCCCCTGTAGGGACCATTAGCCACAACAACGGATGCATAATGAAATCATACTATAGCCTCATGTTTTTTGAACATTTTGTTTTTTAAGTTCTCTGATATCTGCAATATAAAATAAAATACACAGTTTTATACCAGAACATGTTTTTCTTCATTAATCACAGTTTTACTGTATGGATGTTAATTGCACTTGTTGATATTAAATCCATACGTAAACATTTAATATACTTTATTATTTCACTAACTGAATAAACTATACATTTAACTATAAAACAATCACAGACAGCACATAACAGATGACCGAGCGTGGAGAGACGTATCTTCACTGTGTCGGTTAGTAGCGAGGAGAGAGCGAGAGAGATCCCTGGTGTCTCTTATATAGTAGTTCTTGACAGCTTGCTGTCGAATAACGTAACGCAACGTTTTAGCTGTCAAGAGAAACACAGAGTAGTGTTGACGGAAACACTGCGGTCGGAATCACCGCCACATACTCCCCTCTCAGTGGCAACGCTATTAGTTCAAGTATCTTCGTGGAAATCGAACTCTACGTCCATGGCGTGTCGTTTGAACGGGAACGGGAACTTCACTGTCACTTTCAGTTTCACTAGGTGTTGGACTTTCACTGTCACTTTCAGTTTCACTAGGTGTTGGACTTTGACTGTCACTGTCAGTTTCACTAGGATGTCTCTGAGGCTGGAAAGTTGTCTGTTCGTTATCACAAAGAATGAATGCGGGTTTAAGACGGTCAACAGAAATTGTCTCTTCTCCGTGTGATTTCTTGATTTTGAAGACTTTGTCAGTTCGGGATAACACTTCAAAGGGGCCGTCATAAACTGGTTCGAGAGTTTTTCGCGGAATATCAATGCGAACAAAAACAAAAGGAGCTTCCATAAGCTTAGGATGGACAAATACCTTTTTTGCAGTATGATGTTTAAAAGGTACTGGTCGAAGTTTCCTTATGTCTTCTTTCAGCTGAGATATAAGTGGTGGAACATCATGAGCTTGTGTGCTGTTGAAAAAGTCGGTGGGAAGTTTGATTGATTCTCCGTAGACTATTTCAGCGGGTGTTGAGCGATATTCTGGAATTATGTACGATCTGAGTCCTAGTAACACAATTGGCAATTTAGCGACCCAGTTTTCGTCCATATGGGCTTTCAAGGCCTGTTTCAGAACTCTATGCCATCTCTCGATTACACCATTTGCTGCTGGGTGGTAAGCTGTGGTCTTGATGTGGTCTGCACCTAGTGTTTTAGTGAGGTGTGTGAAAAGGTGGCAATCGAATTGTTTACCTCTGTCTGTGGTGATGTATTGCGGAACACCGAAACGAGAGATCCAGCATGATAAAATAGTGTTCGCTACTGTTTCTGCTGTAATATCTGACAATGGAATTGCTTCGGGCCATCGAGAAAATCTGTCTATTATTGTTAACAGATAGCGTTGACCTTGTGATGCTGGTAATGGTCCCACAATGTCAACATTTATATGCGAGAATCTTCTCATGGCTGGGGTGTATTGTCCAATGGCACTGGAAGTGTGTCTCCATATCTTGACTTTCTGGCAGGGAATGCAAGTTTTAGAGCAAAGAGATACATCGCGTTTCAATTTGGGCCAACAAAATCTATCCTGGACCAGATCGACTGAAGCTGATATGCCTGGATGAGATAAATTGTGGATAGAATCGAAAATCTTTCGGCGAAATTTGAGCGGAATGAATGGGCGAAGTTTCTTTGAAGAAGAATCGCAAATAAGATTCAATCCGTTGTCAAGAGGCATGTTTTGAAATTTGTATGAGGAAGATTTAGACTGCAGAAGGTGTTTGAGTTCCTCACAAGATGACTGAGCTTGCGCAATTTCTTGGAGTGACACAGTGGAAGAAAGTGAAATTGTTTCAATGCGAGAACAATAGTCTGCGGGAATGTTTGTAGGACCTGGTATGTAGCGAATGTCTGTGGTAAATTGACCTAGGAAGTCTAAATGTCGTAGTTGCCTTGGAGATGCTTTATCGACGCGTTGTTCAAAAGCGTATGTCAAAGGTTTGTGGTCCGTATAAATGGTGAAATGCCGACCTTCTAGGGTATATCTAAAGTATTTAACTGCCTGATAAGCAGCTAGAAGTTCGCGATCGTAGGTGCTGTAAGATTTTTGGGCTGAAGTAAGCTTTTTAGAGTAGAAGCCTAGGGGTTCTAGTGTTTGATCACGTAGTTGTTGGAGGGAAGCGCCTACGGCATAATCAGAAGCATCGACATGGAGAATCAGTGGTAGCGAAGAAGACGGATGAGCTATTAGTGTAGCGTTTTTTAGTGCCTCTTTCAAACGTTCGAATGCTTCTCGAGTCTGAGGAGTCCACTCGATTTTACGTTTGTCGCGTTTTTTGGGATTCTGGCAGAGGTCGAATAGTGGTTGCTGAATTTCCGTAGCACGTGGAAGAGAACGACGGTAGAAATTTATGAGACCTAGAAATCTTCTGAGTTTTTCAATGGTATCGGGAAGAGGTAGGTCGGTAATAGCTTTGATGCGTTCAGGAAGTGGAAATAATCCAGATTTATTTACACGAAAACCTAAAAATAAAATTTCGGCCACTCCGAATTCACATTTAGATGAATTGATACGGATGCCGTTGTCTTGAAGTGTCTGAAAAAGTTTTGCTAGATGCTCTTGATGTTCTTTTTCAGAGGCTGATGCAACGAGAATATCGTCAAGATAGGAGTAGGCAAAGTCAAGATGTCTTAAAATTGAATGTAAATATCTTTGAAATGTTTGTGCTGAATTACGAAGGCCAAATGGGGTTTTAACAAATTCGAATAACCCAAATGGAGTTATGACTGCTGTTTTGGGAATATCTTGAGGTGCTACTGGGATGTGATGGAAAGCGCGAATGATATCTAATTTTGAAAAAATACGTTTGCCTTCTAACTGGGCATTAAAATCCTGCAAATTTGGAATGGGATATTTGTCTGGGATTGTTTTAGCGTTTAGTGCTCGGTAATCCCCACATGGTCTCCATGAGCCATCCTTTTTTTTGCACCATGTGGAGGGGGCTTGACCATGGACTTTTGGAGGGTCTACAAATTCCCAAGTCCATCATGTGCTGGAATTCTAGCTTTGCTTGAGCTAGCTTTTCCGGGGGCAATCTTCTAGCTTTTGAAGTGACAGGTGGTCCTTCCGTACTTATAGTATGGAAGAACTCAACCTCTGGAAGGTTGCTAGAAGAAGCTTCCTTAAAAAGGTCAGGAAATTGTTGTAGCAATTTGAAGTACTGGTGTGTCGGGTCTATAAGATGAATTTTAGAATTAATTCCTGGTGGTGGGTTAGCACCGGTCTTAGAGAGGTTTGTCTTTGTATCGATTAAACGTCTATGTTTCATATCCACAAGTAAAGCAAACTCTGCTAGAAAATCAGCGCCTATAATTGGTTGCTTGATATCGGCAAGTGTGAAGGGCCAGCAGAACCTACGGCGTAAACCTAGATCCAAATCTAATAGTTGTTCGCCATAGGTATGAATAGGGGTCCCGTTTGCAGCATACAAGGTACGTTTCGATTGAAATTTCCGTTGGTCGTGAGTGGGTGGAATAACTGAAATATCCGCTCCAGAGTCGATTAGAAATTTCATATTGGAGCGTCTATCAAAAATAAAAAGGCGGCGTGTTAGGTGGCTCTCGTCTCCTGCCGCGTTGAGGGAGTGCCTTATTAGTTTTCCGACACATGTTTTGCTTTAAAATTGCAAGGTTGGATGCAACGTTTGGCCTTGTTGCCAAATCGTTCATGATACCAACACGTGGAGGTTGAGGAATTTGCGGTTATGGAATTTCGAGAAAGCTTGGGTCTTTCTCGGGAGGTAGATCGGGAACGCGTTCGCAATTCGTTGACTGATGCTGTTAGCTTCTCTAATTGCGCTTCTAACTTAGCTAGCTTGTCGGGCTCGCGTGACTGAATTTCAGTCACGTTGTATTTATCTCCGGAAATTTCCACGATTTTGTCTGCTGTAACCGACAATTTTTCTAGAGAATCGTTGCTCAAAGCCAAAATTGAACGAACATTGACTGGTAAACGTTGTAGAAATAAAATTTTAAGGAAATTTTCTCCAATCTGACTACCGGCTAAAAACTTCATTTCGCGTAAAAGTTGCGATGGTTTTCTGTCGCCTAATTCTAATTCTGTTAAAAGTTTATTTAATTTGCGACTATCGGACTCTTCAAATTCTAATAAAAGACGTTTCATTAGATCTGAATAGGGGGTTGATGATAATGGTTGGGTTAAAAAATCTGAAATTGACTCTGCGACATCAGGATCGAGTATAGCGAGTACATGACTGAATTTTGTCTTTTCAGAACTGATCTGCGATATATCAAACTGGGCGTCAACCTGCATTTGCCAGATTTTCACGTTACGTCTCCATATAGGAGGTAATTTTATTGCAACCCTTGCCATGATATTGCTGTTTGAAGAATCTTCGGACATTGTGAAAAAAATCAGATAATTTTTAAATTAGAAAAGACTGACCTGTTTAGATATTCGTTTTCTGTAGGCATGAGCACGTGCGTGGAAGTTAGGCGACGTTGGCTGGAACATCAGGCTGGGCATCTTCGGCTTGCGGCACGGGGTCACCAATATGGATGTTAATTGCACTTGTTGATATTAAATCCATACGTAAACATTTAATATACTTTATTATTTCACTAACTGAATAAACTATACATTTAACTATAAAACAATCACAGACAGCACATAACAGATGACCGAGCGTGGAGAGACGTATCTTCACTGTGTCGGTTAGTAGCGAGGAGAGAGCGAGAGAGATCCCTGGTGTCTCTTATATAGTAGTTCTTGACAGCTTGCTGTCGAATAACGTAACGCAACGTTTTAGCTGTCAAGAGAAACACAGAGTAGTGTTGACGGAAACACTGCGGTCGGAATCACCGCCACATACTGGATACTTTTTTGGTTTAATATACACAGTAGTCTATGATAAACAAACAATATCGGCAAATGTCAGTTTGACAATTCCTTTATTTATTTATGTACCTATCGTCTTAAACTGTATAATTAAGTTCATAATTTGTGATCTATCGTTCTTTCGTGAAAATGCAACCTGTTAGAAGGAATATGACTCGTGATGAATGTGTTCAAGCAGTGACGTTACATAATAAAGGAGTAAGCTACAACGCTATTGGTTTGAGATTAGGATTTGCACATACAACAATTTCTCGTGTTGTTCAACGCTTCAGGGGAACTAAGGACTATGACATACGTCCACGACAAAGCAGACCTCGGGTAACTACCGTTGTTCAAGATCGCTATATTATACTGCGTGCTTTAAGAGAACGTTTCACCACGTCAAGAAAACTTTTGAGACAACTCAGTGCAGTTCATAATATTCAACCAAACATTGATACTATGAGGAGACGTCTTTCTGAACACAATTTACATGTCAGAGTTCCAGCGACAGGCCCTTGATTAAATGCAGACCACCGCAGAGCTAGACTGCAATTCACCAGGGAGCATGTAAACTGGACTATTGAGGACTGGGAACACGTTCTATTTACAGACGAATCTAGGTTTTATCTATATAGCTCCGATAGACGTCTAAGAGTTATCCGCCGGCCAGGTGAGCGTTATGCATAGTGCAACATACGTGAAACAACTTTATTTCATGGAGGCTCTGTGATCTTTTGGGCTGGAATTTCTTCCACAGCACGAACGGATATCGTACCATTACATGGGGTGCTTTAAATAGCGAAAGATATATCAATGACGTTTTGTCTGAGCACGTTGTCCCTTTCGCTCCGTACATTGGGAATAATTTTTTACTAATGCACGATAACGCAAGACCTCATGTAGCACGGATCGTCAATGAATATTTACATGAAGTAAATATTTGAACTGTTCATTCGTTACCGCACAATCCCGATATGAATCGTCCCGATATGAATCCTATTGAGCACTTATGGGATATTATTGGTAGGGCACTCAGGCAGCATCAACCCGCTCCTGCCAACCTGCAAGATGTCGAAATAATGGTTACCGATATTTGGAATGGACTTGACCAAAATCAAATATCCAATTTAATATCGAGTATGCCTCGGCGATGTGCAGCAGTTATTAGAAGTACAGGTGGAAACACGCGCTACTAATGTACTTTTTTTGCTATGTATTGTTAATTATTGTTAGTGTTATTCTTAGTTTAATGTTGTCAAAATGTTATTTTAATGAAAAAGAAACATGTATAGAACTGTGTATTTTATTTGATATTGCAGATATCAGAGAAATTTAAAAAACAAAATGTTCAGAAAACATGAGGCTACAGTATGATTTCATTATGCATCAGTTGTTGTGGCTAATGGTCCCTACAGGGTGTTTCAAATTTAACTTAAAAAAACTATTCTCATTTTTGCACCCTGTATAAGCCTTAAACTGAAATCTGAATAAAAAGTTCTTCACAGTGCAATTACCAAAGAAAAAAGCTACAGTTCAAAAAAAAAGATCGAAATCTATTTATCGGTTCACAAGAAAATCAACTTTGAAATTGAGCATAATTTTTGGTTGTGCGTTATTTTTGCGGCTAAGTGTATTATATATATATATATATATATATATATATATATATATATATATATATATATATATATATATATATATATATATATATATATATATATATGTGTGTGTGTGTGTGTGTGTGTGTGTGTGTGTGTGTGTATTTACTATTGGCAAAACATAATAAAGACGCATTAACATATCGTAATGCCTCTTTTCCCGTAAAATAATTCTGGAAATAGAATGAATTGTTATTCTCTAATTAGAATCAAAATAGTTTGTTTGATATAATATCTACATTCTACATAGTACAGCTAATACGTCTAGAAAATACAATCGGCTATTATTTTTGTGCAAAACGTAGGTACATCCACAATTTATGCGGCGGAAAAATTGTTTTTTGCACGGGGCAGCCGAGGATTCAGGATCGGCCCTGGGTGGTAGGTTTCGTAAATACGCCTAATCTTAAGAACATTAAAATATTTCACGTTATTTGTATGACAATTGTATAATTAAAATAAATAAATGGTAGGTACTATTTTAATGTATTACTACTTACAAAAGTTGATAGAAGCGGAGCTTTCTAAATACAACACAATGCAATAAAAACATAAAATCTGACTGCGAAACTTAGTTTTACATTTAAAAGATAAACCTTATCAACAATAGTGTTTAAAACGGACCATACACACTGAGATTTGTTGCTATACTTGTATCGGTGCATGGGTTTTATGAAACATGTGTCAAGGCATCAGATGGCCACACACACTGATACCGCTTATTGTCATTTGTGGCAGGCTCCCCAGTATAGATCGTCTACAGTTTCATGAATCTGCCTGATCTGTCAATTGAAATATTATTAGTGCTGTTAGAGAAGCATTAATAATAACCAACAATATTAGTAGAAATAAAAGACCCAAGAGAAAATGGTGTTAGAGGTGGTTGCTGCTGAGAGATAAATTTTCAAATGTTCACTAAGGGAAAGATTTGAACATGTGATGAACACTAATAAGACCACTTGGAGAACCAAAATCACCACAACACATTTTAAAAACATGTCGATCGTTTCACTAACCAAGTTAGCATCATCAGAGGATGAGTAATTCAAAATTATTCATCCTCTGACGACGCTAACTTGGTTAGTGAAACGATCGTCAGGTTTTTTTTTAATGTATTGTGGTGATTTGGGTTCTCCAAGTGTGCTTTTCATATATATGAGACAAAAGAAAATGAAACATGAAACATTCGAGTCCAAACGTCATTGTGTTAAATCTTTCCGACTGAGGTATGGACTAAGGTCCGGTACTTCAGGAAGTGGAGTTTAGTGGGTAGGAGTCCCACATTACCTAGATATCTCACACACTACAGTGTTGTGAATGAGGTCCGCATGTAGCAATGTCCACTCCTGTATAAAAAAACGTATTTAAACACAAACAGTATATCTGGTCTTGCTCATGCCAGGCGGTATCTACAATGATGTACTACTAAAGGCAATGAATGACAGGTATGTGCTTTATGGTGATAAGACTAATAAAGATAGAGGGGAATAGGTAGTATTCACTGCCACGTGTTTGTTTTATTTGTTTCGTTGATTTTTATTTTTAATTTCTTATTTATGTATTTACTTGTTATTCATAGTTTAAGAATTGTTTTATAAACAACCTTCTATACATTACAAAATAAATGATGTTTTTGACTCAAATGATTTATTTCATATAAAGCACAAATCTTCCGAAAATTTACGAAATCTACCAAAAAATTCGAGCATTTCTACCGAAATATACAGCGCGAGGTGTGACAGTCATGGTTCATCGGTTAGATCAGTTCATTTGATCGATTACCTGTTCAAAAATGAAAACCTATTCAAGTGTATGGGGTATAAAGAAGATATTATTACATATTCATAATTACATAGTTATTACTACTCATTGCAAGTGTGGCGGTGGTTCCGACCGCAGTGTTTTAGTCAACACTACCCTATGTTTCTCTTGACAGCTAAACGTTGCGTTACGTTATTCGACAGCAAGCTGTCAAGAACTACTATATAAGAGACACCAGGGATCTCTCTCGCTCTCTCCTCGCTACCAACCGACACAGTGAAGATACGTCTCTCCACGCTCGGTCAGTTATCTGTTATGTGCTGTTGTTTTATAGTTAAATGTATCATATAGTTTATTCAGTTAGTGAAATAATAAAGTATATTAAATGTTTACGTATGGATTTAATATCAACAAGTGCAATTAACATCCATATTGGTGACCCCGTGCCGCAAGCCGAAGATGCCCAGCCTGATGTTCCAGCCGACGTCGCCTAACTTCCACGCACGTGCTCATGCCTACAGAAAACGAATATCTAAAAGGTCAGTCTTTTCTAATTTAAAAATTATCTGATTTTTTTCACAATGTCCGAAGATTCTTCAAGCAGCAATATCATGGCAAGGGTTGCAATAAAATTACCTCCTATATGGAGACGTAACGTGAAAATCTGGCAAATGCAGGTTGACGCCCAGTTTGATATATCGCAGATCAGTTCTGAAAAGACAAAATTCAGTCATGTACTCGCTATACTCGATCCTGATGTCGCAGAGTCAATTTCAGATTTTTTAACCCAACCATTATCATCAACCCCCTATTCAGATCTAATGAAACGTCATTTATTAGAATTTGAAGAGTCCGATAGTCGCAAACTAAATAAACTTTTAACAGAATTAGAATTAGGCGACAGAAAACCATCGCAACTTTTACGCGAAATGAAGTTTTTAGCCGGTAGTCAGATTGGAGAAAATTTCCTTAAAATTTTATTTCTACAACGTTTACCAGTCAACGTTCGTTCAATTTTGGCTTTGAGCAACGATTCTCTAGAAAATTTGTCGGTTACAGCAGACAAAATCGTGGAATTTTCCGGAGATAAATACAACGTGGCTGAAATTCAGTCACGCGAGCCCGACAAGCTAGCCAAATTAGAAGCGCAATTAGAGAAGCTAACAGCATCAGTCAACGAATTGCGAACGCGTTCCCTATCTACCTCCCGAGAAAGACCCAAGCTTTCTCGAAATTCCATAACCGCAAATTCCTCAACCTCCACGTGTTGGTATCATGAACGATTTGGCAACAAGGCCAAACGTTGCATCCAACCTTGCAATTTCAAAGCAAAACATGTGTCGGAAAACTAATAAGGCACTCCCTCCACGCGGCAGGAGACGAGAGCCACCTAACACGCCGCCTTTTTATTTTTGATAGACGCTCCAATATGAAATTTCTAATCGACTCTGGAGCAGATATTTCAGTTATTCCACCCACTCACGACCAACGGAAATTTCAATCGAAACGTACCTTGTATGCTGCAAACGGGACCCCTATTCATACCTATGGCGAACAACTATTAGATTTGGATCTAGGTTTACGCCGTAGGTTCTGCTGGCCCTTCACACTTGCCGATATCAAGCAACCAATTATAGGCGCTGATTTTCTAGCAGAGTTTGCTTTACTTGTGGATATGAAACATAGACGTTTAATCGATACAAAGACAAACCTCTCTAAGACCGGTGCTAACCCACCACCAGGAATTAATTCTAAAATTCATCTTATAGACCCGACACACCAGTACTTCAAATTGCTACAACAATTTCCTGACCTTTTTAAGGAAGCTTCTTCTAGCAACCTTCCAGAGGTTGAGTTCTTCCATACTATAAGTACGGAAGGACCACCTGTCACTTCAAAAGCTAGAAGATTGCCCCCAGAAAAGCTAGCTCAAGCAAAGCTAGAATTCCAGCACATGATGGACTTGGGAATTTGTAGACCCTCCAAAAGTCCATGGTCAAGCCCCCTCCACATGGTGCAAAAAAAGGATGGCTCATGGAGACCATGTGGGGATTACCGAGCACTAAACGCTAAAACAATCCCAGACAAATATCCCATTCCAAATTTGCAGGATTTTAATGCCCAGTTAGAAGGCAAACGTATTTTTTCAAAATTAGATATCATTCGCGCTTTCCATCACATCCCAGTAGCACCTCAAGATATTCCCAAAACAGCAGTCATAACTCCATTTGGGTTATTCGAATTTGTTAAAACCCCATTTGGCCTTCGTAATTCAGCACAAACATTTCAAAGATATTTACATTCAATTTTAAGACATCTTGACTTTGCCTACTCCTATCTTGACGATATTCTCGTTGCATCAGCCTCTGAAAAAGAACATCAAGAGCATCTAGCAAAACTTTTTCAGACACTTCAAGACAACGGCATCCGTATCAATTCATCTAAATGTGAATTCGGAGTGGCCGAAATTTCATTTTTAGGTTTTCGTGTAAATAAATCTGGATTATTTCCACTTCCTGAACGCATCAAAGCTATTACCTACCTACCTCTTCCCGATACCATTGAAAAACTCAGAAGATTTCTAGGTCTCATAAATTTCTACCGTCGTTCTCTTCCACGTGCTGCGGAAATTCAGCAACCACTATTCGACCTCTGCCAGAATCCCAAAAAACGCGACAAACGTAAAATCGAGTGGACTCCTCAGACTCGAGAAGCATTCGAACGTTTGAAAGAGACACTAAAAAACGCTATACTAATAGCTCATCCGTCTTCTTCGCTACCACTGATTCTCCATGTCGATGCTTCTGATTATGCCGTAGGCGCTTCCCTCCAACAGCTACGTGATCAAACACTAGAACCCCTAGGTTTCTACTCTAAAAAGCTTACTTCAGCCCAAAAATCTTACAGCACCTACGATCGCGAACTTCTAGCTGCTTATCAGGCAGTTAAATACTTTAGATATACCCTAGAAGGTCGCCATTTCATCATTTATACGGACCACAAACCTTTGACATACGTTTTGAACAACGCGTCGATAAAGCATCTCCAAGGCAACTACGACATTTAGACTTCCTAGGTCAATTTACCACAGACATTCGCTACATACCAGGTCCTACAAACATTCCCGCAGACTATTGTTCTCGCATTGAAACAATTTCACTTTCTTCCACTGTGTCACTCCAAGAAATTTCGCAAGCTCAGTCATCTTGTGAGGAACTCAAACACCTTCTGCAGTCTAAATCTTCCTCATACAAATTTCAAAACATGCCTCTTGACAACGGAATGAATCTTATTTGCGATTCTTCTTCAAAGAAACTTCGCCCATTCATTCCGCTCAAATTTCGCCGAAAGATTTTCGATTCTATCCACAATTTATCTCACCCAGGCATATCAGCTTCAGTCGATCTGGTCCAGGATAGATTTTGTTGGCCCAAATTGAAACGCGATGTATCTCTTTGGTCTAAAACTTGCATTCCCTGCCAGAAAGTCAAGATATGGAGACACACTTCCAGTGCCATTGGACAATACACCCCAGCCATGAGAAGATTCTCGCATATAAATGTTGACATTGTGGGACCATTACCAGCATCACAAGGTCAACGCTATCTGTTAACAATAATAGACAGATTTTCTCGATGGCCCGAAGCAATTCCATTGTCAGATATTACAGCAGAAACAGTAGCGAACACTATTTTATCATGCTGGATCTCTCGTTTCGGTGTTCCGCAATACATCACCACAGACAGAGGTAAACAATTCGATTGCCACCTTTTCACACACCTCACTAAAACACTAGGTGCAGACCACATCAAGACCACAGCGTACCACCCAGCAGCAAATGGTGTAATCGAGAGATGGCATAGAGTTCTGAAACAGGCCTTGAAAGCCCATGTGGACGAAAACTGGGTCGCTAAATTGCCAATTGTGTTACTAGGACTCAGATCGTACATAATTCCAGAATATCGCTCAACACCCGCTGAAATAGTCTACGGAGAATCAATCAAACTTCCCACCGACTTTTTCAACAGCACACAAGCTCATGATGTTCCACCACTTATATCTCAGCTGAAAGATGACATAAGGAAACTTCGAGCAGTACCTTTTAAACATCATACTGCAAAAAAGGTATTTGTCCATCCTAAGCTTATGGAAGCTCCTTTTGTTTTTGTTCGCATTGATATTCCGCGAAAAACCCTCGAACCAGTTTATGACGGCCCCTTTGAAGTGTTATCCCGAACTGACAAAGTCTTCAAAATCAAGAAATCACACGGAGAAGAGACAATTTCTGTTGACCGTCTTAAACCCGCATTCATTCTTTGTGATAACGAACAGACAACTTTCCAGTCTCAGAGACATCCTAGTGAAACTGAAAGTGACAGTGAAAGTCCAACACCTAGTGAAACTGAAAGTGACAGTGAAGTTCCCGTTCCCGTTCAAACTACACGCCATGGACGTAGAGTTCGATTTCCACGAAGAGACTTGAACTAATAGCGTTGCCACTGAGAGGGGAGTATGTGGCGGTGGTTCCGACCGCAGTGTTTTAGTCAACACTACCCTATGTTTCTCTTGACAGCTAAACGTTGCGTTACGTTATTCGACAGCAAGCTGTCAAGAACTACTATATAAGAGACACCAGGGATCTCTCTCGCTCTCTCCTCGCTACCAACCGACACAGTGAAGATACGTCTCTCCACGCTCGGTCAGTTATCTGTTATATGCTGTTGTTTTATAGTTAAATGTATCATATAGTTTATTCAGTTAGTGAAATAATAAAGTATATTAAATGTTTACGTATGGATTTAATATCAACAAGTGCAATTAACATCCATAGCAAGTATGTGACATACATGGGTTTTCTGGGCTATAAATTTTCAACTATTATCTAGCGAATGCTACTTTCATCCCCCACACAGTAAGGAGAAGAGCAACTTTTCTTGTGTTCAATCCAGCTAGAATGTAATATTTGCCCCTCAAGCTATTTTCCAAGGTTTCTAAGAAGGCGTAACAACCGAATGTTCAGTTGTCTTGTCCACTCTGCCACCCCATACCAATCTGTCATTAAATTTTAATAATACCAGTTATTGTGAGGGATCGTCTGTTAAATAATGAAAAAACGTCTACAATACTACTTGCCAAGAATAATTATTGCGGTAGACTCTAATTATTAAATATGTTATCTGCACTCTGCATGCAGCATGCACAGTTTTAGAAAAAATTACTTTTGACGAAGGAAAGGTTACAGTAGACCACCAATTTTATTTTGTTATAATACATATCGGTAAATTTACAGATAAGCTCACGCAGGGTTTTTAGACCTTTTTTTTAGAAATATTTATAGAACCCCCGGATGCATAAACCACAAGAAAAATCTCTTGCAAACAACTCCCAAGAAATTTATGGGTCCAGGAGCGAATAGGGGTGCTGGGCGGGGAAGATGATAAAGAAGTATAAACGAAAATGCGGAAAAACAGCTACATAAGCTACCTTTATTTGATTGTCCAGCTATACCTAATTAAAATCATGTTTGCCGCCCGCAAAGATCCCCTATTCGCCGCAGGTCCCGTAACTTTCTTGGGGATTATTCAAAAGAATTTTTTTGTGTTTTATTGATTGAGCGTGGTGTTATGCATGCAGAATGACAAGGAAAAACCAATATGACGATGCATTGTTATGTCAAAAAATGTTGACACTTATTAACATTTTTAACATAACAATGTGTGATGGGGGAAAGTTGCATTCAATAGGAATGCTTGAAAATTCATAGCTCAGAAAACCCATGATACAAATAACGAGAGATATGATAATTAGAGTGCCTATTTTTAGAACAGTCACGCGTATGGTGTCAAGTGGTGAGTTCAATGTAACAATAATATGCTGTCTTACAATGGGGTTTGACGTTTCATCACAACCTCTTAACAAATTACATGCTTTACTAATATTTAAGTGCATGCAGTTGTAGGTAATTTTTAAGATCAGAATACTATACTGTGATTATATAGCATGATGATCAAATCAAGTTTATGAATGTAAACGCCCTCTTAATGTCTGCGAACGGGTTCCCTACTTTTTTAAGTTTGTGTATCCCCAATGCTAATTGAGGGCTTCCCTGTATTATACTTGTCTTGTGCGTATATATATATATATATATATATATATATATATATATATATATATATATATATATATATATATATATATATATATATATATATTTGTGTGTGTATGATATAAAAATGAAAAAAATTAAATTTAGTGCTGCGTTCTATATTATCTGAAAAAGATCTCTTCTAAGTCATTATATCATGCAGAAAACCCATGTAGGTCTCACACTTGTGATGAGTTGAGTTGAGTTGAGTTTTGAGATGGCCTTGAACTCTTCGTCCATCAGCCACAGACTTTTATTTTGTACTTTTGCAGCCGGAAATTGTCGGAGATAAAATATATCCCTACCATATACACTTGTGATGAGTAGTGATAATTATTCAATCACGAATATGTAATAATAATGTTATCTGACTTTCCGTGTCCAAGCAAATTAACTTGGCCTCTTTATACTTTATATTATTCAATACGTTTTCAATTTTGAGCAGGTAATCAGTCAAATGAACTGATCTAAATATGGACCACTGATAAACGATCAGTTAGAAGTAAAAAAACTTTCACAACAAAACTTCCCACAATGTTTGCGTCAACATTCTGTGAAATATTCACAATCTCATACAATTCTCCAAGCAATTTGCAGGAATTCTGCCAGGATTTATTTTGCTACTGATTGCGTTTCAGGCGATGTAAACTCATGATATAATGACTTAAAAGAGATATGATATTGCGCATATGCCCGCTCCCACGTATGACGTCACGTGGTGAGTAACGTTGTAGAAGTCCAACTACACACTTAAAACAAAGTCATTCCCAATCAAAAAGTTTCTATACGTCAGTTTAATGCGGTTGAAGTGACGCCTATATTGTCTTTTTCAGATAATAAAGATCGCAGCACTAAATTTAATCGTTTTCATTTTTATTACTTCCAACCGTATGCACTTAAATATTAGTAAATTACGTAATTTGTTAACAGGTTGTGATGAAACGTCAAACCCCACTGCACGACAGCATATTATTGTTGCATTGGACTCACCACTTGACGCCATGCGCGTGACTGGCCTAAAAATAGGTAGTCAATATCATATCTCTCGGTATTTGTATCATGATGTAAACTAAACCAAATACTATTATAATGACAATACAGGACACTTCGGCTGATTTCATGTTTCAAGAATATCAGCGCCCCTAGCGAATAGTACTGATGTTACGTCGTTCGAGAACGTGAAACACTATCAATTGCTGGTGTTTAACTGTGTATAATTAAATAATTAAGTTTGAGCTGTGTTTTTTACAATGAATGTTAGTGGTTGGGTGTGTGCAATCTATAATTGTTCGAATTACAACGTGCTAAATCTATCAAAGATATTTCATAGGTTTCCAAAGAATGGCGAAACGTGAATATGATTTGAAGCAGAAGACAAATTCAGAATCACTTTTATGCCAATATGTACAGTTCGCAGAAGATAATTTATTGTGTAATATTTACCATCATGTACCTATTTATAGATAAACTTCGTGGTTGAAAGGTTTCAATCATAACTTGTCTTCCAGTGCATCAAAAAAATATATCAAGGCAAAAAAAGTTTTGCATTAATAATAAATGATATAAGAAAACTGTTTTTCTATATTCTTCTGTGTCCTTTTTTATTTCAGCATGGCATAAATTGTCACATTTTTTCACATTTAAAATTATTTTACTTGGTAAAGGTTTTTAATTATCTTCCCAAGACAAGTTTTTAAAGAGACAATTAGAAATAGCAGATTCAGCCCTATAATAGATTTATTCACGGAAGTAAGAGTTAGTCTCACCTTTCACCTGCTCAATTTCTTAATTATGTACTAAGTATATCAGTTACATATTTTAAAATATTAGATTAGTAAGACAGTTTTCATGTAAATATATGGCAAATTGAGTACTGTGCTACCATTTATACCTAGGACAATTATTTATAGGTAAGTACAGATTGTAACTTAATATCCTCAGAAATAGCTTTCAGTATATTAGTAGGTATTGGGCCACTTTGGACAGACAGTGACGTCACATGTGGTTAAGTATGGGATCTGCATTACCGACATGACAGTTGACAGTTGACAGCTGCCAGTTACCGACATGACAGTTGACAGTTGACAGCTGCCAGTTACCGACCCAACAGTATATAGATAGGGGGCCCCGCCCACAAGGACTCCGTCCCTTCCAAGATGGCGGACCCAAGATGGCTTCCAATGTAACCTGCATTCTAAGGTCATTGACCTGTCTTTGGCCAGACAGTGACGTCACACGACTTGGGCCAGACAGTCACATAAGTGTCTAACCTATTACTTCAAATTATTATATTTTGAAAAAAACCATTTGGTGCAGGTGAGTTTCGAACCCGGGGCATTCAGATGGGAGGCAACGATGCTACCCATTGAGCTAAGCAGACGCTTGTTAATTTATTGTTTTAGGCTGGTATATATATATACGACTTTTAATTACAAACAAACCATACATGTAACATAATTAAAGTTTTTGTTATTATTAGACAAATGGATGATTTACAAAATAATGTTTAATATTAGAGGCGGAACCAAAACGGAAGAACCAAAATGGCGGAATGAAAGATGGAAGCCTGTGATACCTTAAGCTGACATTATAAAAAATGGCGGCTTTCTTTCTTAAAGATGGTGCCTTTCGCTGATAAAGATGGTTGAAGACTTATTTAAAAATAACACACAGAGGTCGTTAGCAAACAAAAGAAGGAAGTTCAGAAACATACTGTAGGGGGCCCCTTGATGGGTAAATGGTATTCGTGTTTGAGCTTGTCTAGAATACAGCCGTTAGAAGTATGACATCATCCACAAACCTGTTCCACAAACCTGTTTGAGTTTTGTCTGTACGGTTGTTATCTAGTGTAATTTCCGTTGAATGACATCACCCCATTATTTGTGTTTGAACTTGTCTGTGTATCTGTTTAATATACGCAAGAGAGAGGCCCGCTTAGGGTAAATAACGTGTCAGTTGATGACTTTGGTGAATGTTATCTTGTGTTATATCTGTTCAATCACCCCCATTACTCGTGTTTGAGCTTGTCTAGTACAAACCGAAAGGATGACATCATCCATGTAAATTGTTCACTACACACTGTTAAACTCATTCAAAATTTAGTTATCGTAGAGGTAAGACGTGCTTCAGTTAACTCTAACGTATCCAAGTGCTCAGTAGTGTGTTTAAAATGGCTACATTAAATGATGTGTGCTACCAGCAAATTAAAGACAACTTCTGGTATGGTTTATTTGCAGACTTTCAATTAATTATTGATAAAAACACTGGTTATTTTAATGCGACTAAGCTGTGTAAAGATGGTGAGAAAAGATTCAGACATTGGTTGGAAAATAAGAAAACTAAAGAGTTGATTACCTATTACAACGGTCAGGCGAAGAAACATTTAGGTAGCCAGAATACCGATTACCTTAATATTTCAACCGAAGATGTCCACTTAGAGTCACATCTAGGGGGCCGGAATTCCGGCCCCCTAGATGTGCTGGAAGCAACATCTCAACTAACACCTACAACCGCTACATACTTGGTGGACTTTGGTGGAACACAGACTGAAAACAACTTGATATCTGGTACATATGTCTGTAAAGATTTGATATTAAATTTGGCTTGTTGGATATCCAATAGTTTCTATGAAAAGTGCAACCAAATTATTTTTGATTTTTTCGTAAGTGAATTTAATCAAAAATACAAGGATAACCTCAAAGAAATTGAAGTGAAATTAATGGAGATAGATGATGAAGTGCAGCGTATGCGAGAAACAAATGCTAAAATCACAGAACATTTAGAAGATATATCTCCAAAACCAAGCAACCCTGGAAAACTTTGTGTTTTTGGTTTGCTTTCAAGAAATGAGAAGGATACTACCTATCCATATCATGCTGTAAGGACTCAGAAGAAAAGTTTTAAAAGAGCTGTCAAGAACTTTAAAAATAAACACCCTGATTCCGAAGTAGTTTTAAACATGTTGTATGATCCAAATTCTGTAAATCTCTTTAACAGAATAAAGACCGAAGTCGAATACCTCAAGGCGAAGAGAAACGATCTACAGATAGCAGATGTACCTCAGGAGAAGTTTATTCAGGATATTATTGATTTACGATATAAATTGTAATTGTTCACTTAGCTTAATTGTATGTAACCAGATGAAAAAAATAAAATAACATTATTTTAATAAAGACTTTTATTTTATTCTAAGTACATTAATACATTAAATATATAAGCTTATTTAACATCATCTGAATTTATCCAAGAATTCTGAGATTTATCAAAACCCAGCCATTTTACATAGAGCTGCTTGCCTTTCTTCCTCAAGATGCGTTCAACCAGATAGATGTCTGTTTGTTTCATGGCGATGTTGGATTTAAAAGTATCCACTTATCATGTAAATCTTTTAGTTTACCGTCTATTTCTCCCAGCTTATTCTTTAGCTTATTATTCTTTAATACATCAACATCTTTTAAAACTTGAGCAGTTATGTTCTTAGCTAAAATTTTCAATTTATTTTCAAATTCGTTTTTTAAAGCTTCCAACTCAGGTTTGTGTACAGCTTCAAGTAGTATGGCAATGATTCTTTGTGTTACCTCATCTTTGTTCTTCTGATAGTCGTCTATCCATACATCAACAAATTTTTTATTTACACCATCTGTTGCATCGACTGGATCAGCTATGTTACACAATCTATGGCTTTGCAAATCAAAATCACCACTAGTAGTTCTTGGGAAAATCTCTCTTTCAATAATTTTAAACTTAGAACCTTTATTGGATTGGGAACGTCCGAACTTATCGATAGACATTTTTATACTAAGCACTAAGGTAGGTATATCTTTGATATATGTAGGTATACTAGGCGATAACACCAACCTCCTTCAGTTCTTCAATGATTGACTGAATTTCATTGTTATGAGCATTATTACCAGCAGCCTGGGAAGCTACTAAAAGTCTAAGTCTATCAACCAGCTCATTTATGTCATCCCAATAGACATATTCTATTTGTTTGTTATTTTGTAGCATATAGTTGTTAGTGTTGCTGCTTACATTCTGAGCTCTAGGTTCAGTTTTTTGTTCTGCGTTATGATGTGTGTCGTAACCAAAACCTTGAGGAGTTGAGGATCTACGACCACGTGGATTTATCACCGGTTTTATTAGAGTCAGATACTTTTCAGAGGAACAACCCTTGGTTCGTGCGTTAGGATCATAGTTCATTTTATGCACACTAGTTGCTTCTAGAATATCTCTATAGTGTTGAAGATCGTCATAGGTATACCCTCTAGGTGTTTTTATAAATATCAATTCTAGCAGACCTTGTGTTTGCGGATATCTCCGTTGACCTAGTCGAATGTCATTATCAGTAAAATCCAAGTGTTTATTGCCAAGACTCCAGCTACCGGTATCTTTAGCGTAGCGAGCACCATACGTTTGATCAATGGTAGCGAGCCTTGGTGGTTCAGTAAAATACTTGTCTACATAATATCGAACTCGTTCAGGATATTGCTCCAAAAATTCTTGATATGCAGGGTTGGATGTGACAGTTTGTAGATCTGCCTCAAGCTCTTCAAATGTTGGGATATCCTCATCGGAACTTGTCTCCTCAGCCTCTTCCCTAGGTTCAGCTTCAAAAACTTCATGGTCTTTAAGGAACTGTACTTGGGGTTTCGTTTCTGGTACCACTTCTTCTTTGATTTGTTCAGCCTTTGGTTGTTGCTGGGGCTGCTGCTGCTGCTGTGCTGCTGTGTTTTTAGATATTTCACTTAGGGGCTCAACAAGTGGTTTATATAAACGTTGCAGAGCATCATCATTCTCGGCTCTGTTAAGTTTAAGCATTAAATGTTTTTTTCGAATATTGTCAGCAAGTTGTAAAATCCTTTTCTTAACTTTTCGCTCTTCCTTACCCAACACTTCCATTGTGCTACAACTGGTCGGTATTACCAGCTGGTCTAATAATTTGTTTGAGCGATACAGGTTGTGTGGTGGTTTAACATATACTGACTCCTTCATGGTACATGCCTTCTTATTTATCACGATGTCTGGCTGTCTTGTTAGACAGCTGTGTTAGACAGCTGTGTTAGACAGCTGTGTTAGACAGCTGTGTTAGACAGCTGTGTTAGACAGCTGTGTTAGACAGCTGTGTTAGACAGCTGTGTTAGACAGCTGTGTTAGACAGCTGTATGACAGCTGTATGACAGCTGTATTAGACACTTGTATGACATCTGTGTTAGACACCTGTGTTAGACAGCTGACTGTCCTGTCTATCATCGTTTGTTAGAATAATATATATCTATCGAATCCTTTTCTATATCGACCTTTGTGTACATCGTTTTCCTTCACAATCACCAACACACCATACTTATTATCTTTCCAGCATTGGTGGCAGATAGTTTTAAATTGTTTAAAGTCCATATCGGTGGTCACATGATCGTCGTACACATGTTTTAAATTGGTTTCATCTTGCTTGAATAACACAATAACATTGGTGTTGTCACGTACCAGATGTTTGGGTATTCGTGTATATGTTTGACAGAGATAGAATGAATCAATATTCTTATGTCTGCCCATACTGAAGTATGCTCTTATTTTATCTTGTTTGTCGCAAGCTACATCATCAAATATAAACACAGAGTTGTCCTTGGCATCTTCCGGATCTAATATTTCATCGTTTTCTCGATAAGGATAGTAACCAACACCTTTTGTGGCATTCATCACCTCCTTTAACATCTTGTATTTCGGTTGATACAGAGACTTTGAATACACATACACGTTATCAAATTTTAAACCGTTTGCTTCAAACAACAAACTCAGCATGACATTAGTTTTACCACACCCACTGGGACCACATATGATACAGCGAACGGTGTTTGGAAAGAGAGGACCATGCCTCAGTTGTTGTTGAGCTGTGTCCGTAACAACATCGTCTATATTTGTAATGGGTAAGGCAGAAGCGTGTTTGCTGGTACGCATCTTAACTTAAACTAAACTATATTTTATTTGGGTGTGTATATATATGAATGCAAGTGAGACACCCAGTCAGTATGCATGTTGGTGTCACAGAGTGAGGGCTGTTATTAACAAAGACAGATACAGGTTTTGCTGAAACGTTGCGGGGCGTTACAAACACCATGAAAGTTAACAGAAAACTTAATGAGGGGTTTTATGTAATCAACTCGAAGCCAAAGAAGAAGGTTCCCTTTAAAAACATACTAAGTCTGATTGAGGAAGTTATAAAAGATAGAAATCTTATTCCAACAGCGAACGTCGTATTTGATATAGCTCATACAATCGTTAGAAACATTGGTGGACGTAAGAATGTGCAGAAACCTCGAGTTATTCCAATACCTAAAAGTGGAGGCTTCCTTCCGCTGTTGCCTCTGATATTTGGTGGGCTGTCAGCACTAGGAGCTCTGGGTGGTGGTGCTGCAGGTATTGCCAAAGCCGTGAACGATGCCAAGTCTGCGAAACAGAAACTAGAGGAGGAAGAACGGCACAACAAAACAATGGAAGCCATCGCGATGGGTAGGAGAGGGAGTGGCTTGAAATTTAAGCCAAAATGCAAGAGACTGGGCAAAGGCATGTATCTCAAGAAACAGCGCTCCGGTTATGGGTTGTATCTGCAGAAACCAAAAAACGAGTAAGATGTTTACCAGCAAGACCTCTAACAAATGAAGACCTTGTGAAATTTGCTGGTAAAATGAAAATTCCATATTTTAGAGGTGTATACATGCGAGATACTTTGCCATCGAATGGGCCACGCAAGAATGAATCACTTATCATGAATTTGCAAACAAACAAGGAACCTGGCAGTCATTGGGTTGCAGTTAAGAAACGTGGTGACACAGCCGTGTACTTTGACTCATATGGAAACTTGAAACCACCAGTTGAGCTGCAGCGTTACCTTAAAAACTCTACTTTAATGTACAATCATGATGTGTATCAGAAATATAATACTTATAATTGTGGTCACTTATGTTTAAAATTTTTAAATAAAAGCCTTAAACAGTAGCCTGTGTGTATCAGTCATGGCGCACACCTTTGTGTTGAAAGACCGCAGCTCCCATCTGTCGTCAGACTACCATCCACCAATTGTTTTGGATGGTAATTATGCTGTTGCCTTGATAGGCTTTCACACCTACAACAACATACCCAACATCTATGAAGGTAAAAACAAATTTCATGTAAAAGAAGGAACCGGTTGGCGAACCATCACGATACCCACCGGTGCTTATGAAATAACACACTTGGAAGAGTTACTTCAAAATGAACTTGTTGGTGCTACAGCAACACACGAACAAAAGCAACAGGCTCTGCTTCTGAGACCTAATCCGAACACCATCAAATGTAGACTAAAGTGTTATACAAATGTCAGTTTTGAATTTGATGGTTCGATTGGGCGAATGTTGGGCTTTTCAAAACAAGTTCTTCAGCCGGACACCTTTTATGAATCTGATTTACCTGTTGATATAGTGGATGTTAGACAGATTCGCATCGAAACCAATATTGTGTCTGGTTCCTATTATAACGGACAACCCTCACATACGCTGTATGAGTTTGCTCCGATGGTTGATCCTGGCTACGCAATCGACATAGAACCTAACAATTTAATTTACTTGCCGGTGAACAAGCAAGAGATTTCCAATATAAGCATCGACATCGTCGACCAAGATTCAGTTCCTGTCAACTTTCAAGGTGAAGAGGTGTCTGTTCGCTTAAAACTTATAAAAGTTGCTTAGTATGTTGGTCTTCAAGGATATAAAATCAAGTGCATCTACCACATCAAATTCAGTTGAGTCAGACACGTCAAAGGGTACGCTTCGTCCCGATAATATTGAGTTCCTGCAAAGCCTGGGTTATCATGTCGTCAAAACTAGAAATATTCAAAGAACCCGTGTTTGATGATGGCATCGATCGAGAAGAGCTGCGTTCTTACTATTCACCAACTAAATCGTTTGGTAACAGCGATGAAATTGAAATAGCCATCAACCAACAAGATGCGTTCGTATGTCTGGCCGAGTCAGCTCTAATAATCGAAGGTGCTCTGGAACCTGTAGCAATCCAAAATGCCACTGGTGCTTGTTATCTGTCAAATAATGGAGGAGCAGCTCTGTTTGAATCAATGACCTATGAGTTAAATAACAAGGAAGTGGAACGAGTGCGAGACCCATACACCACAACCATCATCAAAAGTCTGCTATCGTTCAGTAAGAATGAAGCCCAATCTCTTAGCAACGCCGGTCTGAATGTGTCGTCGGAGCACATCACCTTAAATGATAACAAGTTTCACATGCTCATACCTGTCTGGTTCCTCTTCAGTTTCTTTCATCATTTCAAAGGAGTTCTCTGTGGCAAACATACTTTCCGCTTTACAAGAAGTCGAAACGATTCCAACGGCTATTACAGCACAGGTACGGCACGAGCAAAAATTACCGTAACCAATATGTTTTTAAAGGTAAAACATGTATTTCCCAATGATAAAATGAAATTGGAACTGATGGATAAAATAGCCAAAGACACCTCTATATTTCTCGCATACCGCAAATGGGACATATATGAGTTACCAGCACTCAGAGATATCAACAGAGATGTGTGGGCTGTTAAAACTGCAACCAACTTGGAAAGACCTCGATATGTGATTATAGCATTTCAAACAGATCGTAAGGATAACGTGAAGAAGAGGTCAGACTATTTCGATAACATTGGTATGTTGGACCTCAGAGTGTTTCTAAATTCAGAATGCTACCCTTATGAATCTATGAATATGGATTTTGAGAAATCGAAATATGCAGAAGCCTATAACATGTATACAGATTTTCAAAAAAACTTCTGTTATAAAAACATGTCGGAGCCTATCTTGAATTATGACGAGTTTAAAGACAGAGCTCTATTTGTGATTGACTGTCAGCACCAGAACGAGTCAATCAAGTCTTCAACGGTGGGCATTAAGGTGGAGTTCATGAGTCACGCCAACTTCCCAAAAAATACTCGTGTTTATTGTTTGGTTATTCATGACAGTGTAATGGAATATAAACCTCTAACGGGTATCGTTAGAGCCATTATGTAATAATAGTATGTCATTTATGTATGTCATTTATGTATCAATATGTACAACTTAATTAATCCTAATAAATTTTTATTGTATGTAAATCAGTTGTTTTATTTTTATTTTGTTGCATTTTTATTAACCCCTTTCTGTAAGGTTAACAACTGTAAAAAACGTTGTTTATCCTTTGTAAGACCCCCTCTCTCTTACATCAGTTTGTTTCCTCAATACAAGAGAGAGAGACACTTGTTCAGTATGTGTTGTCGTGAAACAAGGATGACGTGTCTTGCTGTATGTAAGTACACTCTTCTTATTATGTCTGTTTGTATTCAAATAACAAATACAAACATAACCTTACTAACAATTGGATGGCAGGGTAATCAGCCTGTACAAGAGAGTGTGTGTTGGTTTTAGGTGTTAATACAGCTTGTTCTAACTTACTTAAATATTATATTTCTTCTGTTCAACAAGACGATTATTTTGATGTGTCACACATGTATGTAGCTCTAAGAATAGCTATACCGGAAGTGTCTACCGGAAGTAACATTTTTATTGAATATGCTTATAGAGTTTGCTTTGCTGAACAGCGTGTATGTATTGATTCTATCGTACATCTCACGGATCTTCCGCGATAAGGGTTTGAAGTTTTTTATCTCAGTTTCTTGTAGACCTTGTTACGAAACATACATTTTTGAAGTCGGTTCCTTTCTATCACTTTCCATTGAAAAGATACAAGGATTTAAAGTTTAGACCGGAAGTGGCCATTTTATTGTATATTCCACTTTGATTTGGCCTCCTTAACACCGTGCATATGTTGGTTCTATCGTACATCTCACGGATGTTCCGCGATAAGGGTTTAAAGTTTTTTATCTCAGTTTCTTGTAGATCTTGTTACGAAACATACATTTCTGAAGATAGTTCCTTTCTATCACTTGTCGTTGAAAAGATACAAGGATTTAAAGTTTAGACCGGAAGTGGCCATTTTATTGTATATTTCAATTTGATTTGGCCTCCTTAACACCGTGCATGTGTTGGTTCTCTCGTACATCTCACGGATCTTCCGCGATAAGGGTTTAAAGTTTTTTATCTCATTTTCTTGTAGAGCTTGTTACGAAACATACATTTTTGAAGTCGGTTCCTTTCTATCACTTTCCGTTGAAAAGATATAACGATTTAAAGTTTAGACCGGAAGTGGCCATTTTATTGTATATCCCAATTTGATTTGGCCTCCTTAACACCGTGCATGTGTTGGTTCCATCGTACATCTCACGGATCTTCCGCGATAAGGGTTTAAAGTTTTTTATCTCATTTTCTTGTAGACCTTGTTATGAAACGATATATTTTTGAAGTCGGTTCCTTTCTATCACTTTCCGTTGAAAAGATATAACGATTTAAAGTTTAGACCGGAAGTGGCCATTTTATTGTATATTCCAATTTGATTTGGCCTCCTTAACACCGTGCATGTGTTGGTTCCTGCGTACGTCTCACGGATCTTCCGCGATAAGGGTTTAAAGTTTTTTATCTCAGTTTCTTGTAGACCTTGTTATGAAACATACATTTTTTAAAGTCGGTTCATTTCTATCACTTTCCGTTGAAAAGATATAACGATTTAAAGTTTAGACCGGAAGTGGCCGTTTTATTGTATATTCCAATTTGATTTGGCCTCCTTAACACCGTACATGTATTGGTTCCTGCGTACATCTCACGGATCTTCCGCGATAAGGGTTTTAAGTTTTTTATCTCATTTTAGTCGCCATTTTTTAATTCTGCTTACTTAGACGAGTAACATGACACTAAACACGTGGTAGAAAGGAATTGAACCTGTAACCAACCATTGTTTCTAAGCTTAAGAGTTGAACCTGTTGTCCATTTTGTTTCTGAGCTTCTTTTGTTTTTGTCAGCGACCTCTATTGTCTCTACGATATTTGGTTATGTCTAATAACAAAAGCTTTATGAATGGTTTGTTTTAATAGGGGGCGTAACTTTCAATCATGGAGTCTTCGACCAATACCATTATTCTCGCTTATCAACCTCACTCTCATTTGTCGGCTCTAAAGGTTGGGGTGACGTAACTTTAAATAATGGAGTCTTCAACCATCTTTATCAGCAAAAGGCACCATCTTTAAGAACGAAAGCCGCCATTCTTTATCAGCGAAAGGCACCATCTTTAAGAAAGAAAGCCGCCATTTTTTATAATGTCAGCTTAAGGTATCACAGGCTTCCATCTTTCATTCCGCCATTTTGGTTCTTCCGTTTTGGTTCCGCCTCTAATATTAAACATTATTTTGTAAATCATCCATTTGTCTAATAATAACAAAAACTTTAATTATATTACATGTATGGTTTGTAATTAAAAGTCGTATATATATATACCAACCTAAAACAATAAATTAACAAGCGTCTGCTTAGCTTAACGGGTAGCATCGTTGCCTCCCATCTGAATGCCCCGGGTTCGAAACTCACCTGCACCAAATGGTTTTTTTCAAAATATAATAATTTGAAGTAATAGGTTAGACACTTATGTGATTGTCTGGCACAAGTCATGTGACGTCACTGTCTGGCCAAAGACAGGTCAATGACCTTAGAATGTTTACATAACAAGACTAAATGTGACTGTCTGGCCCAGGGCGTGGCTGGGCGCCGGGGCTGGCGCCGGGGCTTGGCGCCGGGGGCCGGGGCGTGGCTAGGCGCCGGCGCCAGGGCAGGCGCCAGTGCAGGCGCCGGCGCCAGGGCAGGCGCCAGTGCAGGCGCCGGCGCCAGGGCGTGGCTAGGCGCCGGCGCCGGGGCAAGCGCCAGGGCGTGGCGCCGGCGCCAGTGACGTCACTTCCTGTGACGTCACTGTCTGGCCCAAGTGACCCAATACCTACTTATATTCCTTTACCTACCCTTGAAATAGTAGTTTAACGACGGTTTCAAGGTAGTACTTTAAATTATGATGAAATAAGATTATAGTTAAGAGAAATTTTCAGAACTATTCATGCTGAATTCATTTAGGTTTCAAGCTGACTGTTGATACAAATTCTATTTATAACCATATAATCAAAAAAAATTCACTGTTTTGTCATGTACAAGTTTTTATATCCATCTATAATAAACCAATTGTCTAAATTAAGAATATGCAGGTAAATATACAATTCAAATTACCCGCTCAGTTGTCAGTACTTCACGCGAGGTGGCGCTAGTGTACTTGTCACAAATATCACCAATGCTAAAGCATAGGCGTGTCCCGTATTGTCATTATATAGTATTTGACTAAACTCCCAAACTAATATGACAATTGACATTACAGTCGATCTGAATTTTGCAGGAATCAAGACCGAGATTTTAATTTACATTTTCTAATTAAAAAGACACTCCGACAAGGAAATATCACACGAGTCATTTCTTCATCAATGTTACTTGTGACCCCTGTCTATTTTTTCTCACTGGTACATCGATTAACACAGAAATGCTTCAATTTTTCTGTATCTCCCGCTATGAACAAAAATAATTAAACATGGCGATACTAAGCCCATATGATCGGTGACTATGGATGTTAATTGCACATGTTGATATTAAATCCATACGTAAACATTTAATATACTTTATTATTTCACTAACTGAATAAACTATACATTTAACTATAAAACAATCACAGACAGCACATAACAGATAACTGACCGAGCGTGGAGAGACGTATCTTCACTGTCGGTTGGTAGCGAGGAGAGAGAGAGAGAGATCCCTGGTGTCTCTTATATAGTAGTTCTTGACAGCTTGCTGTCGAATAACGTAACGCAACGTTTAGCTGTCAAGAGAAACACAGAGTAGTGTTGACGGAAACACTGCGGTCGGAACCGCCGCCACATACTCCCCTCTCAGTGGCAACGCTATTAGTTCAAGTATCTTCGTGGAAATCGAACTCTACGTCCATGGCGTGTCGTTTGAACGGGAACGGGAACTTCACTGTCACTTTCAGTTTCACTAGGTGTTGGACTTTCACTGTCACTTTCAGTTTCACTAGGTGTTGGACTTTCACTGTCACTGTCAGTTTCACTAGGATGTCTCTGAGGCTGGAAAGTTGTCTGTTCGTTATCACAAAGAATGAATGCGGGTTTAAGACGGTCAACAGAAATTGTCTCTTCTCCGTGTGATTTCTTGATTTTGAAGACTTTGTCAGTTCGGGATAACACTTCAAAGGGGCCGTCATAAACTGGTTCGAGAGTTTTTCGCGGAATATCAATGCGAACAAAAACAAAAGGAGCTTCCATAAGCTTAGGATGGACAAATACCTTTTTTGCAGTATGATGTTTAAAAGGTACTGGTCGAAGTTTCCTTATGTCTTCTTTCAGCTGAGATATAAGTGGTGGAACATCATGAGCTTGTGTGCTGTTGAAAAAGTCGGTGGGAAGTTTGATTGATTCTCCGTAGACTATTTCAGCGGGTGTTGAGCGATATTCTGGAATTATGTACGATCTGAGTCCTAGTAACACAATTGGCAATTTAGCGACCCAGTTTTCGTCCATATGAGCTTTCAAGGCCTGTTTCAGAACTCTATGCCATCTCTCGATTACACCATTTGCTGCTGGGTGGTAAGCTGTGGTCTTGATGTGGTCTGCACCTAGTGTTTTAGTGAGGTGTGTGAAAAGGTGGCAATCGAATTGTTTACCTCTGTCTGTGGTGATGTATTGCGGAACACCGAAACGAGAGATCCAGCATGATAAAATAGTGTTCGCTACTGTTTCTGCTGTAATATCTGACAATGGAATTGCTTCGGGCCATCGAGAAAATCTGTCTATTATTGTTAACAGATAGCGTTGACCTTGTGATGCTGGTAATGGTCCCACAATGTCAACATTTATATGCGAGAATCTTCTCATGGCTGGGGTGTATTGTCCAATGGCACTGGAAGTGTGTCTCCATATCTTGACTTTCTGGCAGGGAATGCAAGTTTTAGAGCAAAGAGATACATCGCGTTTCAATTTGGGCCAACAAAATCTATCCTGGACCAGATCGACTGAAGCTGATATGCCTGGATGAGATAAATTGTGGATAGAATCGAAAATCTTTCGGCGAAATTTGAGCGGAATGAATGGGCGAAGTTTCTTTGAAGAAGAATCGCAAATAAGATTCAATCCGTTGTCAAGAGGCATGTTTTGAAATTTGTATGAGGAAGATTTAGACTGCAGAAGGTGTTTGAGTTCCTCACAAGATGACTGAGCTTGCGCAATTTCTTGGAGTGACACAGTGGAAGAAAGTGAAATTGTTTCAATGCGAGAACAATAGTCTGCGGGAATGTTTGTAGGACCTGGTATGTAGCGAATGTCTGTGGTAAATTGACCTAGGAAGTCTAAATGTCGTAGTTGCCTTGGAGATGCTTTATCGACGCGTTGTTCAAAAGCGTATGTCAAAGGTTTGTGGTCCGTATAAATGGTGAAATGCCGACCTTCTAGGGTATATCTAAAGTATTTAACTGCCTGATAAGCAGCTAGAAGTTCGCGATCGTAGGTGCTGTAAGATTTTTGGGCTGAAGTAAGCTTTTTAGAGTAGAAGCCTAGGGGTTCTAGTGTTTGATCACGTAGTTGTTGGAGGGAAGCGCCTACGGCATAATCAGAAGCATCGACATGGAGAATCAGTGGTAGCGAAGAAGACGGATGAGCTATTAGTGTAGCGTTTTTTAGTGCCTCTTTCAAACGTTCGAATGCTTCTCGAGTCTGAGGAGTCCACTCGATTTTACGTTTGTCGCGTTTTTTGGGATTCTGGCAGAGGTCGAATAGTGGTTGCTGAATTTCCGCAGCACGTGGAAGAGAACGACGGTAGAAATTTATGAGACCTAGAAATCTTCTGAGTTTTTCAATGGTATCGGGAAGAGGTAGGTCGGTAATAGCTTTGATGCGTTCAGGAAGTGGAAATAATCCAGATTTATTTACACGAAAACCTAAAAATGAAATTTCGGCCACTCCGAATTCACATTTGGATGAATTGATACGGATGCCGTTGTCTTGAAGTGTCTGAAAAAGTTTTGCTAGATGCTCTTGATGTTCTTTTTCAGAGGCTGATGCAACGAGAATATCGTCAAGATAGGAGTAGGCAAAGTCAAGATGTCTTAAAATTGAATGTAAATATCTTTGAAATGTTTGTGCTGAATTACGAAGGCCAAATGGGGTTTTAACAAATTCGAATAACCCAAATGGAGTTATGACTGCTGTTTTGGGAATATCTTGAGGTGCTACTGGGATGTGATGGAAAGCGCGAATGATATCTAATTTTGAAAAAATACGTTTGCCTTCTAACTGGGCATTAAAATCCTGCAAATTTGGAATGGGATATTTGTCTGGGATTGTTTTAGCGTTTAGTGCTCGGTAATCCCCACATGGTCTCCATGAGCCATCCTTTTTTTGCACCATGTGGAGGGGGCTTGACCATGGACTTTTGGAGGGTCTACAAATTCCCAAGTCCATCATGTGCTGGAATTCTAGCTTTGCTTGAGCTAGCTTTTCCGGGGGCAATCTTCTAGCTTTTGCAGTGACAGGTGGTCCTTCCGTACTTATAGTATGGAAGAACTCAACCTCTGGAAGGTTGCTAGAAGAAGTTTCCTTAAAAAGGTCAGGAAATTGTTGTAGCAATTTGAAGTACTGGTGTGTCGGGTCTACGAGATGAATTTTAGAATTAAATCCTGGTGGTGGGTTAGCACCGGCCTTAGAGAGGTTTGTCTTTGTATCGATTAAACGTCTATGTTTCATATCCACAAGTAAAGCAAACTTTGCTAGAAAATCAGCGCCTATAATTGGTTGCTTGATATCGGCAAGTGTGAAGGGCCAGCAGAACCTACGGCGTAAACCTAGATCCAAATCTAATAATTGTTCGCCATAGGTATGAATAGGGGTCCCGTTTGCAGCATACAAGGTGCGTTTCGATTGAAATTTCCGTTGGTCGTGAGTGGGTGGAATAACTGAAATATCCGCTCCAGAGTCGATTAGAAATTTCATATTGGAGCGTCTATCAAAAATAAAAAGGCGGCGTGTTAGGTGGCTCTCGTCTCCTGCCCCGTGGAGAGAGTGCCTTATTAGTTTTCCGACACATGTTTTGCTTTAAAATTGCAAGGTTGGATGCAACGTTTGGCCTTGTTGCCAAATCGTTCATGATACCAACACGTGGAGGTTGAGGAATTTGCGGTTATGGAATTTCGAGAAAGCTTGGGTCTTTCTCGGGAGGTAGATCGGGAACGCGTTCGCAATTCGTTGACTGATGCTGTTAGCTTCTCTAATTGCGCTTCTAACTTAGCTAGCTTGTCGGGCTCGCGTGACTGAATTTCAGTCACGTTGTATTTATCTCCGGAAATTTCCACGATTTTGTCTGCTGTAACCGACAAATTTTCTAGAGAATCGTTGCTCAAAGCCAAAATTGAACGAACATTGACTGGTAAACGTTGTAGAAATAAAATTTTAAGGAAATTTTCTCCAGTCTGACTACCGGCTAAAAACTTCATTTCGCGTAAAAGTTGCGATGGTTTTCTGTCGCCTAATTCTAATTCTGTTAAAAGTTTATTTAATTTGCGACTATCGGACTCTTCAAATTCTAATAAAAGACGTTTCATTAGATCTGAATAGGGGGTTGATGATAATGGTTGGGTTAAAAAATCTGAAATTGACTCTGCGACATCAGGATCGAGTATAGCGAGTACATGACTGAATTTTGTCTTTTCAGAACTGATCTGCGATATATCAAACTGGGCGTCAACCTGCATTTGCCAGATTTTCATGTTACGTCTCCATATAGGAGGTAATTTTATTGCAACCCTTGCCATGATATTGCTGCTTGAAGAATCTTCGGACATTGTGAAAAAAATCAGATAATTTTTAAATTAGAAAAGACTGACCTGTTTAGATATTCGTTTTCTGTAGGCATGAGCACGTGCGTGGAAGTTAGGCGACGTTGGCTGGAACATCAGGCTGGGCATCTTCGGCTTGCGGCACGGGGTCACCAATATGGATGTTAATTGCACATGTTGATATTAAATCCATACGTAAACATTTAATATACTTTATTATTTCACTAACTGAATAAACTATACATTTAACTATAAAACAATCACAGACAGCACATAACAGATAACTGACCGAGCGTGGAGAGACGTATCTTCACTGTCGGTTGGTAGCGAGGAGAGAGAGAGAGAGATCCCTGGTGTCTCTTATATAGTAGTTCTTGACAGCTTGCTGTCGAATAACGTAACGCAACGTTTAGCTGTCAAGAGAAACACAGAGTAGTGTTGACGGAAACACTGCGGTCGGAACCGCCGCCACAGTGACCAATCAAAATCAAAACTGACGAGTCTGACGAACTTATGACTACACTGTCTTTATAGAATGGGCGAGTTTACTGGGCACCAGCAGCTGTCAGCGCTGCATTGTTATGTCAGAAAATGTTGACACTTATTAGAATTTTTGACATACCAATGCAGCTGATGGCGCCCGGTGAACCCGCCAAGTGACTGTACTGCTGACTACCGATACATTTCATGGGTTGGTGATTGATAAACGGACTTTTGACTTCAAGCACTATTTTGTGACGTTTGCCTGTCATTCCGCTTTGACAATTTGGCAACAATTGAGTTCCAACACAAACTCAGCGTGAGTGCTGAACTCATAAAATTGATACAACTATTCAACTGTTGGCGCCTATGAACTTCATTGTATTGACTAAGTGAGGATTGGAACCTGTGATAAGCACTGAGAAGCACACTTCGCAAACCCAAATCATTACAACACATTTCTGAGCTTCAAATCAGAGGATGAATAATTCTAAATCTAATATCCACAACTCTACTTATATTCTTCTGCAGGTAGTCGGTCACTGACGATTTAGGAAGGTTCAACGGCACAAAAGTTAACATATTTCGTTTGGCGGAAATATCTTAATTCTTTGATTATCTATCGGACGTGCTTCTCCCGATGCCAATATTTTTTATGTAAAGTAATCTATCAGGAGACCACCCATACTATATTTAGCAACATATATATATATATATATATATATATATATATATATATATATATATATATATATATATATATATATATATATATATATATATATATATATATATATATATATATGTATATATATATATATATATATATATATATATATATATATATATATATATATATATATATATATATATATATATATATATATATATATATATATATATATATATATATATATATATATATATATATATATATACTTTCGAAGACGTTTAGCTGTCCTGATTGTCTAACATTTTGTATTAATTTTAAATTATCCTGATTAACGTGGTGATTATTATCCCAAATCTTACTTGTACTAACTGTTCTTTGAGTCTAATTCCAATAGATCTTTTTGTTTGTCCGACGTATTTAAGATCACAATCTTTACAACTTATTTCATAAATTCCCGACATTTTGGTATTTTTTGTCCAAAATGTTAGTTGCAAATTTGCTTTTTTAAAAAGCCTAGATAGCATTTTTATTACCTAATCTAAGATTGTCATGGCTACTGAATCGAAACAACCATCATTTTATGTGTGCTAAATTATTGTGGCTATTTTTCTTTAAATTGACAACAAAAGTAACGCTTTTTTCCTCGTGAGAATGTGTACAAATGTCTATAAAATAGACTTACAATGTGTCTTTACTAAAATTTCAATGCAATTTGAATTTAAGAACAATTACTTCCCAAGTACACATGGAAACGCATGTGCGTAGATACAGTTCACGCACGCTCCAACGTCTTTGACCTGCTATGACGTCACGTCATGTCAAATATTGGGACTTTTCAGTACCGGTAGTATTCGTAACTTTCCTAACCAGTATCGGTTACGCAGTATTCGTTGCCGTTACCGTTACTGGATACTCTGAATACCGATGTATTTTCCTTATACACGTACTACTTGTAGTTACTAGTACTAGTAACTAATCACAAGCACGAAGCACGAGTAACTGTCACATATTTTCTTGAAACCTGTAATTATAAACTATAACTACCTTATCGCCTTGAATAGGAATATAAATAGACGATGCGCTGCCCGGCTGCGATGTCGGTACCTGTACCTACTATTGATACCTGTACCTGCTTGATACCTATTATGTACCTGACACCTAATTACCTGATAATAAATGACCCAGTCCAAAACCCATTGGGATAATATAGGTACCCATTGATATATAATAGACAATTTGCATGGATTTTCCATTACATGAATTTAACATTTACCTAATAGTTTCTCATATAGAACATTATTACATGCATGAAAATACACAAAAAGATATGTAGTGGGCAGAAAAATACTTTTAAAATTAAAAAAATTCGAATTATTATCATGTGGCCTCGAACGTTCTGTTCCTGGTCGTTACATACTTGGACAGTGCATAAATGACGTGTTTACATTTGCCCTATGCTATGATAAGTACGTTCGCTTGTTTCTTAACATCGTGGTGATGTAAACACATAGAAGCAAGCTCATTGTCATTGTGACATTACCGTCCAGTGACGTCACAGAGTATGCCTGCAAAATAGTGGTGTTTGAAATCAATTATGAAATTTGCATTTGCAAATATTTTTTTGCGCCGTTATTTTTGTAGTATGTGAAATGAAAAAACACATCTTTTTCAAAGACCTAACGATCGTTTCGTTAACAACGTTAGCTTCATCAGAGGATGAAATATTCTTCTGAATATTGATTTCATTTGGGTTTCTCCAAGTGTCCCAGCTAACCTTTAATGCTGGCCCAGTATTGGCGTCATAGCCGGTACCCGGCACTTGCCTTGCTGAAGAAGTGCTTGAATACAATGCTGAGCCGGTAACTATAGGAAACTCTGGCCAGCATCCGGCCAACAGTCTCTTAGCCAGCACATACATTACAGGTCAGGCACGTTACCAATGCTACTTAGTTATTTGATTTCAATATCCAATCTGCATTTCTCAGGCACTTATATCAAGTGCTCAATTTAAGGTTGCCCACTACTTATATTTTGAAGGACCAGCACTACTCTGTGTATATATATATATATATATATATATATATATATATATATATATATATATATATATATATATATATATATATATATATATATATATATATATATTAAACGTTTTAATGTCATAAAAATAAAACTTTTGCAATTAACAATATATAAAGTATAAATATGTCAAAATTAACAATAAGACCAAATAAAATATCAATAAACAAACTCATAAATGAAACAATAATCTGAGAATCCATTTAATTAACAATATAAGTGAATATTAATATTGTAGTAGGTACATATGCACTCGCATAAACAAACTTAAAGAGATGAAACACGACCTATATAATATTTATCGCCAATAATTGGCGAAAATAATAACAATAAGTGAATATTTGCGAGTATGTACACTTGACTACACGAACAATTCCCTAAGATGTCTTTTTCAAGAGACGCTGTGTCCATCTGGTTTGTCCACTAATTGAGATTTCAAATTCGAAGGTGAACACTAAGTGCATATTTTAAACTGTGATGTGCACTGATAGGTACACTTTTGGAGACCCCAATTCACCACAGCACATTTTTAAAAATTAAACGATCGTTTCACTAACAAGGTTAGCGTCATCAGAGAATGTATGATCTTTTACAACTGTAAATTACTTAAAACATTTCATCTAGCACTTGAGTTATATTTCAGGCTTAGCTTACAATATTTTTCCGAAAACATATTTTTGTCTCCTATATTCTTCACTGTCTGCTGCATTACGAAAGCAAAACTTTAATGAGTCACCTTTTTGTTGTCTGGCATCTTCACACAAAGGGTTCTTGCTCACTGTCCCTGAAAATCAGACACTATATCAACGAAAAATGTTCGATTTCTCCATAACGCAACATTTACAAATAACAAGTTTAATAATGTTGGTCAAGGCGTAATACTAGTTATATTGAATTAAATCTCGATAATGTTACTTCCTTCCCTTAATTATAGAGGAAGAATGGTGAATAATACAAGAGCTGACACACAAAATCAGTTACCGATATTTGCGTGATTTACAAACAAACTATACATTAAAGTGCTCATGATTTGCATACTGTGAGAATACTACATTAAATATAATGCGATAAGACTACAAATAAATTTAAAAATGATTAACTTACCTATTGCCTTGCGACAGATAATTTCTTGCGTTTTATCATTTATCATTTTACTTTAATTAAGCTCAAACACACAGCACACAGCACTATAACACATAAACATACGCCATGTTGTTTTAGTTTTAATGTTTTCTTTTGTGCTAGCGCCATGGACATGCGCCAACACTATCGGCTCACGATGATAGACGAGCAGACGAGGGCTATTATGGCTACCCTGCACTTCTCCAGCGTTTTGCCGACACTATGAAAAAGCGATAATTCTTACCGCATAGCCAACATTGATTAGTTACTGTGGAATACCGTAATGTTATTTGCATTTTGCCAACGCCAGTAAGGTAAGGGGAAAGCGCCTTTTCGTCGTTGCCGTTACTGAACCAGCACAGACAGCATTATCCCGGCAGACGGCCGATGGTTGCTTGTTAGCTGGGGTACTTATCAGTGCTGATCAAAAGTTCCATATCTTCACTTAGTTTATCGATTCATTTTAGGGATGCCGTAACGGTATAATTATATAAAGAGAAATCTGATTGATTTATGATATTCCCTGGTATACTATACTGAATACTTGAATACACGAGTACCGGATACTCGGTCCGAGATCTGAGAGATTTGTAACTTAGTAACTAGAGTAACGAAATAAAAAGTAACTGTTTGGTAACTAGAGTAGTGAATACCTTTACGAATTAATAGTCAGAACTTTTGGTACTTTTGAGTAACGGATACGCAGTAACGAATAGTTACAAAATATTATTGACATGTGACATGGCTAGACGTCACAATTACAATAATAGAGGCCATTATTAATTTTAAATTTTATTTACCTATTAATATTAACCTATTTCTTCATTTATTTCTTATCTAGAGGTCATGTTCTTAATCACTTTCAAATAACAAGTTATTTCAAATAAAGAATAGTCTGAGTGTGGTTCTCTTCATCTTCTATAACAAAATCAAGTGTTAATACTATTACCTGACCTTTACACTCATATCTACCTACATAATAATAATTTCTAATTACGGACTTGCGTTTGCTGTGATAAGCCTAGAATGGTAGATTTCAACACTTTTCTTACTTACTTAAGCCTTTTATTTTAATTGATGTTTCAGGTCTTGAAAAATATTGGTAGGCTAACCTCAAATCTCAACAAGTTATCTATTTACACATTTAAAAGAAAAATGTCATCAATGCAAGATGATGTAACATTCGAAGAAATCAAGAACAAAGGTATAATTACCCTTAATAGGCCAAAAGCATTAAATTCCCTGAATATATCAATGATTGACAAGCTACTTCCCCAACTGAAGAAATGGGAAAGTGAAAAATCTTTAGTCATAGTTAAAGGTGCTGGTGAAAAAGCTTTTTGTGCAGGTGGTGATGTACGAGTGATAGTAGTCGCTGCTAGAAATGGAGATAAATCGTTAGGGACGGAATTTTTCAAAAAGGAATATACAACAAATGGTTTGATTGGTAGTTATAAAATTCCATACATAGCCTTCATTGATGGAATTGTAATGGGTGGTGGTGTTGGCCTGTCTGTACATGGTCATTATAGAATTGCTACAGAAAGAACAGTGTTTGCAATGCCTGAGACACAAATAGGTTTGTTTCCGGATGTAGGTGGATCATATTTTCTTCCTCGATTACAAGGCCGTCTTGGGTTGTATTTAGCTCTTACTGGTTATCGCTTGACAGGTTCTGATGTATTAAAGGCTGGTATTGCAACTCACTATTGTGAAAGTAAAAATTTAGATGAAATACAACAAAAATTAATTGATAATTGCAACACTAATGAAGATATCAGAAATGTTCTTCAAAAATTCAATGCAAATGTAGACAAAGATTTTTCACTTGCACCAGTCATGGAAAAAATAAACAAATGTTTTGATGCAAAGACCATAGAGGATATAATAAAAAATCTAGAATCAGATGGTTCATCATGGGCACATGAGACTATAAAGAGTTTGAAGCAAATGTCGCCCACTAGTTTAAAAATAACAATAAAAGAGCTAGAGCTTGGTGCCAAAATGAGTCTTTTAGAATGCCTGCAAATGGAATATCGACTGGGTGTTAGTTGTGTAGAGGGACATGATTTTTCTGAAGGTAGGTAACTTCTCAATCTGATTAGTTGCTAATTTAAGTATTAAACCAATGTCCACTTTGTCATCACAACAAACTTACTTCTCTTAATCTTGGAAAAAAGGTTCATGATATATCTTCTATTGATACTGCAATTAACATTGCTCATCAGAAATTGCTTTTCTAGTGATCTTTGATCTATGGCATTGTTCTAGCCAAAAAGGAAATGTCTTTATTCTCAGTTATTCACGTGTTAATGTGCTTGATGTGAATTATTATTTTAGGTCCGAGCATATAAATTTTGGTATGTTCTTTCAGTGGACATATTTCAGAATATCTCCAGCTATTTAAAATATAAGAAATGAGTAAATAGACAAAAAATGAAAATTCATGACACATTGACTTTGCTAATGAACTGCCTCTTACTACCTAATAATTAAAAATTGTCAATAGGTCTAAAATACACTACATGTAGATATGTAGTACTTGTATATTTTGCCACAGAAAAATTGGTAGGATGCATGTCAGAAGAAGCACTATCAGGTAGTGATGGGAAAAACGGTTATTTTCTATTAACATTTGAAGCCGTTAACATTATTTAATAATAACCGTTTAAAATAACAGCTTCAGTTATTTTTCTGTTATTTTAAACTGGATAGTCGATCGATAGTATCCTACATTCCCAAAGCTGTGAGCGAGAGCGAGCACACTAGTATAAACGCATTGTATTTTTACCCCGTTATTTCACGTAGTGTATAAATCTCAAATTTTGTCGATATGAAAATGAAACAAAGGGTTAAGAAATTATAATAAGCGTGCCGTAAATCTTTTGCCACTCTGAAGTGAAACTTTTAGAAATCAGAAAGGAGTCTTCTATAAGTATTTACTTAGATGTTTTAGGAATTATAAACTAGTCATTACTCACAAATTTATTTTATGAGGGGTCTTTACGTAAATGTCAATGCCACAGCAAGAATCAATAAATATCATTATTTATCGCGTCTTGGGACATTAGACGTTAGAACTTTTATTGCATTGCAAGGCAGCACTAGCCTCAACAAATAAATGCTTCATACACTACTACGACACTACACAGGGAGAGGGAGTGATTCTAAGAACTGCAACATAATGCAGCTCATAAAATTTCGGTAAAGAAATTTATCTTTATTCTGTACATATGGTTTGTTATTACATTATGCTTTTATTCTTCCTTAGAAGGATCTCTAGTTACATTTTCGGTTCACTGGTCATCTTTATCGGTACGCTTTTAAAAACTGTGCAAAGAACAGCCAACAGTATAAAAAATTGAGTTTGAGTTTAAAAGTTAAAAAAAATTGGAAGATACCTATATAGTATTAATTGTTTATTACTTATTTTAATGAAAACTTTTTTTTGCCAAAATTTCAAAGGGCTGTAACTTGGAGGAGAAGGGGTTTCAAGGAAAACTTTATAAAAAGACACCCCTTATTTTTCGCCAAAGAATCACCCTGTAAAATTTTTCGCATCAATTTAGAAACAGCCTGTATATATATATATATATATATATATATATATATATATATATATATATATATATATATATATATATATATATATATATATTCATTTAATTTTTTATATTTAAATATATATAGATATTAAAAAATGTTGTATCATTATATTTTTTTTTATCAATTTGATAACTATTATCAGACAAACGAAAATGACGTGTTACTGTTTTCTTAGGTAATGTATATAAATTTAAATAAATAAGTACTTTAATTTCACGTGAAATAACCCTATTTTGCGTTGTCTATGTCTATAGTGAAAGTAATAACACGTTTTTACAGAAATTCATCTTTTCACGCAACATTTCTTATTATTAAATATTTGGCTTTACATACTAGTGGGAAACTCAACTGTTTCAAAATTAACAGCTTCAAGGTTTAACAGATTAACTCTGTGTAGTAGTGTCCGTATGCCGTATCCCCATCAACAACCAACAACCGGTTATAATTAAAATTAAACCGTTTTATTGTACCGAAGATTCTACGTTCCTAAAGCTGTTAGCGAGAGCGAGCACATTAGTATAAATAACGTGTTAAGTATAATACCTATTTAGCATTCCCAGTCTCAAGGCTATTCATCCCGTTAAATGGTTAAATAACAGTTGCCGATGAAAACCGATGTTTATTCATCGAACCTAGTTGCAGTGGAACTGAAACAGATACGGATAACGGATACGACTCCGAATTCTAGTTTAGTGTAAAAAGCGTTATTTTGTAAGCTGTTATTTTTATAAATTCATAACTGGTGGTTACCGTTACGGCTCGGCAACCGTTTAAAAAATAACCGACTGTTAAATAACGACCCATCACTACTATCAGGTGCACTAAAAGCAGTATGAGAAAGAAAACTTTCTATTAGGGAAGCTGGTAGAAAATTTGCTGTCCCTACAACAGCTATGTTAGATATACTTAGTGGAAGAATAAAGGAGGGCCCCGGAAGATGGGACCAAATATAGTTTCTACAGGGGAAGAAACTGAGCTGGTCCAGTGGTTATGTGAACTGACTAAATGTGGGTTTCCACACAAGAAAATAGACTTATTAGATACAGTGGAGGCTATTGTTCTCAAACAGCAACAGTAGGCCGGGGGAAAAATGGTATTGATCATTTCTAAAGACATAAGCAACTGTCATTTCGTGAGCCTGAAAGTCTAACATTTGCTAGAAGTTTAATTATTACAGAGCAATATATAAGAAAATTGTTTGCAGATTTAAGACCGTTTACTGACGGAAACAATTCTATCGATATTCTAGATGATCCAACCAGGAATTTAAATGGTGACGAAACATCATTTGCCATGTGCCCCAAAACTGGAAAGGTGTTGCCACCCAAAGTTTGGAAAAACCTTTATGAACAGAAATAGGAAAGGAACTTTTACAGTGCTTTTGGTTTTTAATGCAGAGGGGGAAACAGTATATCGGATGGAGGTTTTTCCTTATACACAACCACTTATAGCAGTTGTTAATAGTGTGCCAAGCGGATGGTTCCTTGGCAAATCAGACCGGATGGATGGGTGGGGATGTCTTTTGTGAATATATAGCCAATGGACTAAATAAATGGACAAAGTATAGCCCGGCCTGTATTGTTACTAATTGGTGGACATAAATTCCATTTAACTTTTGAATTTTACAGTCAGAACCAAATCATTCTCTATGCCCTTCCACCAAATATGACTAACATTCTGCAGCCTTCCTGTTCTCTGAACAAACACGTTTCTCACATCTCTTTATATTTTTCACTGTGCATCATACCTTCAATAGGTATAAGTTTCATTCTTCCCACATATGGAACACAGCCCCAAAACATCGTTTCACTGCCTGGACCAGGTGAGCTGCAGTTTTTATCTACACCTTTTTGCACAAATTCTGATGAAAACTGTGTCTCATCTGAGAACAAGACATTTCTCCAGTGTTCTTCTGTCCAATGAGCATATTTTTTTTCCAAATCAGTTTTTTTCCTTCATAGCCTCTGTCAAAAATGGTTTCTTTTGAGGTCTCACAGTTTTGCTTCCTCCCTCCAAGGCATCTGCGAATTGAAGAGTCGGGAAGTTTCACTCCAGCCTTTTCCAAGCCTTGCTGAAGGTCACAGCTTGTCTTTCTGGGGTTCAGCTTGCTATTTCTCAAAAGAAACGATTCATCTGGTGAAGTTGTCTTTCTTTTTCTCCCACATTTCCGCTTCCTCTGAACGTCAACTGATCCAGTCTCCTTTTTTAGTGAATTTTCGTAGAAAAAATTGGGCCGATTTTGATCAAATTTAGTGAGCACCTTCCTTTTGCAGGTGGCTTGGATAAGTTTGTTAGCCAGGAAAATCCGACTAGATTTTTGGTTTTCTTATCTCCGGAAATAACAAAGCCAAGCAACGAAATCTGGTAAGAAGCTTTATAGTATAAAATGTAAATTACATTAGGAAAAAAGTTATAGGCATTTAAAAAAAAATGGATTCCACTGGTGATCAGAGAAACACACAAGACCAAAAATTGTGTGGTAAATATATCATCACAAAAAAATTTGCTGTTTCGGATTACAAAAACCAGGCATTTCACCCATGATGTCAAAATATTATACGTGCTGACTGGACCTAAGCTGAGAATTAAGAATTACTCTCAAGTTGAGAAGACAAATAGTGGTATTATTTACATGGTAGTTAAACTCAAAGTGGTACGACTTTATTAGTGAAAGACATGACTTTACATTTGGACATGTTTGTGATAGGCCATTATAAAGACACCAAGCGCTGATAAGATTAATGTTGTTCTGGATAAGTTGACAGCCATTAGAATTTACAGGAAGATATATTTTTAAATCGTCGGCATAGAATGGTTTTGTAACAGAGATCATGCTGTCAAGATCATTGATGAATATATTGAAAAGGACAGGGTCTAGGATTGAGCCTTGAGGCACCCCAGATAAATATATCAAACCCATAAGAATGAGACATGCCATAGGAGATATAGTGTATCCTCCCAGAAAGGTAAGATTCAAAGAAAGCCAACAAAGAATCAGAAAGACCAAACTTACTTATAAAGTTATAGCAAAACATGTTATTTCAGTTGGAAACTATTGCACATACATTCTCATTTGTGCCTCGTTTCGAACATCCGTGCTCTCATCGGCCTGTAAATAAAAAGTTTGTTTACCCTTATTTGTTCTAGCAATTGTTAACAAACCTCTTGCACAATTTATTTTATCGTTCATGCTGTAGTGTCAGAATGTGGTATTTTTTATTTCTTGAACAGCTTTACTATCCAACAATTTATTCGCAATTATTAGTGGAGCTTTTCAATGCTTGTATACAGTTTCATTTCTTTAGCAGCTGATAATGCAAGCCGATCGAGACCTCCAAAGCGGTTCCTGAAGACTTCGAAAGTTTTTGCAATGAACTTTTGTATATGTTTAAATTTTCAGATTTAATTTTAAAATATTTGTCATTCCTCGTAAGGCCGCACCTTTTTTATCAAAGTGCCGCTTGAGCAAAGAGAGCTTCATGCCGTTATTTGACAGAGTCTCATTACAGATCATACAAAATAGCAAAGGAGGATTAGCATTATTTGAAATAAAGCTATATTCTAAATATGAATCTTGGTAATTGTCGATACTTTAATCATATTGATTTAGAAGTCGATTCGCGTGAATTTTGGTAACGTCAAAATGATCATATAGTATATAAATTACTGAAAGTAAAATAACTTTGCTTGCCGCAATCTGGCAACAGAATTAGCACTTAAAAATCTAACTAACTGATATAAACATGTGGCAACACTGCAAAGGAAAAAAGTGAACTGGTGTATTGATGTTGATGTGCGTAAGAGTCAGAGATGCATTGATGCTGAGTCTTTGTGATCTTGCTGGGCATTTAGAATTTAGTTGTTTTTTTACAATTGCCTCTTAGTCATAAGGTCTTTATATACCCCTGGGGGTCGTTTACCTCCGGTTAAATACCACTGCTCTACACCACATGTAGGTGGATCCTAATCCCCAAACAAAGTAAACTTGTAGCTATACTGTAATTTTTTTTCAGGTGTTCGTGCATTGTTAATTGATAAAGATAAAAAGCCTATCTGGAAGCCTGCCACACTGGCTGAAGTAACTGATCAGATTGTAGAAGATCATTTCAAAAGGTTGCCAGAAGACAAAGAACTTGTACATAAACTGTGATAACGGGGTCTTCATTTAATAAAACTCTGTATTTATAAAGTGATTTTTTTATTTTAACAAGAAAAAAATATTTAAAAAACCATTGGAACAATTTATGCTTGCCCTGACACATACCTTCGTAGAAAAAGACAAATTTGGCTACTTAAATTAACTGTCAGTGTTTTATTATTTTTTTATTAATATCATCAGCAATTTTATCTTATATGAAATTAAAAAACAAAGCATGTTCAATAAATTCTGTTCTTAAACCAATAAATATTGAAAGACTGGAAAAGAATAAAATTTACAGGCTTCTTGAACAAATACAATATCCACAATCCAATTCAATATTACATGTGTTACTGAAAAATGATCACTTTTCAATTATCACTAAATTTACACCTAAATGATACATTACAGGCACTGTACAAATAATAATTTAAAGACTATAAACAGATTTCAAGTTGCACATTTTTTTGGGACAATAAACTCAATAGCCTATAATGTTTCATTTTGTTGACCTGGTACACACTTCTCAAGTATAAACAGTCCGACTTAAGATTAATACTCTTAACTCGAAATACTTCAGTCAATGTATTGTGCAAGCCAACGGAAACCTTCACCATAACCTTGTCTTTTTGAAATAGAACACATAAATAGTTCCAGTGGACGTCCCCGTAATTCAGACAAGGGCACCTTTCCCTGCAAACAGAAAATACTTTTAAAATTTCCAGTTCAAGAGCTGGTTAAATTCTTTTATAACAAATAAATTTACTAAGCAGACTATACAGTGTATCTATAAAGTAACACATAAATTCAATAAAATTGAAAGTGGCCATTATTAAGGAAAATTCAAAAACAGGTCGATTTTTTTTCAAAAACGAACTTTTTGATATGTCTCATCTCTATCACCATACCTCTTCAAAGGGTAGCTACTGCTTCGAAATTTTGAAATTGGGTGGTCAGTGATGTGATACATCTTTTTAAAGCTAATCCAATCTCTATTCAGCAACACTTTTTTTTTGTAAGAATAAAATAAAGTGTGTAATAACATTTTTATTATCAGCAACACAAGTGAAGCCTATAAAAAATTACATAGTTCAATCTTATCTAATTAAATGTTCGAAATGCCCACCTTCTTGTGCCTGACAATATCCCAAACAGTCAACAAATTCTTGTTGACTGTATTTATAATCTCTGGTACATTCTGTTCTAATTGTTATTTTCATTGGTCGGCAGTATCTGGTTTACTTTTGAATACCACATTCTTCAAATGACCCCACAGAAAAAACCTAAGGGAGATAGGTCAGGTGATCTTGCTAGGCACTCGATTGCACCACGCCTGCCAATCTATTGACGGGCGGCTGTCCTTAGGGCAGCTGCCTTTCGCCCCATCTATGGTGTCTGGTCATGGACGGCCTCTTGGAGCGGCTCTCCGAGAACGGATTCTACGCCCGGGCGTACGCTGATGATAGGCTGGTCTTAGTCACCGGCAAATTCCTCGGCGTCGTCTGTGAGTGCATGCAAGCTGCCTGTAGCATAATCGAAAGGTGGTGTGGTAAGCTGGGACTCTCTGTAAACCCGGCGAAGACGGAGATGGTCCTATTTACCAAGAAGAGGAAGGTAGAGGGGTTTAGGGCGCCCGTGATGTTTGGAAAACCTTTAGCTTTAGGGCGGGAAGTCAAATAACTGGGGGTGATCCTGGACTCCAGATTATCATGGGGGTCGCAAATAGAACGGGTTGTAAGGAAGGGAGTAGCGACCCTCTGGCAGCTGCGTCGCGTGATAGGGAGGACCTGGGGAGTTAATCCTCGGATCCTTCACTGGATCTACACTGCGATCGTCAGGCCTAGAATCCTCTATGGGGCATTGGTCTGGTGGTGCCGTGTGAACCAAACTACCAGCAGGAAGCTGGCCAAACTCCAAAGGCTGGCAATCCTGGATATCACAGGCGCTATGAGGACGACACCCTCAGCCGCGCTAGAGGTCCTCTTGATGCTGCCACCGCTTCCCATCCGTGTCAGGAGGGAGGCAATGGCGTCGCATCTCAGAGACGCAGGAAACTGGTGCGGAGGGAGCAGTAATAGGGCATACAAGAGTCGCCAAGGAGGTGGAAAAGGAAATTCCGATTTCCACCATAAAGGTACGGGATGCTGAGGATGATATTAGGTTGACTAGGCCATACACCCTCAGGATCCCCAGTAGGAATCAGTGGAGGGAAAATTAGGTGGAATTCCAGCCCGCAAGCCTGGTCTGTTTCACAGACAGATCGCGGCTAGAGGACCAACAATCCTCCGGGGCAGGAATATACACCGAGGGCCTGGGGGTGTGCGAGAGCTATGCTCTTGGCGCATATACCACGACATTCGAAACAGAGGTGTACGCTATCCTGTCTGTGGCCAATAGACAGGATGTAAAGAGGAGTCCCGAGAAATGTGTGTACATCTGCTCGGATAGCCAGACAGTCCTCTGGGCAGTCTGCGCGAGCAGAATCAGGTCTACACTGGTTCAGGAGTGCGCTGACGCCCTCAGTGGACTAGCCAGGACAAAGGAGGTACAACTAGTGTGGGTTCCGGGACACTGTGGCGTGGCGGGGAATGAGGTGGTGAATAATCTCGCAAGGCTCGGTCCCGGCGGCCGTTCTGTGGCCCGGAGCTGGCGATAGGTATAAGTAGGGAGACAGTCTGTCGCCTTAGACAGGTGAACCGAGGAAGAAATGAAGGGGCACTGGGGGTCAGTTGGTGGCTGCAGGCAGGCGAGGGACTTCGTGGAGGGGCCGGACAGAGATAAAGCTGTCTGGCTACTCTGAAGGAGTCGACCTACGCTTCGCGTCATCCTTGGGGTGCTCACAGGCCACTGCGCCCTTAGAAGACACCACATTGATAGGCGTAGAGAGGGATCTCATTTGCCAGGAATGCGGCGAGGATGAGGAAACGTCCTACCACTACATGTGCGAATGCGAGGCTTTTGGGAGTCTTCGAGCATAATTGTTCGGATCGAGGACTCTGCTGAGGAATCAGGTAAGTACCGTCCAATTGAAGACCATCACGGCCTTCATCTCGAGGTCGAGGCGGTTTGGCGACGGAACCGAGGAGGAATAGAGCATGGGTGCTGAGTTGCTGGCGTTGGCCTTCCCACCACTGCTACTACTACTACTATATTTGTACTAGGAAATGAATTTAGCATCAGTATCACATGTGTCTGCAATTTATTCCGACCTATGTATAGCAATACCAGTGATTAGTTGTTAGACAATTTCTTTTTGAATTTTTGTTGACAATAAAAAGTATACAAAAATGGCATCGGTATTGTGTAGCAAAATTACACAATCTGCACAATCACCAGGGCATTCTTTACGATGCAAACCTAATGAATAAATTTAGAAGAAGTCAAAGAAATACTAATAAATACAGCAGACAGTCATTCACACTTTCATTATTAAATTTAAATTAATATATGCTAGAACTATAATAACAATGTTACCTTTCCAGTAGTTTGTCCATACAAGGCATAAACGGTTCTTAGCTCATCTTCTGAAGCAGCACCAGGCAAATCTATTTTGTTTCCAAGAATAAGTACAGGACAATTAGCTAGGGTCTCATCAGTGAGAAGTGAATCTAATTCTTGCCTACTTTCGCCAAATCTCAATCGATCATTAGCATCAATTATAAATACGATGGCATCTACAGCAGGGAAATAATCCTTCCACACTCTTCTGACTAAAATTAGAACAATTATGCTATTAATAAATAAATAACTTTCTATCATAACAATTAACAGAGCATCAATCTACAAAGGAAAGTTTAAAGATAATTCTACTAGGCCTGCTTTAACCGATATATACAGGGTCTTTCTTTAATACTGCAAAGACTTTAAATAGTGATTAGTTGCCAAAAATAAAGAGGGTCTTCTATTTAAAGATATTCCCACAAATTATTCTATTGGAGTTATGTCCCTTTAAAAGCGTCCCCGTGGCCATGCAGGAAAGTCGATGACTTTCCAATACGGACTCGCGAGTCGACGGTTCAAGACTCACTGGCGGCGGATGATTTTTCAAATCACTGTCGTCGTTGAGATCGAGCTCAAGGTGGGGGGTAGGTTAGTTTAGATGAGCAAAAAGGGCCAGCGATGGCCTAATTGCCAGTAAGCATCTTACCTTTACCTTTATGTCCCTTTAAAAGAATAATTTCAATTTAAGTTTGTATTGTTTGTATTTTATTTCTGAAATTTGAAGCAACATAGGAGATCCAATTTTGATCTGTAACTTTACCTTATTAGCCCTATATAGAATAGAATAGAATAACTTTATTAGCCACAAGATCACACAAAAATGAAATTGGCCAGTCAAGATAAAAAACTATACATAAAGCACATGTAAATGTGAAACTAAAAATTAACAAAAATACATACACATCTAACACACACAATATCTGTCTATCACTAAAATAGTGGACCACCTGGCCATCGAGAATCTCAACTGCGGCACTACATTAAAATATTCATATGTTCTGTATAGACAAGCCTGTATTAAAAAATCTCTAATAATTGTTCGGAATTTATTAATAGGTTCATCTCTCAACCACCTTGGGAGTGCATTGAAAAAGTCGACCCTAACCATTTTAGTTTTATTTATACGATGCCTCGGTTGGATTAAATTATCTTTATGTCTGGTGTTATAACTATGCACTTCAGCATGTCTGTCAAAACTTTTCCTGTCTCTCTCACCACCAACAATTGTCTGTAAACCACCAATGAGTATAGTGACATTATGTTAAGTACCTGAAAGATGGGTTTACAGTGAGCACAGCAACCCGCCCCGACAACACCTCTGACAGCTGCTTTCTGCAACACAAAGAGTCTATCCAAGTGCACAGTAGCTGCATTTCCCCATGCAAGCAAACAGTAATTCAGATGTGACTAAAACAACCCATAATAGGTGATCAAAGCTGCCTCAGGTCCAGCCATTGCAGAAATCTTACGCACTGCATACACTGATGAGGCTAGCCTACCAGCCAACGAGTCTATTTGGCTCCTCCATACAAGAGCAGGGTCGATGTTGAGACCGAGAAAATTCCTAGCAGTGTTCGACTTATTAGAAGTGACCCTGGCATGAAAACTGATTAAAGCTGTCTTATTCTCATTGAGGAACAGTTCATTATCATTAAACCAAGCTCTCGCCTCACGAAGAACATTGTCCACAGTCTTATTGGCATCACTACCACCATTACCAGTGATAATAAAAGTTGTATCATCTGCAAAGAGGGCTGTTGCTATCCTGCTCTGTTGGATGCCATCAGGAATGTTAGGAGGAAGATCATTTATATATATATATATATATATATATATATATATATATATATATATATATATATATATATATATATATGAGAAAGAGAAGTGGCCCTAGTATAGAACCCTGAGGCACCCCTCTACAAATGTATCCCACTTCACTGTATTCCCACCATGAAAAACTCTCTGTGTTCTATTATCAAGGTATGACCGCAGCGACTCCAGACAGGTTCCCCTAATACCATAATGACTCAACTTTGTCAAACATATTTCGTGCGAGACACAATCAAATGTCTTTGGTAAGTCTGCAAAAACTGGACAGCACTGTTTTCTCTGTTCAAAAGCACAATTTACGATCTCTAGAAGATACGATATCGCATCCATGGTGCTGCATCTCTTGCGGAAACCATACTGATGTTCATAGAATAGATGGTTATCTTCAAAGTAACTATAAAGTTATATAGAATACTGGTTGATATTTTAACCATGTCAGAAAAAACATTGTATTAAACAGATAGCGGTCTAACAAACAATCTGATGTAAGGCATGTTATTAACATTTGATAATGCAAAATTCGCAACAATGCTTGAAGAAACTGCACATGTCCTTTAGCTTTAATATCTTCTATTCTAGTTACACAAACATTTACAAAAAATGATGTGACATACATGTAATCAAATAATATATAATGACAATACGGGACACTCCTATGCTTTAGCATTGGTGATATTTGTGACAAGTACACTAGCGCCACCTCGTGTGAAGTACTGACAACTGAGCGGGCAATTTTAATTGTATATTTAACTGCATATTCTTAATTTAGACAATTGGTTTATTATAGATGAATATAAAAATTTGTACATGACAAAACAGTTAAAATTTTCTGATTATAAAGTTATAAATAGAATTTGTATCAACAATCAGCTTGAAACCTAAATGAATTCAGCATGAATAATTCTGCAAATTTCTCTTACCCATAATCTTATTTTATCATAATTAAAAGTACTACCTTGAAATCGTCGTTAAACTACTATTTCAAAGGTAGTTATAGGAATATACTGAAAGTTGTTTCTGAGGATATTAAGTTACAATCTGTACTTGCCTATAAATAATTGTTCTAGGTATAAATGGTAGCACAGTACTCAATTTGCTATATCTCTACATGAAAACTGTTTTATTAATCTAATATTTTCAAATATGTAACTGATATACTTAGTACATAATTAAGAAATTGTGCAGTAGAAAGGTGAGACTAACTCTTACTTCCGTGAATAAATCTATTATAGGGCTGAATGTGCTATTTCTACTTGTCTCTTTGAAAACTTGTCTTGGGAAGATAATTAAAAGCCTTTACCAAGTAACATAATTGTAAATGTGAAAAAATGTGACAATTTATGCCATACTGAAATAAAAAAGGACACAGAAGAATATAGAAAAATAGTTTTCTTATACCATTTATTATTAATGCAAAACTTTTTTGCCTTCATATTTCTTGTTTTTTTTTTTGTGATGCACTGGAAGACAAGTTATGATTGAAGCCTTTCAACCATCTGCTTACGAAGTTTATCTATAAATAGGTACATGATGGTAAATATTACACAATAAATTATCTTCTGCGAACTGTACATATTGGCATAAAAGTGATTCTGAATTTGTCTTCTGCTTCAAATCATATTCACGTTTTGCCATCCTTTGGAAACCTATGAAATGTCTTTGATAGATTTAGCACGTTATAATTCGAACAATTATAGATTGCACACATTCAACCACTAACACTCATTATAAAAAAACACACCTCAAACTTAATTATACACAGTTAAACACCAGCAATTGCTAGTGTTACACGTTCTCGAACGACGTAACATCAGTACTATCCGCTAGGGGCGCTGATATTTTTGAAACACGAAATCAGCCGGAGTGTCCTGTATTGTCATTATATAGTATTTGATGTAATTCGTTCCCCATCTGGTTTGCAATTTAAGGTTGCTATGGAAATAGTTACGAAATGTCACTATAATTTTTGGACACATTTGTTACATTTAATTGTTGACGCCATATGACACTCAAGGTGCAGGCTCCATTGAAAAATTGTAAGGTTCGAAGATGTCACCATTTATGAATGCTGAATATGCAGATATTTTATTCACTTACGGTTTTTGTAATCGAAATGTGGCTAAGGTTCGTGTAAATATGTATGTCGCTTTCGAAGTAGACGTGTTCCTCATTTCAGTGTTTGGGAGAAGATACAGACGAGTTTATGAAACTGGCTCTGTAAATAAACTTAATCGTGAAGTCGCAACCTCATGGTTTGATTCTAGGTTTAACGACAAAATTTTTGACTCCTTCGAAGAAGATCCTACGATGAGCACTAAGAAAGTAGCCACTTCCCAAGGTCTCACGAAGTGGATCGTATGTATGGTCAGTTCTCAATCGTGATGGACAGCAACTCTACCATACACGCCAGTTCAAGATTGGAACAAGCAAGAAGACGTCAATTTTGCCCTTTCCTTTTGAATGCTGATGAGGATGGAAGTTTTGTCTAGAATTTTGTGGACCAGGCAAATTCAGTAGGCATATCCAATTGTCACAATTAACCTTGTTGGTCAGTGGAGAGCTATCAAGCTATCAAAGCAGATTCGGTCTTAATGTTTGGATTGGCGTGATTGGCAACAATCTGATAGGTCGCATTTTTTTCTGATAACCTAAATTGTTAAGCTTATGAACATTTTTTATCACATGATCTTAACAAACTACTGGATGATATATCTCTAGCAAACTAGTAATATGATATTCCAGCAAGACTGGTGTCCGGCACAATATTATCGTAACGTGAGACTGCCATTGCCTCACTGGTTTCCAAACGAGTGGATTGGATGAGGAGGACCAATCCTGTCACCGCCCAGGATCTAACTCCACCAAATTTCTATGAATGGGGGGCCTATGAAATAAATCGTGTGCGAAGTGAAAATTCACACACGAGAACAACTGATTAACACAATTCAGTAAGCAGCAAAACGTACTAACCACGATTTGTCTAGTGGATTACTAAAACAGAAATTTGCAAATGGGTTGTGCTTGTATAAGAAATGAAGGCAACCATTTTTGAAAACAGTTTATAAAGATGTGTTAGTGGTCTCCCATTTTAAGGATTTTATATAAGCACACATTTTAAATTTTAATAGTATATTATGTGATTGTAAAATTTGAGGTGTTTTTGGATACCGATTAGTTAATAGCTAAAAACTGCATAGTGGTTTAATAATACAAAATGACGGTAAACAAAAGCGAAGTGCTGTTTGGTTACACTTTAGTAGTACATCATCTGAAAAAGTATAGTATTGCCATTAAAAAAGGTCTTAAACTAGAGTAGCAGTAGCAACTACATTCATGTGAAGGAAATTTGCACAGTTCACAATAACAGTCTAGTTATGTGATAATCTGTGTGTTTATTATCTACCTTTTAGTGAATTTTTATTTGATATAAAAAATAGAGAGGTATCGATGGTTAGACTTTGCAACATTTTTTTCAAATAAGCGCGAACTAGGACCCCTGGAACCCACCCGGGTCAGTTTCGATTTTTATATGTTTTATATATATATATATATATATATATATATATATATATATATATATATATATATATATATATATATATATATATATATATATGTATGTATGTATCCAACCGATACCTCAAAAAATTATTAACTGATTTGGATGAAACTCGGCAAGTGCCTTTCTTTTATTGATGGCTTGGATGAGTATGTTAGCCAGGGAAATCGGACAAGGCTTTCTGGGAAAATTTTGAGTTTTCTCAACAAAAATGTTTTCCTCCAAAAATTACAAATCTATTTTAATGAAATTTGGTGGATATGTTGTCTTGGGAAAGACCTTACTACATACCCAAATTCAACTTTCTAAGTTTATAGAAAATTGAGTTATTCAAATTTGAAGCATTTAATGTAAATTCACTACCATAACGCACTTGCTGCGTCCCGAACTTTTTTCTTTCGTGGACGTTCGAGTTTATTTGCTCCAATTTTAGGTTGTTATTTTCGATGTGTATTTATATGTGTACAAAACAAAATAAGAAATACCAAACCACGGGTGAAACGCCCACCTCCCCCTCCCCGCCCCTCCCCAAGTCTGCATAGGTAATAGGTATCAGTATTCTAGCATATGGAATATTCATTACTGAGAGAAGTACGGTTACATATAATAGTCTCGTATCGAATTAAATGAATACTCTCAGATTTCAGATACCTACATGGACAAGTTGATACTAGGTACTGATTACTTTTTAAATGAGTACTCATTACTTTGGGTCTTTCCAAGTAATAAATGCAAACTATTCGTTACTGTATAATATGCCCATCACTAGCGAGGAGTTCCCTCTACAATTGAACAAACTCTTAAACCAAAATGCTCCTTCAACAATGTAATATATTTATATAATATAGCGTCCCTCATAACATTCCATATGGTGCATATTTAAAAATGAGTTTATACTGCAATTATTTGTAGTGTAATATTTTGTCTTCTTTTTGTACATAATATTTCTTGCTAATAACCATTGGGTTGAAATGAATTTTTAATATATAGAAAACACATTCATAAATAATTTTTCTTTGTTGTTTTGTGCAAATTTAACAATGTTTAAATAAATTTGGGTATATGTGGGTTATGTTGCAATATAAGCTACATAATATGTAATAAATTTGGGTTATGTTGCAATATAAGCTACATAATATGTAGCTTATATTGCAACATAACCCACATATACCCAAATTTATTTAAACATTGTTAAATTTGCACAAAACAACAAAGAAAAATGCTTTATGAATGTGTTTTCTATATATTAAAGTTCATTTCAACCCAATGGTTATTAGCAAGAAATATTATGTACAAAAAGAAGACCCATATATGTTACAAAATATTACAACACTACAAATAATTGCAGTATAAACTCATTTTTAAATATGTACCATATGGAATATTATGTATTTGTGTTAAAAAAAGAGGAAACAAATAAGTTACAATAGATATGAAAACAGAATAGAATAGTCGAATATTATATTTAAAATACTGGAACAGTGTGCGAATAACTAACCCATGTTCAAAATGAATAATAATTACAGGATGGCATTTTATTTTTGGATGAACATCAAAATAATAGTGAAACCCCAGAGACAAATGGACCTTGCAAAAATCGGGATTCTACTGTACATACAAAAGCAAGCAATATAATGATATAAGAACATAAAATAGTTACCTTGTAAATGTCCTCCTAGATCAAAAGTAGTAAATCTCATGTTACCAATTGATAACTCCTCTGAAGCTGCAATGCAAAGGTACAAAATTAAAATCTCTTAAGGCATTTTTCTAAATACAACTATTTAAAACTTCAACCCTTTCACTGCGCATTTAATTAAGCGGCTGCCTGCCATGTGTACGTAATTTTCCAGTGGTGCGTATATGTATACGACTGTAGCAGCTATCGTTATTACTGAGATAAAATTAAGACACACAATGCAGTATTAGTTTTTAGATATTTGGGGGTAAGTTTAGCATTACTTGCAAGATAAAAAAGTCCTGGACACTAGATTCTTTGGACTAATTTACATAAATGGATACTATTGAAAAACTGTAGTGAGGTTACTGTACAACTTCCGGTTTAGCCGGAAATTACTTTTTTTTTAAAATTCAAATCAAACAAGACTGTATTTTGTTTTACAATTGGAAAGATCATACTTTTTTAGGCAATTTTTTAAATACTACCATATGTCTAAAATTGAAATTGTATACAGATAATAGAAAAATACTCTATGTATGATGAAAGCTAAGTTCGCATTACGTTACCCCAAAAAAATCCATTTGGGTTAAGTCAGGTGACCGAGCTGGCCACCTGATAACTCCATTAGTACCCAACCACTTACCAGAAAATCTATTGTGTAAATAGATTGTACCGTGATTGTATTGCCCATCCTGTTGAAATCCATAAAACATTATTGAAAAAGTTATTATTCTCCTGATGAAGCACAGATAACTGAGCTATGAAATGAAGGTTACACTGCTCATCGCCAGATCTTAAATGATGGAGAAGATAAGCTTCATAAGGACAATACTTATTTCTCCTCAAAATCCTTTGGCAAGACGTAATGGAAACTTTTAACTGGGCTTGTAATTATTTTAGGGATGTGTAAGGATCATTATTAATAATTTGCAATACATGTGCTACGTTTTGATCAGATGATACAGTTTTTCCTCAAACTTTTTCTTTCTTAACACTGTCCTGATTCCTTAAGTTTGTGCATAAACTTGCAAATGTTTTTAAAATCTGATTTTATTGTTTTTCATTATTTGTTTTTCATTTTTTTATTTAAGTCTCGAACTTCTTGTATAAAACATACTGTAAAATTTTCTTCAATAAACATTACATTATAATAAACGGTGTTAAAAGATAAAAATTTATGAATTTTTGAAATCTACTATCAAATGAATTTACATCTGTGGTGTGGCGGTGGACAAAAAGTGGTGTGGCTTCGACTTTATTGTCATCAGCTACAGATTTTTTTAAAAATTGTTTTCATGTTTGTTGAATTTATATCTATAAGAGTGAATATAATGGAAACGTCATTTCTCACAGCCTTCTGATAGTTCCTAATGTGAACTTACCTTCCATCATACATACAGTATTTTTATATTACCTCTCTACAATTTTAGTTAGACATATGGTTGTATTTAAAAAATTGCCTAAAAATGTATGCTCTTGCTGAAGAAGAAAATACAGTATGTCCTATTTGATTATTTTTTTTAATTAGCCATTTCCAGTAAAACCGGAAGTTGTGCAGTACCCTAACTACAGTGTAGTAGTAGTCATTTAATTATGTAAAATATTCTGAAGAACCCAGTGTTCAGTACTTGTATTAAAAAAGTTACGGAGGTTTTTATCTTGTAACCAATGCTACATTTATCCTCAAATATCTAAAAAATCGTAAATTTTATGAAAGTAATGAATAGGAACAAATTTATTCGGTATTTAATTATCTATCAAACCCAACCTATATCAATAATCCGAAAGTTCGAAAACTTTCTTTGCACAGCAGCACCACCTAGATCTGTGAGAATAAAATATATTTTTCCCCAAGGTGCAAATCTTTCGCGTTGCTAATCTAACACCTTGAACACTTTTCAAAAATCCCATTTAGTTTTGAAGAAAATGACATGGAGTTTTAAATGGCACACCTTGTATATGTTTGGAGCATTAATACGGTTGGTGTATATATACATGTGAAGCAGCGAAAAGGTTAAAGCTTCTAGCAGGGTATAAATTTCTAACAAATTTAGTCCAAAACTAATGTCACACAGAGCAGCGGCGGATTATTGGCATTAAATTATTACGATTGGGCCAAATTTACCTCAGCCCAAAAGTCAAAATTAAAAAAGATACATACTGGGTGTTAAAGTGACAAATCAAATTTTGATTCACCTTAATATCTCAAAAGTATTTGATGTATTGTCTTGAAAATTGATATAGACGAGTTTTTCATAGTGATAAAAAATAATTAGTTCCCGATTTTACTCTACCAGATAGAGGGTTCTGCTTGCACTGCTCTTATCATTGTTAAAAAATGCTCACACTGTTTAACATCGCTTGGAAAATTTTGATGAAAAAAATTGTATTTTCTCAACAAAAAAAGTAGACCTGATGAATGATGCTAAAATAGACCATTTTTGAAATACTTCTGGTTTTAAAAGTAGCCTGCAGTAATGTAATACAAGCAACATTTAAGTATTTATCAGTCTGAAATACTTCTGGTTTTAAAAGTAGCCTGCAGTAATGTAATACAAGCAACATTTAAGTATTTATCAGTCACTCAGAAATGAAATTTTTTTGTAAAGAAAATACAAGAGAGTACTATTTTCTAATTGAAGGTTTTATTGAAACATTAGCAAAAAATGTGAATATTTTCAATACTTGAAGCGTAGCACAAACAGCTATCTCTATTAGCTAGAAACAAATTGAGAATTAATTATTTTTAACACTATGAAAAACTCATCCAAACCAATTTGCAGCACACTATGTCAAATAATTTTCTAGATATCAATGAAAATCGAAATTCAATTTTTCACTTTAGCACGCTGTATCTCTTGACTTTTGCACTGAGGTATTTTGGCCTACTCTAATATTTTAATGCCAGGAACCTACTGCTGCCTGTGTTCCATTACTTTTGTACCATCCTGTACATCTTTTATCATTTTAGATTTTTCGGGTTAGTCTTCATAACCATGAAATTTTCTTTTTAAAATGAATTGAATCGGTGAGTGGAAGAAAGGTCCAAGTGTAGAAACACATATCACAGGAAATATATAAAACTGTTTATTTCAAAAGGGAACTGTTGTTGAATGTGTTGGTCTGCATGGGTAACTTATTTCGTATGCTACTTAGTGTTGTTTAATAGAAAAATAAGATTTATTATTATATTAGAAATAGGACTTTTTGCCAGAAACATCTGATGATTTTTGACCCTTCTTCCACTCAGTTCATTTTTACAAATTTTTTTTATTGCTTATTCTTTTATTTTATTTTATTTTTATTGTATAAAATATAAGGAATAATAAAGGAGTATATACAAGGTGTAATAAAAAACTTTTGTTCAACAATTTCGGCAGTGGTAACATTCCATGAAACAACATGGTAATAGAACTCTAAATCTTCACCACCAACGTATTATATATTTGTGAGAGCCCCCTTCTAAACTGAAATGGATTGGTGATCCTACATATCAAAATCATGCTCTCGTATTCTTCCGAGAGCTAAACTGTCATGCTTTTTGACTACCCTTTTTTAATGTACTGAAGTCGTGGTCACACAGAAGAAAAGAGTGTCCTCGAATTGGGAAATAATGATTATTCTTTGAAAAGCATCTAGTTTCCTGAAGAGCCAACAAAAATCAAACCATAGTATTATTTCAGGTCTGTCCAGGGCAACCGCCCGAAAAAATATACAATTCTTGAACCTCTTCTGATATGTGATTTTGTATATAGTCGTGTAGGAAAGTACACACTTCATTTGGCGTCTTTTTAGCCTCTCCTTCATGATAGGTATAAAAGTATTCACTGGAGCCTGTTAGATTGTGGAGCTGAAATAGATATACCCATAGCTGCCTGCTGTAAAAAATTTCTTATACAGGGATATTAGGAAGCGGTAGGTTTTGTATGTAATCAAATGGGATTCCAGCCACTTGAGGGTTATCTTTACATCATTTTTTAACCCCTTGCAACTTATAAAATTTTTTGGCTGGCCTTTTATGAACCATTAATTCAGCTGCCACTACCCGCTTAACGTTGTCATTTAGATTCGGATTTCTTAGTTTATTTCCCAGTTCGTCACAAATCAAACTGATGTCAACATGGGGTCGGCCAAAGCGAATTTGGAAGTTTTCTTTAAAATATTTTTAGTAATATTCATATTTTACTTTATTTCGTAATTCAGGATATTTTTTAAGAAATAGGGAATGCATTGCCTTTACTGTTGAGGTTGCATCCAAGTAAAAGATCGTTTTTGAACTATAATGTGCTTGTTTTTTTTTTTTTTTTTTGAAAGGAGTCTGTGTTCCTTAATCTTGATAAATATATTCAGGGTCAATACATGAGGTCTTGTATTATTTTTCCTCTCATGCCATCAGGAGATTTTCCTGCTGTGACTAACTCGCTTAACATTTAATGTGATGATGAGATGGTGCATAAAGATTCATAAACGCTTTTTTGCAAACAATTTCGTGTTATCACCATTAATTGCAAAAAATGAGAAGTGTGGGCTTAGGTTTTTTACAAGATTTTACTTCTATCAAATCCATTAGGAATGTATCTTGTGTGTTCTTTGGTTGACCAGTGTATAACTTGGCAATAATAATCCTTTTGACTTCTTTGGAAAAATTTTCTGTGCACTTCAGCGTAGATCTGAAAAGAAACACACTTTTCAAATACACATTCCTAGTTAATAACTTCTCAGAAGAAACATTTTACGACAAGTGTATTGCCAACAAAGGACCTTTTCTGTGGCCTCCTCCTTCTCCTGATTTAGCTGTCCTGGATTATTTTATGTGGGGAACCATAAAAATATCGTTTATTTCATCCAGTGACCACAATGGAAGATTATATGGCAAGGGTGAGGAACACATTCAAAATTATTTTAATAAATTTTCAAAATGTCCACCCAGTCCAAACATTTTTCGCGCCTCCCGAGTTAGTTCGTCATGGGTGGCCACTCTGATGGAATCTGGAGATTCCATCAGCGTTGATAATCTGCGTTTGCTGAGCCTTTTAAACAGCTTGTTTTGCAAAGTAGTCTTGCAAATTGTGAAAACTTTTGAATATGTCTTCTAGCACATTATCACTCACCTCTAAACCTTACCTCAGAAAACCCAATCCTTTTTTAAATATCAGAGTGATAAGGAATTTCTTCGACTTCTTCTAGGGCACTCTCATCACTCGACTCTGAATTTTCTGCAGCCTTAGAAACACTGTCTAAAATTTCTTGGTCACTAGGTGCGTCATTCACAGTTACTTCATTGTTAACTAGGAGATAATCTTCCCACGTTGCTTCTACATCAACCCCATAACGATTCAACTTTATTAATTTCCTCAATTGAGGTCTGCAGTAAGGTGGTTAGAGAAACAAGATCTTCATTGTCCCACTCGGTATGAACACCAAAACCGGCTTCCTTGAAACAGTTTTGTATTTTCCTCCTTCACATCAAAGCAAGCTTTTGAAACGTACCTTACACAATCAAAAGTGATAACTTTGCAAGGCTACCATTTTCCTCAAATGACCTGATCATCTTTAGCAGCACATATAGTCTGTAACGCACTTTGGTATTCTGAATAATTCTCATGTCCATTGGTTATAGCCTAGCTGTTATATTTGGTGGGAAATATTCAATTTTGATAGACTTCAATTTGACTTGAATGTCTTTGGGATGGCTAAAACAGTTATCAATGAACCACAAAATTTTGCAATTTTGGGTAGCGAATTTCTGGTTCAGCTTCAACAACCAAGTAGAAAAAAATTCGGCAGTCATCCATGCGTTTTTGTTGCTGAATTAATCTACATTTAGTGACTGAACGCCCCTAAAACAACGGGGATTCTTGCTCTTCCCAACCATACCCGTACCTGTCATATTTGATCCAAGCAATACTGTAACTGTTTCTTACTGTTCTTTCCACCAAAACACTTTTGTTTTTTATATGTAAGCGTTGTATTTGAGAAACACTTGAAAAATAGCCTTGTCTCGTCTGTGTTGAATACGTTGTCAGCTTGATACTTTTCAATTCATTTTGATAAAGTCTGAGTTATCCGTTCGCTACTGGCGACTTCATCAACAGATGCTCCTTGGCCACTAAGAACTTTGGCAACAATATTACGTCTCTTTTTAAATCCATCACTAGCACTGAACTCACCATGACCGAGAGCGGCTGCATAAAACAAAGCCTTCTCTTTGATAATGGGTCCACTAGTGGGCAAATTATGTTCTCTAACTGAGCAAAACCATACACTGCCTGCGTTGTCAACATCCTCGAAGTGCATACACAGACTCTCTTTGCTTTACCGCTGCAGTCACTATTCTCAAAGTCACTTAACACTTTGCGTTTATTTTTCCAGATTGTAGACACTGTACTACGCGCTAAGGCATATTTAATTGCAATGTCACTGTGTTTAGCATCCCCTTGATAGTTCCTCTATCATTGCTTTTTTCTCAAATAATAAAAAGTGTTTTCAAAGTTCTTTTAGAAGACATTCTGCAAAATCGGTTTCTTGATTTGCAACTACACTGGCGTATATTTATGCATGACAAAAACAAAACGATTAATGAATTAATGAACACGTGCAGACAAACTAAGCCGTCCGTCGCCATCTCGGATTCTTTGAAGAAGGAAACGGTCATCACCTGTCTGCAATATTTTGTGCAGACAGACCACCCGCCACGGCAGGCATCAATATGTGTTATGTATTTCCGGCAAGTGATTTCAAACGGTCCAGTTCTTGAAAAAATAAAGTTCACTTATCTTTGCAATTCGACTTGCGGAGATTTATTTATGCACATTTTCTTGTTAATGTTCCAGAAACATTAGTCGAATTATAGAGAGTTCGACTAAGACAAATTCGAGTTAGGGAGCAAGATTTCAATATACACTATTGTTATCCCGCTAAAGTTTGCTGGGTAATTCGAGTTAAGGAGAAATTGGACTTTTAGACTGCCGACTTAGAGAGATTTGACTGTGTTACTACTATTATTATTACTATTATATAGAATTCAATGACCTATGCTACGAATTGTCTTTTCTGCGACAATTAATTATAAAATTCATGTTAGCATCAGTCTCTATCACTGACAAAATTAGTATCGTACTGTTCCATATTCCATTGCAGAACTCAGAAGTCTGTGGCCAATGAACGCCATGTTCAAGGCCAATAAACCCAAACCAAACCACCAAAATTAACCCGACATGAAAATGGCCATTATTTCAAAAACGACAAATTTTCGGACCAGACAACCTTATACAAAGTTATCCTTATTTTTAATGCTAAATAAGATAATATTAGAAAAATAGTGAGTTTTCATTAAAAAAAAACTTTTGGCGGTTTTTTAAATTTAATTTTTAACAGTCTTTTTTGACCATCTGTACTAATAATTATCAAAATATTATACGAAATCTACTAAAGCATGTTGCTTTTTACAAGTGAACCAACTCTAGTTAACTAATAAAAGCTTCCGCATAGGAAAAGTTCACGATAAAATTTGAAATACAGTAAATCCTCGTCTCATTTAACGTTGTTTCATTATAACGTCGCATTTTGTTGTAGGCAAATGTGTCATTTAATGTTGAAACTGATTCTGTATAAGGAAAAGGTGAGATTCATTCACGTCTCGTCGGCTAAACTGATCGTTCGAGTGATGACAGGAGCCATCGCGTGTCTGTCGCGCAGTTCGTTTCACGTTAGATACCGCCGAACGTGTGCACTACTCCTCTAGTAAGAATATAAATATTCATTATGGTGTAGGTTTAAGAAGTCTCGAAATGTGGAGTTTCTGGATAGATTTAGGGAGCTGAGACAAAAACTTAAGAGACATTTATCTTTCTCGAGTAAACTACTTTCAGACGGTTGAAAGAGAGATTAGGTGTAATCCTAAAAAATTCTGGAACTGCTCTTCTCGGCGCCGTCAAAACTTTTCTACTGGGAATTCATCTAACCGGCAACAGGCAGTTGACAGTTTTGCTTCTTATTTTGCAGGATGTTCTGGTTCCACCTCCACCACATCACCTACAGCCGCCAGCCTGACTTCGGGTGACATCACAGTGATTTTTGCTGATGACATGACAGATGATGAAATTATTACAGCTGCTAAGATAATTAAGGCTAACATGTCCTGTGGACCTGATCTAGTTCCTGGCTTCTTGGTGAGCAACTGCTTATATACTTTCTTGACTCCACTTAAGAAAAATTTTAATTTGATTCTTAGATCTGGAACATTCCCCACGATTTGGAAGCTGTCACGAGTTCTCCCTGTCTTCAAGGCGGGGGATAGTGGTGATCCATCAAACTATCGACCAGTTCCATACTGTGTCTTCTGTAAGATTTTCGAGGCCTGCCTTTTTCAGCGAATACTGTTTTACATCAAAAACAGACTGTCTATTTCTCAGGATGATTTCATTCCAGGGAGATCGACTGTAACGAATTTAGTTGATGTTACACAGTTCATTGCGTCCGCTCTCAACCGCTCTTCACAGGTTGATGTTGTGTATACTGATCTATCTAAGGCCTTCGATTGTCTAAATCATTCTGTTCTAATTGACAGGATGAGGGCTATCGGAATCTCCAAGGGCTTGCTTGGCTTGTTCAGATCTTACCTGGATGGAAGGAGACAATTTGTTTAGGTTGGGGGCTTCAAGTCTGACACCTATCACATAGCTTCGGGAGTGCCGCAGGGTTCCATACTCGGTCCATTACTGTTTAATATATTTATTGACCCAGTTAAACATGTTTTGCATGTTCCTTTTTTAATGTATGCAGATGATATTAAGATTTTCGCAAATATTTCGAGTGTTGATGACTGTTTGCAGCTCCAGAACTGTCTTCAGATCCTTGGTGTTGTCGAAGTGGTCTTTCTATGAATGTTTACAAGTGTTGTGTGATGTCCTTTACTCGAAATTAACACGCAATTACTTTCGGGTACAATATAAGAGGGCTTCCACTTGATCGCCCTGAGACAGTCAGGGACCTTGGAATTGTTTTTGATGGTACTCTATCTTTTAAACCACACTACGAGCAGGCTGCCGGTTCTGCTTACAAAACTCTTGGGTTTCTGATAAGAAACAGCAAAATTTTCTCACAGACTGACACCCTCCTCCTGCTATTTCGTTGCTTGGTTAGGTCCCGACTTGAATATGGCTCAATTGTGTGGGCTTCTACTTATGAGATACATGTGGCAAGTCTAGAATTAGTGCAAAGAAAATTTCTAAAATTTCTTAGTTCTAAAATTTCTTAGCTTTCGTGAGGATGGTCGATATCCTTCTATTGGTTTTCCTCAGGATGGTTTACTTCTTCGCTTTGGTCTGCAGAGTCTGTCGATGCGCAGGCAGTGCAGTTTCGTTACATTTTTATACAAACTGGTTAATACTGTGTTCAATTACCCTAATCTGCTTCAGCAACTTAATTTCAATGTGCCTCGTATTGCAGCACGTTTTCCAGGCACATTCTATCTCCCGACTGCTCGTACGCAATTGCTGCGATCGTCTCAAATTTACCAGATATGCAATGATTACTCTGTATTGCAGGACAGCCTAGATATCTTGTCATGTAATATATCAGAGATAAAAATATTTTTCAAAGCGATCTAATTAGTGACTCTCTTTTGTGTAGTTTGTTTGATTATTGTTTGTTATTATGTTTTGTGTATCAGCCCATCCTTAGTTTGGCTTCAAGCTGCTGCATGGTGTATGAATTAATTAATTAATTAAATAATTAATAACGCTGTTATTCTAAAAGAAATCTAAAACAGTAGGTAAAAAAGAAGTACATAATATGATGTAGACTACAGGCATGTACATAAATGATTCGTTTTACGTCTTTCACTTAACGTCGCGATTGTTAGGTCCCTAACTAGGATGTTAAGCGGGGACTTACTGTATGTCAAAAACAGTTAGATTTAAGTATAAGACATTATACATAAAATGTGTCTGTCATTTGAAATAACAAAGTTGACACTTACTTCTCACATAACCGGAAATGTCACAATTTTGAAAATATTTTAGCCAAATTTACCCTATTAATATTAATCCATGACCAAATTTTGAACAGCTACTTTTTAAGAAATCGATCTATGCCTTTTCCAGTGGGACATGCTATATTGTGGTGCATTCCGCTGTCACGAAGTGACTAATCCTTGAGGGATTATCCAGCTTGATTAAGAAACATAATTGCAGCGGCGTAATAAACTGCAATTACCGTTTGCAGCGGCTGAAATATTCGCATACGTTTTCAGTAGAATAATACGCGAAAGGAAGAATTAAGAGGGGGACAATTACAGTCGTCCAAACAGGAGCGTGGACATTCTCTGCTAAGAAGCAGACGTTGCTTTCGCTGGCGGAATACAGCCGGAGTCGCTGAAGGCCGGACCGTCGCAGGAAGCGCAGGGCAGAGAATCTGTGTTAGGTCGAGAACGGGGACAGAATTTTTTGAGTTCTAGAGTCGCCGCGAGCAAGCTAGTACGTCCGTCGCAAAGAAGTGAAATTGTAGAGTACGCGAGGTGTAAGAGAGGCAATCCGCAGCAGGGAGAAAGCAGGAGACCGTCAAAGCAGAGACATTAGAGAGGCTGCCAGTTCACGACGCCACGGGGAGTGTTTGTTGAGTGAGCACTGTCACCGGAGAGTTCCCCAGGTAGGTGAAAGTCTAATACTATTTAGCGAGCCCGTGGTAGAATTGTTGAACGCTCCGTCACGGCGCTGGGTACCTTCGAGAGGTGTGGCGCGGTCTGCTGAGAGCCGCTGTTCGACATCATTACCGGGGGCGCCGCTGGCGGTGCTCGCGGGCTTTGCCTGAGCGGTTGGTGACCACGGTCCCGAGTCTCCGATTCTCCCGGGATCACAGGGGAAGCGGCCGAGCGGAGTAATTGTGCATCGGAACTGTCGTAGTGAATGCATTATCAGTTCCAGTCAAAAACAACCCTCCGTGAAGCCGCCCCTGTATCCCGAATAAGGGAGTCGGAGTGGGGATATTCCTGGACTGTAGTAAATCCACGTTGCAGCGATTGTGATGTCTTGGATTAAAGCAGCCTGGTGGCCCTTCGCCTACCGGTCTGGCCCGGGTGGATCGTATCGGCGGCGTACGGGTACTTCCTGTCCTCTCGAGGGTGGGCCCGTTTCTCTCCTGTCTCCGTTGGCGGTCTGCTCTGGGGGTTGGGGGTTGCACTCCGAAGTTTCGGTTCCCCCGGGATCGCGGAGGCATTTGGCCGCGCGAAGGTGCTGAAAATCGTCCCTGTCGTAGTGATTGCATTATCCGGGAGTCAAAAACAGCCCTTCGAGTGGTCGCCCCTGTGTTAGGGTCGTAACCAGTATATTCCTGGGCTGTGGTAGATTCGTATTGCAGCGACTGCGCTGGTCCGGATCGATACAGCCAGGCGGCGCCTGGCGTCCCGAGCTGTCCGCGGCCCCGTTCAGAGGGGGTGTAACTCCGGGAACAGGGGTGGGCATCTTCCGCGCCGAGCAAGGTTCCCGAGCGCGTGAGTGAAAGCGTATGGATGGTGGGCCGTAGGTAATACCTGTTGGTGCCATATATTTTAGTACGCAGCTAGCTTAGCTTGATGTAGTGTCCGACACACCCTGTAAGTTGCACGTCCGCTTGGGAACACCCGTTATCTTTCACTGTCTTGCCACCACCCTGCACCGCTTAAGTATAGCCGCTTTAACTTTCCCGTGCAACCCGCGCGTAGCCTTAATTAAAAAGCCAAATAACCACCTCTGCCTGCCCATAATTGATAGACTTCCTGGTAGCAAGACTCTGTTATTTCCTTGTGTATATAGTTAGTGAATAGAACTTTATTTTAATTTACTCGATATTTCATTTAATCTCTCCAGAATATCCACCCAAGTAACCTTTAACAATAGATCTCTAATAAAGACCATAACCAGAAGTCCCGAGGGATTTCGTCTAACTTAGGAGGACCCTGTCTCCACTAGAATCTACCCTGGGCTTGCGTGTCCATCGACAGTGACTTGGGGAAGGAGTGAATATCCCGAGAGAGCACGCCTACTCTCTGAAGAAAAACTCTATAGGCGTTGGCGCCCGAACAGGATCCCGTCGTAAAGCCGTGTCCCGGGAGTCAGCCCGAAAATTCCCCATATTAGGGAAAACTAGTATTAACCCCCGGCCACCCCAAGTGGCCGTCTCACCGCGTGTGCCATTTTATGAACATCCGGTAGATAAATTATGCTAACATTTCTCGCCACCTGTTGTACACTTTGTTGCAGATTCTGAGAACTTGTGAAATACACAACACGCAAATCTAAAACTATATTTTCAAACCACTCCCTTCCATATGCGAAATACTTTGTAAAAACTACCCTGATTAAAAACTATTGTATGTATGATAATGAACAAATTATTTACTTCTATTACAATCAAAAAGTATTTCACGGTCAGCAGTGTGCTGTGGACTGTTTGACCACTGTTTTGAATAAAACTCATGGACATTTAAATTCAAATAAAAACAATAATAGTATTGGCTTCAATTAGCAGATGTATATCTAGTGCCACACTTCTCAAAATACAGTATTCAACATGCAAGGCTTAAATTTTGCCCTTTTAGAGAATTTTCTTTAAACCAATAACTCAAAAAATTGGCCGATTTTAATCAAATTTTGTGAGTACCCTCTCTTTGCAAGTGGCTTGGATGGCTTCGTTAGCCAGGAGAATCGGCCCAGGTTTTCCCGAAAAATTTTGCGTTTTCTTTTGGAAAATTTTTATATCTCCGGAAATAACCAAGCTATGACAACCAAATTTGGTACGCGTGTTTGAATCATAAAAAGTAAACAATGTACCAAAATTAAGGTCTCTAAGGTAAGCAAGTGCGTTATGGTAGTGAATTTTCATAGAAATGATCTAGCAGCAAATATTTTTTCAAACTTTTTTTTATTTCAATATATAAATATAAATTTTGGTATGTAATTTCCTTTTGATATCATAAACTTACGTACCAAATTTGGTCACCATAGCTTTTATATTTTTTGAGATAAAAATTTTTCCGAAAGAAAACGCAAAATATTCCCGGAAAACCTGGATCGACTTTCCTGGCTTACGAACTTATCCAAGCCACTTACAAAAGCAAGGTACATACTGAATTTTATCAAAATCGGTCCATTATTTTTTTAGTTATCGGTGTGATACATACATACATACATACATACATACATATATATATATATATATATATATATATATATATATATATATATATATATATATATATATATATTGAAACTGACCCCAGATATGGGTTCTAGGGGTTCTAGATCGCGCTCATTTGAAGAAATTTTTTCAAAATTCAAAAGTTGGGATCTCTTCATTAGTGAATTTTTTCCAAGAAAATTCACTAAAAGTTATAGGGCTGTAAAGAAACAAAATTTGAGTTTACCACAAAACGTCAAAGTCGCGATTGGAAACGTCAAAATTGGCAATATTTAAGCGAAGAACCTAAAACGAATACGGGTGATGTATACAAAATGTCATAAGAACAGTGTTTTACAAACCCTTAAGTTTCACCTTCAACCGACATTGTTCATATTACTAAAATGTTTCCAGAAAATTCATTTCAAACATAACCTTTCTCTGGTGCTTTGGCAGTAGTTTTAGTTAAGTTTATGGTTTATTGGTGTATAATTCTTAGCTAATTTTTGTAGAAAAAAATTCGCTAATAAGGAGACCGCGACTTTTGAATTTAGAAAAGATTTCTTCAAATGTGTGCAAACTAGCCCCCCTAGAATCCATATCCGGATTTTTATCTGTTTTTATCTGTTTACATATATACAGGGTGACGCATTTCTACGGTAAAGCTCAATATATTCGTTATTATAAAAGATACGAGAAAAAATGTATACGTTAATTACAGTGTCTTGAGCTGCATCTTATAAAATATTTTGACAATCACCAGGTGGACCATCAGTCGTGGTGATACATTTTTTTCCTGAACATCCATTATATTATTGCATTTTTGCATTTTTTATCGAAATATAATATATGTTTGTAAGAAAAAAAATTCTAGGTGCAGTAAGTGCGTTTTGGTAGCGAATCTTCATTAAATGCTTCAAATTTCAATAACTCAATTTGCTATTAATCTAAGGTTCGTTGGCTAGGAAACCAATTTTCTCGGAAACATTTTAGGTTTATTTTCGGAAAATTTGTGTACATTTTCAAACAATAAAGTTATTTTGATAAAATACGGTATATTGTTTCTACTATAGAGGTTATACCAGTAACCAAATTTGATGCTGGCTTGCATTTGAAGAGACATATTTGCTATTAAAAACATTTTAATGAAAATTCACTTCCATAACGCACTTGCTGCGTCAATACTTTTAGTGAATTTTCTTGAAAAAAATTCATTAACGGGGAGATCCTTTGAATTTGACTTTGAATTTTGAAAAATTTCTTTAAATGAGCGCAAACTAGGACCCTTAGAACCCATATCCGGTGTCAGTTTCAATTTTTATATGTTTATGTTTATGTTTATATATATATATATATATATATATATATATATACATGTATATATATATATATATATATACACATGTATATATATATATATATATATATATATATATATATATATATATATATATATATATATATATATATATATATATATATATATATATATATATATAATGTATCACACCGATAACTCAAAAAATAATGGGCCGATTTTGATCAAATTTCGTGAGTACCTTCCTTTTGCAAGTGGCTTGGATAAGTTCCTTGGCCAGGAAAATGGGCCCAGGTATTCCCGGAAAATTTTGTGATTTCTCGGGAAAAATTTATATCTTCGGAGATAACAAAATAAGGGCAACCAAATTTGGTGCGTGTTTGTTTTATAAATAGTCACCCACGTACCAAAATTTAGGTCTGTAAGTTAAAAGACAAAACTTTTTTAATCGAAATATAATATATGTTTGTAAGAAAAAAATTCTAGATGCAGTAAGTGCATTTTGGTAGCGAATTTTCATTAAATCCTTCAAATTTCAATAACTCAATTTGCTATTAACCTAAGGTTTGTTGGTTAGGAAACCAGTTTTTTCAGAAACATTTTAGGTTTATTTTCGAAAAATGTTTGTACATCTTTAAACAATAAGTAATTTTGATAAAATATAGTACTTTGTTTCTACTATATAGGCTATACCGGTAACCAGATTGATGCCTGCTTGCATTAGAGAGATATATTTGCTATTAAAAACATTTTAATTAAAATTCACTTCCATAACCCACTAGCTGCGTCCAGACTTTTTATATTTGAGGTAACATTTGTCTGGTGCTACCAAATTGAACGCTGTTAAAAGCATTTGCGAGCACGATCCTTTCACTATTTCTGTAAAGCATCAGTTAGTTCACATAAATTTTATACAGGGTGTTTGATCTAGTGTTTTCAAAAACGTGTCCACTGTCCCTAGCTTACTAAGGAAATACAAAAAATGCAATTTACTCAGCCATTTAAAAGAATATCTATATATAACCATATATATTTAAAAAGCTCTCAATGAGCCGGTTTCAATTACCTAAAAATATACAGACGGTTTCATTTAAAAAATCATGTTTGGTTTATATCACAAAATCTGTGCTTAACAGAAAAAAATATTTGCATCATTGAATTTTACATAAAAAAATCTAGCAAAATTAATTTTCACAGTTTTATTATCTCATTACAAAGGGGACATACAGGGGACGCCTAAAAATAATTTGTCAAAATCAAACAGTAGCTCAAAAACAAAGAGTGCAATGTTAGTTTCACAAAAAAGTAGAACACTATTGTGAAAACTGCAGCCTTCTAGATCTACTCATAACCGAGATACCCAACAAAAGCAATGAAATCTGTACACACTGTATATATTAACGCAATCAGAAGAAATTGTAGATTATAGAAAAACTGATAATACACAGCATATTTTATTTAAAAACATATGTTTAGTTTGTATCTCTATAACGTGATGTTTAACCGTTTTGTATCTTTTTCTTAACCAAAAAACAAACATTTTAAAAAGGGTAAAATCTTATGTCAATCAGCACATATACACACTAAAATTGGAAGGCATAGGTGAGCCAACATACTGTTCCAAATAACAAACATGTCATTTCCTTTAACTCCTATTTAATTACACTAATTTACTTTGTCCACAACACACAGCTGACAATATAGAAATATGAAAAGAGAGAAAACTATTAGTAAGTTTACATGAAAGAAAAAGTTCTTACTAGGATGAAGTGTAGGAAGACACTGAGCGAGTTTGTCATCCTTGAGCATGTGCAACAGTGTAGTTTTCCCAGCGTTGTCCAGCCCCAGGAAGAGCAGCTTGCCAGATTTCTTCCACAAGCCTGCACACAAACATGCAATATTAATGTTGTTATTTTACACACTCACCTTTATAGTCTTTCTGTGTTGGTATGTTCGTTAGTTTAATCTCTTGTATAGGTACTGAATCTATTAGGTGTTCTTCATACAGCACCTTGACCAGTGAACATTTGCCACTACCGGGCAAACCTAAAAACAAGTACCTTCCTTTTCTTTTTAATAAACCTGTCAAAATTAATATAACTTAAAAACATTATTAAAACAAAAAGATATGACTACCAAATAATTGTTAAAAAAATAATACAGAACATCATGGAACCCATAAACAGAGTAAAATTCGTAAAATAAAAATAGTTAATAGTAATAGTTAGTAACCTCATCATCTTGAGCCACATATAGACTGTGTCTTAAAGTAATCCATAAATTCAATAAAATTGAAAGTAACCATTATAAAGAAAATTAAAAAACAGGTTGATTTTTACTGTCAAAAACAAAATTTTTGATATGAAAATGTCACCACTCTCGTCATATCCCTTCAAATTTTTAAAATTGGATGGTGGATAGTGTGATACATCTTTTAAAGCTAATCAAATTCTCCATTGAGCAACACCATTTTTTTTTTTGAGGAATAAAATAAAATGAGTTATAACATTTTAGTGAATTTTCGTAGAAAAAATTCAGTAATGGGGAGATCCCGACTTTTGAATTTTGAAAAAAAAATTTGCAAATGAGCGCGAACCAGGACCCCTAGAATCCATATCCGGGGTCAGTTTCCATTTTTATGTTTATATATATATATATATATATATATATATATATATATATATATATATATATATATATATATATATATATATATATATATATATATATATATATATATATATATATATATATATGTATGTAGGTATCACACCGATAACTCAAAAAATAATGGGCCGATTTTGATAAAATATGGCACATACCTTCCTTTTGTAAATCGCTTGGATAAGTTCGTTAGTGAGGAAAATCGGACGAGGTTTTCCGGGAAAATTTTGAGTTTTCATTCGAAAAAAATTATATCTTCGGAATTAACAAAGGGCAACCAAATTTCGTACGCGGGTTATATCATCATAGGTAAGCTACCTACCAAAATTTAGCTCTGTAGGTTGAAGGACAAAAAAGTTACAGGCATTTAAAGAAAAATAAATTTGGGTTTTCCTCAAAACGTCAAAGTCGCGATTTAAAATGTCAAAATTGTTAATATTTAGGCAATGAACCTGAAATTAATATGAGCTATGGAAAGAAAATGTCTCAAAGAATGCTTTACAAAGCCTGAGCTCTTTGTTTCAACCGTCATTGTCGTTCATTTTACTCAAATATTTCCAGAAAATTCATTTAAAATAGGGTCTGATGCTTTGGCAGTAGTGTTGGCTATAGAGTTTATCGTTTAATGGTATATCATTTTTCTCAAATTTTCGTAAAAAATCATCAAAGCTCAATTATTATGCAAGTTACGAAAAAAAATTGGTATACATTAATTATAGGGTGTCTTGAGCTGCATCTTGAAAAATATTTCCATAATTACAGGGTGGTCCATAAGTCATTGGTGATTCAAATTTTTTTTTTAATCGAACACGCCCTATGTTATTGCATTTTTGCATTTTCCATCGAAATATAATACATCTTTGTAAGAAAAGAAATTCGGGACGCAGCAAGTGCGTTATGGTAGCGAATTTTCATTAAATGGTTCAAATTTGAATAGCTCAATTTGGTATTAACCTATAAGGTTGACCAAGAAACCAGTTTTTTCAGGAACAATTTAAGTTTACTTTCGGAAATTGTTGTACATTTTCAAACAAAAAAGTTATTTTGATGAAACATGGCACATTGTTTCTACTATATAGATTGATGCCTGCTTTCTTAAAAAAACATGTTTGCTATTAAAAACATTTTTATGAAAATTCACTACCATAACGCACTTGCTGCGTCAAAAAGTTTTTATTATCAGTAACACCTAACACAAGTGAAGCCTGTAAAGAATTGCATAGTCCAGTCTATGATACTTATGAAATACTTCAATATCTCAAAGTCTGTAAACAATGTTCAAAATGTTGGGCTTCTTGTACCAAAAGAACTCTAGAGATTTTCTTGTATACTATGTCGTATCTGTAACAATCGACTGATGACAAGAATTATCTGCTGTGTGACATGTGTTATAAAAACTAATCAAGCATAAGTTTGATAATCTTTTGAGATACAATCTACAGATAATAGTAGTAAATTTACGTTTTGGTTGTCGTGCAAAGTGCATACGTATAATTTTCAACTTTTGCTTTTTCAAATTAACTATTAAATTGTTGGTAAAATTTGTTTATCAATATCAATTCAAGTTCTAATGATGATTGGTTATGGTGACAGGCTCCGAAGTCAGTCAGAGGTGTGTATTATGTTTAATACTAAATATCCGGATATAGCTATCAATCAATCAACAGTGAGTCGAATAGATAGGAAATTTCGAGAAAAGTCTAGCATGAAAGATTTGCCAAAAACAGGTTGCCGTTCTATAAGTCAAGAAGTGAAACTAAACATCTTATTGGCAGTGGAAGGGAATCCCCGCAGTAGTGTTTGGCAAATTGGCCAAGACAATGGAATTCCATTCAGTTGACACAAAGTACTAAAACTTGAAAAGCTTATCCTTATAAAATACAGTTTTTGTAGGAATTATGGGGTGACGATCCAGGCCGGAGGATGGAGTTTTGTGCAACATTAATGGATAAATGTAATGATAACTATTTGCAAGTACTGAATATTCTGTTTTCGGACGAATCTTTTACACTACATAGAGCTGTTAACCGTCAAAACTGCAGATATGGGGCAAGTGAAAATCAAAGATGGATGCGAGAGAATCACACACAATATCCACAAAAGGTGATCCAACGTATGAAGACAGGACTGATGTTCACGTTGCCAGTTTTACACATTCCGGCCGGTACTGTAGATGGCCCTGGACTGAATACACAATATCCACAAAAGGTAAATTTTTGGGCGGGAATTGTTAGGAGTATGGTTATTTGTCACCACTAATAAGTACACTTGGAGAACCCAAATCACCACAACACATTTTAAAAGACCTGACGATCGTTTCACTAACCAAGTTAGCGTCATCAGAGGATGAAACATTCTTAGAATGGGATTGATTGTGAATGGTTCTTAGAATGTTTCATCCTCTGATGACGCTAACTTGGTTAGTGAAACGATCGTCAGGTCTTTTAAAATGTGTTGTGGTGATTTGGGTTCTCCAAGTGTACTTATCAGTGCTCATCACAGGTTCCAATCTTCACTTAGTGTATTTGTCATCACTTTTTTAAATGAACTATAAATCGACCACCATGTCTACAATTTTTACAGCAGTATCTCATTCCGACGTTATTGAACTTATTTTCTGATGGACACAATGCTCGTATGGTAAATCATAATTTGTGGTATCAGCAGGATGGTGCCCCCGCGCATTATGACGTTAATATTCGACAGTATCTGGATCAACAATTTGCCAACAGATGGATTGGCAGGTGTAGTGCAATCGAGTGGCCAGCAAGATCACCTGACCTAACTCCCTTAGATTTTTTCTGGAGTCATTTGAAGAAAGTGGTATTCAAAAATAAACCAGATACTATCGACGAATTAAAAACAAAACTTAGAACTGAATTTATTTTATTTTTTATTTTATTTATTTACTTATTATCACAAATCGTACAATATGTCTACACAATAAGCTTGATGCTTGTGCTGTATATTAACATAATTTAATAAAATTCCACCAAAAACTGCTTTAAAACTTCATCCAAATATAACGTACTTCTAATTTTGACATACCAAATTTGTTTGGCTTCTACTTGTTCTATCTAATGAGCCAGTCTTTGCCTTCACTCTTCATTGATTTTAATCCTTTCCCAATACCTTCAAAACTAAAATTCTTTGTTTATAGCCGATATTTTCATTCAAATGGTTAATTTTGAATTTAACTAAATATGTTCCAACATTTCTCCAGAGATTATAAATAGAGTCCAACAAGAATTTGTTGACCGTTTGGGATATTGTCAGGCACAAGAAGGCAGGCATTTCAAACATCTGAATAGATAACACTGAACCAAATACTATATAATGACAATACGGGACACTACTATACTTTAGCATTGGTGATATTTGTGACAAGTACACTAGCGCCACCTCGCGTGAAGTACTGACAACTGAGCGGGTAATTTGAATTGTATATTTACCTGCATATACTTAATTTAGACAATTGGTTTATTATAGATGAATATAAAAACTTGTACATGACAAAACAGTGAAAATTGTATGATTATATAGTTATAAATAGAATTTGTATCAACAATCAGCTTGAAACCTAAATGAATTCAGCATGAATAATTCTGCAAATTTCTCTTACCCATAATCTTGTTTCATCATAATTTAAAGTACTACCCTAAAAACGTCGTTAAACTACTATTTCAAGGGCTTGTATAGGAATATATTGAAAGCTGTTTCTGAGGATATTACGTTACAATCTGTACTTACCTATAAATAATTGTTCTAGGTATAAATGGTAGCAGAGTAATTCAATTTGCTATATATCTACATAAAAACTGTCTTATTAATCTAATACTTTAAAATATGTAACTGATATACTTAGTACATAATTAAGAAATTGTGCAGATGAAAGGTGAGACTAACTCTTACTTCCGTGAATAAATCTATTATAGAGCTGAATCTGCTATTTCTACTTGTCTCTTTAAAAACTTGTCTTGGGAAGATAATTAAAAGCCTTTACCAAGTGAAATAATTTTAAATGTGAAAAAATGTGACAATTTATGCCATAGTGAAATAAAAAAGGACACAGAAGAAGATAGAAAAACAGTTTTCTTATATAATTTATTATTAATGCAAAACTTTTTTTGCCTTCATATTTCTTTTTTTTATGCACTGGAAGACAAGTTATGATTGAAGCCTTTCAACCATCCGTTTACGAAGTTTATCTATAAATAGGTACATGATGGTAAATATTACACAATAAATTATCTTCTGCGAACTGTACCTATACCTATACCTGGCATAAAAGTGATTCTGAATTTGTCTTCTGCTTCAACAAATTAATTCTTTTGGAAGTGACATTAAAATGTAAAATGCACCTTATGTCTTCAATACTATATCCAAATCAGTTCTTTTTGATAACAGTACCCTTTCCTTGCATCTATAATACAACATTATCGTCAATCCATGTTATAGTTATTGTTTAATATTAGGCGAATTTGTAAAAAAATTCGCTGGTAACAAAAGAAAACACAAAAAATCATATTCACGTTTCGCCATCCTTTGGAAATCTATGAAATGTCTTTGATAGATTTAGCACGCTATAATTCGAACAATTATAGATTACACACACCCAACCACTAACATTTATTGTAAAAAACACAGCTCAAACTTAATTTAACACAATTAAACACCAGCAATTGCTAGTGTTACACGTTCTCGAACGACGTAACATCAGTACTATCCGCTAGGGGCGCTGATATTCTTGAAACACGAAATCAACCGGAGTGTCCTGTATTGTCATTATAAAGTATTTGACTGAACAATGTAATTATTTATAGACTGAACTATGTAATTCTTTATAGACTTGTGTTAGGTGTTACTGATAATAAAAATGTTATTACTCATTTTATTTTATTCCTAAAAAAATTGGTGTTACTGAATAAAGAATGATAGATAGATAGATAGATAGATAGGTGCTTTATTGTCCAAAGATAAAAATCTTATTGACAAGCAAAGTGTTAACATATAAAAGTAAAAGTGGTCAAAAGATAAAAACACAAAAATATAAGTTCACAACAAATAGTAATATAAGTGCCTATGTAACTAGTATAACTATATATAAATAACAATATAAAAAACAATATAAACATAAATACACAGCTGACTAACAATATAATAAAAACACACAATATATAGAAAGCAGCTCAAATGAAAACAACCAATCGAATCTGTCACAGTAGTGTATCATTAAAAAATTCATCTATTGAATAATAACATTTTTCAATTAAAAATTCCTTAAGCTCTTTCCTAAAAATTTCAATGTCACCAATCCTCCTCAAGTTTAGTGGTATCTGGTTAAATATCTTTTTACTATTATATATCAATGACCTCTTTAATAATGATGTGGACGGTATAGGAAGAGGAATGCAGTTCTTTTGTCTTGTATCACGAGAAGACACTGACCTGATTTCATCTTTATATTTTCCATGCATAAGGCATGCAGTCTCCAAAACAAACAGAGACGGTAGGGTCAATATCCGCTCAGAAACAAATAAAGGTCTACAAGAGTCACGGACACTAACCCCACACAAATATCTGATGGCTCTTTTCTGCAGAATAAATACAGAATTGAAAAGATAACCTGCACAAGAGCCCCAGTAACAAATGCCATGCCTTAGATGGGACTCCACAAGTGAGAAGTAAACACTTCTAGATGTACTCTTGTCCAAGCTTTTTGAAACAACTCTTAGTGCGTGACAACCTGATGAAAGCTTCTTACATAGATGATTTATATGTGTTTCAAACTTTAACGATTGATCAATGTATAGTCCCAAAAACCTAACAGAGCTCTCGTTTCCAAGTTCCTCAGCTGCTAGAGTCACAGCAGGCAGACTACATTTAAAATGCATGATATTAGTCTTAGAGACATTCAAAGTTAACAGATTTGAAATAAACCAGTTTTCTATCATCTTCATATCCTCTGCCACAGTGGACTCCAGTGTTCCAACACTATCACCACTCCACAAGATGGTTATATCATCAGCATAGATAGTCATATGATCCTTAATTTTCAACATAGACAGGTCATTAATATAGAGTAAAAACAGCAGTGGGCCAAGAACAGACCCCTGCGGAACACCATGGTGAATATATTTGTACCCAGAGCTAACATGACCAAGTTGAACACTCTGCTGACGATCAGATAAATAGGACCTCAACCATTCAAGCAAAGTCCCCCTAAAGCCATAAGTAGGAAGCTTGCGTAACAGTATCCCATGGTCAACACAATCAAATGCTTTAGTGAGATCACAGAACACTGCCGCAGCCACCTGATTGTTATTCAGTGAAAGGTACAGATTTTCAAGAAAAGAAAATATTGCATCATCTGTACCTTTTTTAGGTTGAAATCCAAACTGGGAAGGTGTTAGGATCTTGTGCTTACAAATAAATACCTGCATTCTATTTTTAATTAATTTCTCAACTATTTTAGAGATGGTAGGAAGTAGAGACAGAGCACGAAAACTATTTGGAGAATCTGTTTCACCTCCTTTATATGCAAGAATTACTCTAGCCATTTTCAGAGACGAAGGAAAAGATCCCGTTACAATCGAACTATTAATTGCCTCTGCCAAGATTTCAAGAACCCAGTTAGGAAGGTGAAGAAGCAGTTTGACAGATATACCATCCCACCCGATAGAGTCCTTGTTCTTAAAGTCATGGAGCACTCCATGAATCTCAGCAGAATCGACCGGCGTAAAAAAGAAGGTGTCAAGGATAAAAACATCATCCATGAAGCCCAGTGGATCCGTCCAAGGGACCCTCCACTGTATCAGCCCAGAAGCAATAGAACAATAATAATCATTGAGATGATTAGGATCCAGTTCAGGAGTCACCCTATGTGAACCATGCCTTCCCGAAAGATCATTAACAATCGACCATGACTCTCTCTGCCTGTTTGAAGACCGCAGTATCCTTTGTCTATAATATTGTTGTTTTGCAACCTTTAAAACCCTTCTGTATATCCGTCGATAATTATTAAAATAGAATATGAAGGAGGCATTGTTACCAGCATATTTTCTAATTGTATGCAGGCAACGCATGTTTCTTGATGATACTTTCAATCCTTTAGTAATCCATGGTTTCTTTATTCTATTCTTTATGTCCTTCAAAGGAAATGCAATATTGAAGAAGTATATTAATCTATTATGGAACTCGCTTAAGGGATCTGAAGAATTCAATATACAATCCCAGCTGTTTGTTGCACATAGTTGTGAAAATATACTGTAGTTATGCGGAGCAAACACTCTTCCACGTTTTTTTTTCAATTTTTCTTTTGGAATCGGTTAAAGACAGCTTACATAAGCAAGCTTCATGATCAGACAAACCAGCGTTAACAACGCAACAGTCCAAAACATTCACACTTACATTTGTACATATGTAGTCTATAATACTTCTGGAGTGCTGGGAACATCTAGTTGGTGAATCTATCAACATATGCAGATCAAAAGAATCCAACATACAAGACAGGTTGACAACATTAGAAGAGGCTTTATTTAAATAATCGAGATTAAAATCTCCTGTGAGAATCACAGTAGAATTTACAGGCAACACAGAGAGAACCATCTCCAACTTTTGAAGAAAAAAACTACTATTAGAAGTAGGCGATCTATAAATGCACAATACATACATATTCAATTTCTTGCTACAGGCAATAGAGAACTCAAAATCCTTTTCCACTAAGAGCTGATTGTACTTATCAACATCAACAAAGTTGTAACATTCTAAAAAGTCTTCTCTTATCATAATCAATGTACCGCCATGAGAAAAACAAGATCTATTAAACCGGGATATTATAACATAGGGGGGCACAGAAAAACCTTCTTCTGGCTTTAGCCAATGCTCAGTTAGCAGCAGTATCTCAGGATTGCCTATACTATCCAAGAATAAACTCAATTCATCAACCTTATTACGTACAGATTGAACATTTAAAAGTACAACTGAGAACTCTACTTTTTTGTACCTAAAAAAGAAGTTTTACTGCTGCCACTAGCATCTTGTCCTACAGTTTCATTAGCAACTGAATCACTATAATGAGGTACCATGGATTCATAAAGTGCTATATTTTCAGGCTCAATAAAAATTAAATTTTTTACCATAGGTTTGCTATTAATAATCTCTACTATTTTCATACAGATTTTAGGATTATTGATCAAGTGTCTTGGCAGCATATAAGAGTTTAAAAGAGAAATATTACCCTGTGAATAGAATGGAGTTAGCTTTAAAAAGATGTATCACACTACCCACCATCCAATTTCAAAATTTCGAAAGGGTAGCTAATAGTTGAAGAGGTATATAAGGGTAAGATTTTTATATCAAAAAGTTAGGTTTGAAAGTAAAAATCAACCCGTTTTTGAATTTTCCTTAATAATGGTCACTTTCACTTTTATTGAATTTATGCATTACTTTATAGACACAGTGTATATTTTTAAGAGCTACATAGCCAAGAGCGCAAACTATCTCCTCAAGAAATTACAGCTCAATCCTACTGAAGTAGGATTAAAATCTGCAGCGTTTTTGAGGGTGAAAATTTAAAGATGAATAAAAGCAGAACGACAGAGGTAATTTGAAGATTTAAAACGCCAAACCGGGAGCGCCTCCGGAGGCATTTTTTGCGTTTTGCAGAGGCGAACGGAAAGCGTTGGGGGAAAACGGCATGCTTAAAACGCAAAGGGGTGAATTTTATCAGGGTAAATCGATTTTCGTGGGGCCGGAGACAGAAAAAATATCAAAAGAAGAGCAGAAATTTGATTTTTGTCCTAGAAAGGTGGCCTGTTGAGGGGTCTATGTTCCCCGAAGATCAAACACCTGGACGCGCGAGAGCGCCAGAAACGGAATCTCCAGAAAATTCCACATCCGATACGCTAACTTTTAATTTCCATATTTTGAGTGACAATTTTGTTATTACAAAAATGGAAGTTAAAGAATTGTTTAAAATTAAACAGAGATTCGTCAAATCACGCGACATGAGACAATGCCAGAAACCTCTAAATAATTGATTGCTCAAATGTCAAAATATGTACCATGCAAACTAATTAAGTACGTTTATGTAACATCTGGATTTAATTTAGAATCCAATTAACCTTGATTCACCATTCCAGTTTGTTTTCAGATTCGCTAGAAAAAATTAATTTGTTAAAAACAACGTTTCAAATTTGACCCTTTTTTAACCTAGAGTTATCGGCACAAACAAATTATTTTGACTGGTGTTGTACACAACATTCCAAATTTTTAACAAATTGTATAAGTAACAAAACATAATAGAATATATATATGTAGTTAAACAATTTGTTTACAATTATTCATCCTCTGATGACGCTAACTTGGTTAGTACAAAGATCTTCAGATTTTTTTAATGTGTTGTGGTCAACAATTTATTTACAATTATTAATCCTTTGATGACGCTAATTTAGTTAGTGCAACGATCGTCAGGTTTTTAAAAATGTGTTAATATGTAAATAATACCACTCTTTGTCGTGTCTCAACTATGTAACCTTTTGATTCTCAGCTTAGCTTCAGTCAGCATATAAGTAATATTTTGTCATCATCGGTGAAATGCCTGGGTTTTGTAATCCGAAACAGCAAATTATTTTCTGATGATGCTACTTTAATCATCTTGTATAACTACTTTTTCCTTTCAAAATTAAAATATGCTAGTCTATGCTGATCTCCTTTCTACTCTGTTTATAAAACTCTCTTGGAGTCAGTACAACATCAATTCATGAAGTATTTATTTTTCTTCGGCAAACCCCATTATCCAGTAAGCGGTTATCCCTAGTTTATTATTAGACAGTTTTCAGTTCGACTCTTTAAAAAAAAATAAGAATAATACAAGCACTATCTTTCTTCTATAAGCTCATCCAGGGTAACATTGACTGTGTTCAACTTATTTCCCAGATATCCTTCTGTGCAAGTTCTTTACAGTACCATACTCGAAATGCAAATACATTTGCTCTCCCTGTTCCAAGAACCAACATCTTAATCAAATCCCCTGTTTATTTTATGTGTCATCTTTACAATGGCTCATATGCAGAACTTCTAATTTATACTGCTTTCTTCTAAGCTTCAGAGACTCTCTACCTAATACTTAGGTCACTTTTCTTTTGCTGCATGTTATTGTAGTTTTTAGGCTTTGATTCGTTTAATTTTGTTAACATTAGTAATTGGGTATATACACCTGTTAATGTACACATCTAAATAAATAATAAATGCACACTGTGTAAATTTTCGACAGCAAAGATCAGTCTGAATCGAATCTATTAAATTCTACATCTGCTAGGCTACTTTCTCTTTTCCTATTTTTACCACAATATTTGTTATTAAAGGCCAAAGTGGAAGAATTTCCAGGGAATCAATATCAATGCAATTTGTACGCTCTTCATTGCCCTACATTGATGTACAACCTAAACAAACAATTCCGTGTATGCACCATTAGTTCACTAGTAGAAGGTATTGGTTTTTTTTTTGCTGTAATTTATCTTCAAATTTTATGGATACAGTTCCTAACATTATGCAGACTTTAAAAAAGCACTGGATTTGGGATGCAGTGTTTAATTTTATTGATAAATAAATTACCCACTAAGCATGGTAACTTACAAATGCTTACCGCAACGTTAGATAATTTACCATTAGGCAAGTTAAGTTTGCAACATTTCTAAATGTTTGCAGGCAAAAAACCAATGCAAACTTACAAATGAAACTTTAACGTAACTTTCAAAAATAATATCTAGTTTGCCGTGTTGTGGTTTTTCTGCATTTGTAAGCTCACGTAAAGTTACAATTGTAATGTTTCTGAAAGTTTGTTTCAAATTGTAAACATTTGAATTCCCTCCGTTTTCGGGTATGTTCGATCCTATGTCATCGTCGTCCAATAGCAACATAGCAACACCGACGCCAACAGCGAACTGACTGACAAATGACAAAGCGCCCGGCATTAATTAATGGCGGTTTGTTGTTTACTTTTTTTATAATTTCATCATCATAAGTTGTTATTTGATCTTTGTCTATTTATTTTCCTGGAAGTTTTAAAGATTGAACAATCTTATTGTAGCCTGAATTGTTTGAATTTTGTAATTCGTTGTCTGGAGAGTAGATAATGAAACATGGAGTATATCGACAAACATTTCAGGTAAGAATCCCTAAAACAGCTATATATTAAATACATGTGTGAATTCATTATTCTCTTTTCTGTAGCATAATTATTTTGGTATGTCGCTATTGGTGAATTATTATAAAATGGCTGCATTTATATTTTTGTTTCTTTTTATGAAATATTATATTATTTACATGAATTTTGTTATGTCCTTAGAAGCAGCCTGGAGATGTCATACCTGGTCAGACCAATTCATTTTAAAACGTTAAATATTGTTGCGTTTTCTCCGGGTTCTGGATAAGTGAGACTTTTAATTTTAACAAAACAACTTTATTTACACTCTAAATATGGATACAATAAAATTTCTAGAATGTCTCCCTCACAAAACACTTCATTTACTGGCCTTACAATTACTACTCTCAACAAAAGTCACTAATCTCGTACTACAGTCACTACTCTCTTAACACTACACTGCTTCTTCAAGTCACTACCACATTCTCTTACTGAACTGAACTAACTCGGGCTGGCTTGCTCTCGCTTTTATATACTCGCCGTACCTTCCCCTCCTTTCTAGAGTGTTCCATTCCAGAACGTTCTAGGACCTTCTTTTACTAGAAGGTTCTGTGAATACAGATCGGTCCCGTGTGTATACAGGAGGATGTGTATACAGGATGATCCAAATGTGGTCACCACTCCTATGTTACACAAGAGGTGTTTCTCGAACTATAAGATCTCTCTGCGTATACAGGGTGTAAGGGTTCTCTGCGTATATAGGGTGTATATACAGGGTGTTCGGAATGTGCAGACCTCAGTTATCCGTTCCGACGGGGTACAAGTTGGTAACTTCGTTATTTCTGGTCCTAGAGGGTTGAGACTTCGCCTGAGGGGGGTCACCCCAGGCACCCCCAGGGGGGGTGGGGAGGCGGTGTTGCCAGATTGTGCAAAAATTCCCAGATGTTGGGGGAAATTCTGGAGATGTGGCAACACCGCACCTACGTCTATTGAAGTGCTTTGTAACACTGCCCCCCTCCTTAAGACTGTTCGTCCCGAACAGTATTTACCGGCCGCCAACTTGGGGGTTCGTTGCCCCGATAGGGACTCAACCTCTCTATGTGAACAACTTTGGGTTTAGTTCTTGGAGACAGCTGGATTCTGTAGACTAGGTCGTTAATTTTCTTAGTCACCAAGTATGGCCCTTCCCATGGTTTCTGAAGTTTGGGACTGAGGCCCTTTCTCCTTGTTGGTTGGTATAGCCACACTGCATCACCTTCCTTGAATGTATGGGGTGTTGCTCTGCGATCCAAGCGCATCTTCATCCGGTCACTGCTTAAGAGGAGCCTATCTCTGACACATCTGTGTATAGTGCGCAGTTTTCCTTCTAGGTCGGCGACATACTCAGGTAACGTAGCTAGGTCCGCTATGTCCTCGTTCGGTGGTGGTCTCGTCATGTCGATTGGTAACCGCATCTCTCTGCCGGTCAACATCATGGATGGAGTGTAGCCGGTAGATTCATGCTGAGAGCTTCTGTAAGCTAGGAGGAACAGAGGTATCAGCTTGTCCCAGGTTCTCTGATTCTCGTCGACAAACATAGCAAGATACTGATTGATGGTCCTGTTATGCCGTTCTACCATGCCGTCTGATTGAGGGTGGAGTGGCGTTGTTCTCGTTTTCTTTATGCCTAGCAAGTCCATTAGGCTTTTCCAGACCTCTGATTCGAAATTCCGGCCCTGGTCGGTGTGAATCTCCAAGGGTACGCCATGCCGTGATATGACATTTTCCATCAGGGCTTCTGCTACGGTCGTTGCCTCTTGGTTGGGGATCGGCGCAACTTCAGGCCATTTCGAGAAGTAGTCCATCGCCACCATTATGTATCTGTTCCCAGACTCTGTGATGGGAAAAGGTCCTGCGATGTCTACGGCAACTCTCTCCCACGGTGTACCTGAGATGTACTGCATCATTTTTCCTCTGGATCGGGTCTTTGGTCCTTTCTTTGAAGCACATTGGTCACACCTTTTGCACCATTCTTCCACGCTTCTTCGGCAGTTTATCCAATAGAAGCGGTCTCTCACTCTGGCAAGAGTCCTGTTGACCCCAAAGTGGCCTCCACTTCTACTATTGTGTAACTCTTGAAGAACACTGTCTATGCACTCACTTGGCACAACGGTCTGGTATATACAGTCTCTACCATCGGCAGTTTCCCATTTTCGAGTGATCAAGTCATTCTTTAGACACAAGGAGTCCCATTGTAGCCAGTAGCCTTTAACCTCCGCCCCAAACCGGGACACATCATGCCACTCAGGTCTTTTCCCTTTTTGTAGCCATTCTCTAATATTTTTCAAGTCTGGATCTGTCTTCTGTGCGTCTCTGATGTATTCAAGATTTACGTCTAGATCAGTATTATTCTCCTTTTCCGTCACCAGTTGTTTGATCTGATGAGTTACTTCATCGATCTCTTTGTTCTCTTGTCGCTCGCAAAATTTACATTCATGCACTGAACATGGTCTTCTTGACAGGCTGTCTGCATTGGCGTGACTTCTTCCTCTTCGATGTTCAATCCGGAAGTCGTAGCTCTGCAGTTTCTCTATCCAGCGGGCTATCTGTCCTTCGGGATTTCTAAAGTTCAGAAGCCATTGCAGAGCAGAGTGATCCGACCTCACGCGGAATGTTCTTCCGTACAGGAAGCTGTGGAAATGTTCGATGGATCTTACAACTGCCAGCAGTTCTTTCCGGGTTACACAGTAATTTCTTTCTGCTTTTCCGAACGTTTTGCTGAAGTAGCCTATCACAACTTCTTCTCCGGCTTGGAGCTGTGAGAGTACTGCCCCAATGCCATACTGGGAAGCATCGGTGTCCAGTATAAACAGTCCTTCGTCCTGAGGATAAGCCAGCACAGGAGCAGTGAGAAGACGATGTTTGAGCTCTCTAAAAGACTCTTGGCAATCTGGTGACCAGATGAACTCGGCCTTATTTTCAGTCAGGCTATGCAGAGGTTTCGCAATGCTGCTGAAGTACTTCACAAAGCGTCGGTAATAGCTGCAAAGTCCCAGAAAACTTCTGACCTCATGTTTGTTCTTCGGCACAGGCCAGTCTCTTACTGCCTTTATTTTCTCTGGATCGGTTTCTATCCCTTTCTCAGAAACGACATGTCCAAGGAAACTCACTTTCTTCTGGAAGAGGACGCATTTCTTGGGATTGAGTTGCAGATTGGCACCTCTCAGCCTGGAGAAAACCTGCTTCAGATTCGACAGGTGTTCATCGAAAGTCCTTCCAATCACCATGACATCGTCGAGATACACCAGGCATGTTTCCCATGTAAGTCCTCTCAGCACTAACTCCATTAGTCGCTCGAAGGTGGCAGGAGCATTACATAAGCCGAATGGCATGACCTTGAATTGGTACAACCCATTCCCGGTTGAAAAAGCAGTCTTCTCCTTATCGTCTTTATGGAGTTCTACTTGCCAGTAGCCACTTTTCAGGTCTAATGTAGAGAACCACTTTGATCCGGCCAAAGTGTTCAAAGTGTCGTCGATCCGGGGCAGGGGATAACTGTCTTTCTTGGTGACATCATTCAGCTTCCTATAATCCACGCAAAATCTCATAGTGCCGTCTTTCTTGGTGACCAAAACTACTGGGGACGACCAAGGACTATTAGATTCCTCGATCACACCATCTTCCAGCATTTCGTTAACCATCGCCTTGATTTCTGATTGCTTGGCAAAAGGCAGTCTTCTCGGCGGCTGTCTAATTGGTCTTGCGTCGCCAGTATTAATTCTGTGTTGCACTAGACTCGTACGACCTGTGATTTTATCTTGAGCGAAAATATCGGCCTCCTCCAATACAAACTTCACTGCCATCTCCATCTCCATATTGTTCAATTGGCCCCATGAATCCTTGAACCGCTCTACTAATTCTACTGGCAGTCTTCTGTCTAATGCAGTGGGTGTCACGTTTTTGGACAACGTCACTCGGTCAATGGGTTCGCAAGTGGCTATAACCTCACCTTTCTTCAATGTGACCCTGTTAGTTTGTACATTAGCCACTCTTATGGGTATTGTCCTCTTTGGGTCTACTAAGCATCGTGCGACGAGGGCACCATCATGTCTATCTTTTAGGGGCTCCGCTATGAGAGCAGACATACCATCAAGTTTCTTCTCTAGCCTGGCTCTGACAATCTTCTCACTGTTACCAGGAATCCGTGTATCTTCGTCGACAATAAGTCTCACCCTGGGATTAGCTTCGCCTGCTGGTGGAGATAAATACAACTCTTCGTTGCCGATTCTCAATATCTTATTCTGGAAGTCTACTGAAAGGACATCGAACTCTTCCATTAAATCCAAGCCCAGAATAAATTCCTCGACGATTTCTGCGACGACAGCCCTTACCTGTAGCTCAGTACTGCCCAGCCTAATGTAAACAGTGGCCTCTCCATGCACGGGTATTCTATCTCCTTTTGCCGTCTCCAACACAGGCTGTTTGTTGGTAGTGAGTGCTGACTTGTTTGGCAACATGTCTGGACGTACAACGGATCTAGTGGCACCAGTATCGATGGTGAAACTGCATTGTCTTCCGTCTATGCTGCCAGGTATAACGAGGCTCTCGTGGTAGCGTCGGATAGTGGAGACCTTTACTTTGGGGCCTTGGGACTCGCACGCCAGCTGCCGCCCCCTTACACTGGCGTCAGGTCGTTTCCCTGACGCCGCTCACTGTTGGTGTATTCTTGTCTTCTGCGAGCCACCTGTTGCGTTTGTGAGCACTGTCTACTTATGTGCCCTTTCCTACCACACTTGTAACATTCTATGTCTGACCAATCTGCTTTCGTCCTACGTGCCCCAACCGGTACAGTGAGCTTGCTTATGGCTTCTTTTATCATTTTCATTTCTTGTCTTAGTTCGGCTGTCGTGTCTGCAAAGTCCTCTATCTCCTTCACTTCGCGCAGCCTGTTGCGGCGAGGTTGAGATGCATTCTTCGCTGCTTCAAATTCCAAGCCATAAATTACGCAGTCCGTAAGTGTTTTGAACCTTCCGAGCCTTAAAGCTTGTTGCATTTCATTATCAAATACCCCATCGATGAAGGTCTGGACGGTTATCTGGTTGACAAATTCTTCTGGGGCTTGGGGATATGCCAGTCGCACAAGTTTCTCCACTTCGGCACTAAATTCTTGCAGCGTCTCATTTGGCTTCTGGACCCTTGACTTTAGTTGTGTCTGGTAGACCTGGCTCATGTACTTGTTACCATATCTCAAATCTAGGGCCTGTATCACTGTTAAGTAGTTTTGCTGTTTCGACTCCGGGATGTTCTGGAGGATTTCTAGGGCTTTACCTCGAAGCGAGAGAATTAGAGCAGTTGCTGCCTGTTGTTCGCTCCACCCATTGCTGAGAGCTGCCGCCTCAAACTGCCTCCTGTACATGGGCCACGATGTTTCTCCGTCAAAAGTCGGCGGCTTCAAAGTTCCATGAGGCTGCTGCACGATTGGCATATCTTCCAGACGATTTTGAACTGGGGACATTCCAGTAACTCCTCTTGGTTGAGTTCTGTCAGTCTGGCCCAACACCTGCTCTGTCAGTTCTCTATGTCTGACTTCTGTGCCTTTCATCATCATCTTCATTTGTTCTTTCAACCCCTCCACTTCTTCCCATCGTTTGTTCAAATCCTCTGTTACATTTTCTACTTTCCTGTTTACCACTCCTATTGTATTTTCCACATCTTCTACTTTCTTGTCCACATTTTCTACTTTCTTGTCCACATTTTCTATTTGTTCGTTGATCTGTTCAATTTCTTCTTTTACATCAACTCTCATATTGTGGAACATACTTCGGAGGTCTTCTTTGTCTTCTTCGCGTTGCTTCTTGAGTTCTTCTTTATCTTCAAGACGCCTCTGTTCCTCCTCTTGTCGTCTTCTCTCGTCTTCTTCGCGCCGTCTTCTTTCTTCTTCTTGTCGTCGTTGTTCGTCTTCTTCGCGTTGCTTCTTGAGTTCTTCTTTGTCTTCTTCGCGTTGTTTTTTCAGTAAGTCCATCAACTCTTTGATTTCAGCCATCTCGTCGTAGTCAGTCGATCTAGTGTTTACCATTTACAGCTAGCTTAGTTGTCCACTTCTTCACTCACTTATCCCACACTTCTGACACCAAATTGTTGCGTTTTCTCCGGGTTCTGGATAAGTGAGACTTTTAATTTTAACAAAACAACTTTATTTACACTCTAAATATGGATACAATAAAATTTCTAGAATGTCTCCCTCACAAAACACTTCATTTACTGGCCTTACAATTACTACTCTCAACAAAAGTCACTAATCTCGTACTACAGTCACTACTCTCTTAACACTACACTGCTTCTTCAAGTCACTACCACATTCTCTTACTGAACTGAACTAACTCGGGCTGGCTTGCTCTCGCTTTTATATACTCGCCGTACCTTCCCCTCCTTTCTAGAGTGTTCCATTCCAGAACGTTCTAGGACCTTCTTTTACTAGAAGGTTCTGTGAATACAGATCGGTCCCGTGTGTATACAGGAGGATGTGTATACAGGATGATCCAAATGTGGTCACCACTCCTATGTTACACAAGAGGTGTTTCTCGAACTATAAGATCTCTCTGCGTATACAGGGTGTAAGGGTTCTCTGCGTATATAGGGTGTATATACAGGGTGTTCGGAATGTGCAGACCTCAGTTATCCGTTCCGACGGGGTACAAGTTGGTAACTTCGTTATTTCTGGTCCTAGAGGGTTGAGACTTCGCCTGAGGGGGGTCACCCCAGGCACCCCCAGGGGGGGTGGGGAGGCGGTGTTGCCAGATTGTGCAAAAATTCCCAGATGTTGGGGGAAATTCTGGAGATGTGGCAACACCGCACCTACGTCTATTGAAGTGCTTTGTAACAATATGATTGACCTATGGAAGCATGTGGCTTATACATAGCAATTGACATCATAATAACAGTGGAGCAGTACCCATCAAGCTGCCAGGATTGCTTATTTTACACTTGTCGCAGTATTCTATACTATGGAACATTCATATGGGTTAACTCGTCAGCAGCGGAACATGTGTTTATCATGCAAAAAAGAGCAATAAGGACATTGTGTGCGTAGGTCCAAGAAAAAGCTGCCCTGATGTGTTCGAGGCCAATGGGATACTTAGGTACACTTCCAGCTATATCCTTCTTCAGTATATGTATTCAAAATATCCAGTGAATGATGAAGTTCACAACATCAATACCAGGTACAGGCATGAATTAAAAATACAGTTCCACAAAAAGGAGAAAACAAAGCAGATGTTTGATTACTTGGGAATCAAATTCCTCAATTTTCTACCTAATGTTATTAAGATGCTTCCACTAACAAGATTACAGTAGGCACTAGTGGATGTTATAAAACAAAAACCAAGGTGAAGGAATTTATTAGTGCTCTAAACCAATGTGTATAGTGTTACATACTACTTATATTCATTCTTTGTAGTGTGTGTGTCTGTGTGTTAGGCAAAAGCTTTGGAAGGCAAGTTCGACTAGCCACAGACTTTTTTTATATATACGTAATTCATTGTAGTCATAATTTTGCTTTATTTTAACTCAATGTTTCTGACATTTTAGACATTGACGGTACTATACTTACTCGATAGGGATAGTTAACACATGCGTGAACACTTTCAGAGACTGTTGTCATGTTCAAGCTATTTTCGCAGTGAAGTTGTATTCATTTACCTGTGCTTGATTTATCCATTGCATATTCTTACGTTTGCTTAATTAAACTTTCTCTAAAATCGAAATGAACGCACCATTTTAGATATTTCTTTTTCACAATAGTATTTGATATGTTGAATTTATTTTATGTAACATATGTCACCACATATTTTAGAAGCTAAAAAAAATCTTGCCTCTCAAAACAAGTAATGCTGCAGAAGGCTTCGTTTTTGTTATTGGTGTTTCACACGTTTTTCTAGACAACTAAAGAGTTATTTAGTAAAACAATATCAAAAACAATTAATTGGTATTTATTTAGAAAAAGGAATTTTTGAAATCCGTCAATTAATAACGATATCACGAGTTCAAGTTATCTATTTTGTCGCTGAGTTTTGACTAGAACTGCATTTTAGGCTAAACATGGACACGCTCGCTATATGTCTAACTATTTCTATCTAGTAACTATAGTCGGTACTTATAAAGACAGTAACTTAACATGTACATTTGATGGTCAATAAACTCTATATATATCTATCTATCAGCAGAAATGAAATTGTAAGTCTTTAATTTTTTTATGTAATAAAGATTTTATTCTAATTAACATTGTCTTGTCATTTTTTACAGTTTTACAAGAAATTTTATATTATGTATAAACACACCTATATACCTATATTCAGTATTAGTTTGTAACTTGAAATAAATTCAGTTAATCAAATACAGTTTCTTTTTTCAAAAATGCTTGGACACATTGGTTAGTATTTCGAGTTGCAGTCTTTTAAAAAAGCTATACAGTATATACCATATTTGAAAAATGACTTCATCGATAATTTCTTTAAATCAACCTTACGTTTTTGTTGACTATTGTTAAAGTTCTTACATGTGAAGTTGTAGAAAACCAGCAGATTAAAAATTTTTATTCATTGATAACTACACAATTTTTTTCGTGCTTTCAACTCAAGATTTATAATAAAAATTTGAAAGTTGGTGGTTTTGTATCGCTTGATGTGTACTTTAAAAATAGTCAACAAAAAGCTAAGGTTGTCATTTACAAAAATTATCAATGACATTTGATACAAATTGTATAATACATTTTTGAAAAGATTGTAACTGAGAATATTATCAGACTCCGAGCATTTTTGAAAAAAAAAGTTGAAGTAGATTAATTGGAATTATCCCAGGTTACAAACTTGCACTGTATATATAATATATACAATTGCAGATAAGTTGCAAATGTAAGTTTAAATTTTACAACTTTGCCAGGCCCTTTTAAAATTGAAGCTTGCTGTAAAGTAACATGTGTAAGTATAAAGAAAGTTTGTAACAGCTCACTACAGTAAACTTGCACTAAAGTTACAAAAGAAACACTTACATATGTAAAGTCACTGGGGGGAAGATTTGCCATTTGCAACAAACTTGCAGGAGGCTTTCTGCAAGTTATCTATCAAACTTACACTTGCTTTGGAAAAGATTCTGCAATGTTAATGCAATATTACCTTGCTCAGTGGGTATCTACGCCAGAGTGTGAGTCTGTTATGGGAAAGTAGCCGGCTTTTTGGTAGTGAATAAAAAAAATTAATATTATATTACCATTGTATTTACTGGAAAAGTGAATTCAATCAGTTAAATAGATTTTTGAGAAACTTATTTTTTAATTTTTTTCCAGTATTTTTAATAACTTTCTTTTCATTTTTTTTTCAAGTGTGTAACAATGATTTTTTTACGAAAAGGTGGATTCTGCAAATTTACCCTCGTTTTATCTAAAACTGTTCGGGAGGTAATCTGCAAATTCAATATTTTTTATCAAAAATGTGGGGTGCATTTAAAATACAACCAAAAAATTATTTATTAAGACAAAATGAAACAATAGCTCCATCTTTCTGTCAAACAAGGTATTATGATTGTTTACAAACTGACCAATTTTAATGGAAATGGAAGGTAAATTTCCAGCATTACAATAGACAATAATAATACACAATCATTTTTGTTTAATATTAAAAAGAGATAATTAACAAACACATCCTACAACTAGATAATGAACATCTTTATGACATTTATATTCCATTCAACATGAAAAAAGTAAATATGCTTATTAATTGAAAATGACTTGCAAAATTATTAAAAGCATGATGTGGATGTTAATTATTACTACAATATTCGGTAACTTTGGAAGACAGTAATCACTTGTTCTTAAAAAATGTCATCAATTTTACTTACCTAAGTAACCTAGTACACCAGTAAACCAGTCCCAGATGAACATCTTTTCTGAAAGCACACACAAAAATAAATAGATGAGAATTATGAATGACAACCTTTGATCTATTTTATAAATTGTATACCAAATCAATTAGAGACTAGGTACGTTGACATCGTGCCGTTGAAACATAACGCGATTTTAATTATATTTTAGGACGCTGGTTTTTTCTAATTTTTGATCAAAAAGCCCACAAAGAAAGTTCAAGAGATCGAACAATCAACAAATATTTGACGTTGAGACGTGACAACATACTGTCATATAAATGATTAAAAAATTATAGGTATTTTGCTTGTTAAATAATCACTTTAATATATTCTATTAAGTACTTACAATCTGTAATAATTTTTTAAGTGTTTACTGAAAGTGTCTGGTTTTTAAGTGATGTTAAAAGCCCCAATTATAGCACTCGCCACTAGACAGGGCAACGGTTGGCACTTGAAGGGTGATGTGATGTGTAATGTGACAGTTTTATTTGACGTAATGTACTTTGTAATGCACGCACGATTCGCCACCAACGTCTAGAAGCAAAATCACCATTTTTATTTTAGTTCAGAATTACTTTACACCACAGACATTTTAATTATATTTTTTTGACTCTGTCGTAGAAAAAAATCTTAGATTAGCTAATAATCTTATTACTTAATCTATGATAAAAATATAAAAAAAGGACTTTGTATTGTTTTATTTTAATACTATTACATATATTTCGACGGTAACTTTATCTGTTTTAGCTGCATAATTACATGTTGCAGTACTTAACATTAATAGATTATTAAACACTAATTTTACTAAAATTACTGTTTCTTCAAAGACAAAAATAATCAAAATTTTTTGACATATGCTTTCCATTACATGCTTAAACTTAAACCACAGAATAATAAAAATAAACAAATATAAATAGTCGTGTAATATGAATATGAAATGTCAAGTGTGATTCAAGTTTAAATATCAAGTATCAGATACAGCAAAATGATAAAATTCAAGTTGAAGTAGAATATGTTTAAAAAGAAAAATCGTAATGTTAAGACATTGCCATTAAATACTTTTCTGCCGTCACGCTTTCCATCACCTAAAGAATCTTTCGATCGAGCTGCATCTTGTTTAGAAAATCAAGACATATACTGTTTTGGTGAACCAGTACCAGTACTTAAATCACCATCATCTTACGCGCTGTATTATGAAAATGTATATAGTAGAAACTGTGAGAGTACCATCGAAAACATTTCCAGTGGTGTTAAAAATCTTAGTTTTAAAAGTTCTTCTAGTTCTGCTGGTTGGAGTGACGAATATGAAACTGAAAGTTCAAAGAAGATACAAGATGAACTGGAACAAGTAGACAGAATATTATGTGGCTGTGAAGCAGTTCCTAAAAAATATGATGAAAATGAGCTTAAAGAATGGATGATATATTTTCCAAATTTGAGGTAAGACTTTGTAGAAATAAATAGGGTAAATTGGCAGCCAACCTCCCGAACGCTTTTTGGAAAAAGCTTTTCAAAAACATGCTTAGAACCCCCTTTGATGCACAAACCACAAGCAAGGTGTGTCAGGGAACAGAACTGTACTGGGAAATTGTGTAAAAAGTATGTAATGTGTAAAAAAACATGAAATGTAAGTCGGCAAAGGCAAGAAAACAAAAAGTAATGATAGTGTCAGCTTGCATGTAAGATACCAAAATGTGTCTATCAGCAGTGCTTTTATCTAATGCTGTTCAGGAGGTTGTCTGCAAATTCACCATAAATAGTTTTACGTACAAATGTCTAATGAGCCAGTTTTAAAAGCGCATCTTTAATATGATAATGAAGGTATTTAAATATATAATTTGGAAGATCTGCAACGCGTGGATGTCTGATTTAACAGCAATTGATTACTATTGCATTTTTACCAGAAATAATAAGAATTACCACTTGCAGTATTAGTATTACAGCATAATTTGGTTTTAAGATGCACTGGAGGTAAAAATGTATTGGCGTTAACAATAGCTTTATTGCTTTGATTTGGTTTTCTGTTTTACCTGACATAAAAACATTTGCTTATTACGGATTCGATATCATTACATTGTTTACTTTTGTGAAAGTGGTAGAATCCTGGTATGAGAAATCAGAGATAGGTATAGACAAAATGCCACACATGTGTGCTTATACTTATAGTTCAAATCCAGGGAACTAACTTATAGCAAGTAGTAGTAAACACATTTAGGGACATTTTTATTCTGCATGATTTTGTTGCCTGTGCCTGTGTGCTATTGCCTTTTTCAACGTTGTGTTGAAAAATCATTACATAATGTCACCAAAAAGGAAACAGTTTACTTTGTTGATGAAAAGTTTTATATTTATAATCTGTTTTTAAGACACTCAAAATCCACAAATTTAAAGCATTAAATTTTTAACCCAACCAAAAACTTAGTAGAAACGATTTTGTCGGAGGAATAGAATTTTCCAACATTATGATGGATAACTATTTCGATAATGCCAATAAAACATATTCTGCACAGATGAGGGTGCATTTTCCACTTCCGGTATTTATAATCAAAATAAAACACATTATTACCTAGTCACAAACAAATAGAAATAAAACTATAGAAATTTCAAAACAAAGTCATTCTTCTGTAAATGTATGATGTGCAATATTTAAAAACAAAATTGTGGACTTTTTTAGAACAGTTTTTGTTTATAACTGTTTACGATATCTTCAACTGCTTCAAACTGAAATAGTAGAAATATTTGACACAGTATCTTTGAAGAATACACAATTTAGTGTATCAATATGATGGTGTACCATGCCATAGGACTAACAAAATAAAAAATTATCAATTTATATTTTGTTGTTGAAACTCACAAGGTCTGTGTATTAGAAAACGTTTAATTTTATCACTCATCTAATATTCTATGATGAAATTAAAGTAGGGATTGAATGTAAAGGAGTTAATATGAATTTAGTTTTGAAAGAATATTACTTTAGATTATTAAGTCTACGTAGAATTTAGTTCCTCTTATTTTTTCATCAAGAAATTCACATTTCACCATAAAATTGTTGGGGTGGTGGCCTGAATTTATCACTTGTGTGGGGTGTCAAAGTAAGAGAATAGCAGAATAACTCTGAAAGTTGAAGTGGCGGGAAAAGTTCTGAACAAGTTTCCTGGCTATCTGATGGTGACCTTGGATTTGATCGATGAATTTCAAGGTCAACTTCATATTGTCCATCCAATTCAAGTAGGGGTTGATCATGTAGAGGTGAAATATTAAATTGTTTTGTAATTAAGCAACCAACATTAAATTTGGTGCACAGGTAGCTGTTCAAACCTGATAGTCTGTATTATTTGTGAGCAAGATCGTTTTACTCCCCTGTGGATCCTGGGACTAACTAAAAGAATAAACCCAATGTAACTCCTGCGTGTCGTAAGAGGCGACTAATCGAGTCAAAAACTGGCGGGGGTCGTGTCCGGGTGAGCCTGGAGGGAGGCGGAAATCTCTGGGGAGTGATGTGCACCCGGATTTTGAGGCCTCTGGTCTGGGCTTAGAAATGGACAATTGACCTCGCATGGATGTTACTCGGGAGCGGGGTTCCAGATGATACCGCCTTGGGTTGAGTGCTGGCGGGTGTCGTGTGTCCAGACGACCCGGCGGGGGTCGTGTCCGGGTGAGCCTGGAGGTAGGCGGATATCTCTGGGGAGTGATGTGCACCCGGATTTTGAGGCCTCTGGTCTGGGCTTAGAAATGGACAATTGACCTCGCAAGGATGTTACTCGGGAGCGGGGTTCCAGATGATACTGCCTTGGGTTAAGTGGCGGGTGTCGTGTGTCCAGACGACCTGGCGGGGGTTGATATCTCTGATGAGTGGTATACACCCGGAGTTTGAGGCCCCCACTGTGTGCTTCGAAACAAACGGACGGCCTCGCTTGGGTGATGCTAGAGACTGGGACTCGATGGGATGTCGCCTTGAGTCTAGCACTGGTGACTGTCGAGTCTAGACGAACCCGGAGGAGAGCTGAGATATTTAGGGGTGGATCACAACTAGAGGTGTGCGAACCCATGTTTTGTTCGAACCGAACTATGAACGAACCCAAGTAAATATATTGCCTCGAACTTCGAACCTCTGAAATAGTATGTCTAAGGTTCACAGTCGAACTTCGAACTTATTAGAAATTCAAAATCGAACATCGAACTACCCAAAATTCTTCAGTGTTCATATATCATTTTCTTAAATACAAACTTAAGGAATATTGTAACATACAATATTTGATATGTAAAAGATTCCCATTCTCTTTACAAAAAGGAAGGGTTCGACAAATTTGCAGGTTGATTGGGTGAAAATGCTTTCCGGTGCTGATCATTGTGGAGATGGGTCAATGTTAAATCAAAACCACAAACACAAAAAATATTTTAAAGTTATTTAGATTTCTAGATCTATAGATAAGCTCAATTATAAATAGGTTATTTGGTATTGACTAGGCAGTTTTAGCAAACAGATTGAGAGGGTTCAAAGTGAGCATGATAGGTATATAACAATAAAAATTTTAAAAAATAGGAAACCGACTTCATTAAGAATAACTTAAAAACTACTGGTCAGTTCTTCATCAAATTTATATGGCACCACATGAGAAGCACCAGCTTTAAAATCAAAAAAGAATCATCACAATCGGTTTACCTAGAAAAAAGTTCTGAGGTAGCACAAATTAAAAAAAAAAATGCAGTCGAATTGAGAACTTTCTCCTTTTTTGAAGTCCGGTGAAAATAACCACTTATAAGTTTGAACCGTCTGCTGATTGTGAATATGTAACTATTTTGGCTCACTGTGAAATAAAGCATGTTGAAACCAATGTTTTTTAATTGCAATCTGCAATTATCCTCAAATTCTGAAAATTTACGTTACCGATTGTCTTCGAACACTACCATCATAATGTTGTTACTGAAAAAGGTGTTTGGAGGCTAGGATATATAAGAAAAATATTTCTGTGATTGCTAAATCGCTCCTTTGTGTCTCAATGTGTCCCACCTACTATCAAAAATATTCACGAGAGAAATCTCCTGAAATTACGCTAACGACTGAATGAGACTGACAACGAGTTTAAAGCGTCGCCACCGAGTTAAAAGGGCCGCAACTTCGCTACCTTTGGCAACATTCAATATCTGTAAAGTTAAATTTAAAGTATTTTTGACCAACGAAGTTCGAACTATTTTAAAGAATTGCATATTTCGAACTTCGAACTACTTCAACATCGCTAGTGCGAACATATTTTCGAACCGAAGGTTCGGTTCGAGTTCGGGTTCGGTTCGAAATTTCGAAGCTTCGCACACCTCTAATCACAACTAGAGATGAGGCCTCTTCTGTGAGCTTCGAAATGGGCAAACGACCTCACTTGGATGCTGCTCGAATGCGGGACTTCATGATACTGCCTCGAGTAAAACACTGACGAATGTCTGTTCCAGACGAACTCGGAGAGAGGCTATGACTCTTTGAGCTTCCAAACGGGCAAGCGACATCGCTCAGATGGCAGTACGTCTGTCAAACAAAGTTTCACCTCACAAATATCGTCTCCTGCAGGAAGCTCAAGTTGGGTGAAATTTAATACGCTGGCGGGTATCGGGTCTAGACGAACCCGGAGGGGGGCTGAGATCTCTAGGGGTGGATTACACCTGAAGGCTTAGACCTACTCTCTGAGCTTTGAAACGGGCTAACGACCCCGCTTGGGTGCTGCTCGAGGGTGGGACTTCATGACACCACCTCCAGTCGATGAAACTGGCGAGGGTCTGGTACAGGTGAGCCTGGAGGGAGGCGGATATCTCTGGGGAGTGATATGCACCCGCATGTTGACGCCTCCACTGTGGACTTAGAAGTGGACAATTGGCTTTGCTTTGTTGTTACTCGAGAGCGGGGTTCCAGATTGAGCGCTGGCGTGTGTCGTGAATACAGACGGCCCGGAGGGGGCTAAGATCTCTGATGAGTGGTATACACCCGGAGTTTGAGGCCCCCACTACGAGATGGACGGACGGCCTAGCTTGGGTGATGCTCGGGAGCGGGATGGATGTCGGGTCCAGACGAACTCGGAGCGAAGTTATCTCTCTTTGAGCTTCGAATCGTGCAAGCGACTTTACTCAGATGGCGGTACACCTGCCAAATAAACTTTTGCCCTCAAGAAAAGATCGACTTCCGCAGGGAGTTGGAATTAGGGTGAAATTTAAATAATTAGACGTGAGCCGCAATAGACCTAAGGTCGCGGTGGAGGGACTGGAATAGTCCACTCACAATAAATCTAATCTAAAATCGCTTTAGAAAAAAGGGAAGAAATACTGGGTCGATTGGGGAAACTGACACATTACTATTAAAAATCAAGTAATATATCGTTTCAGAAGTGTGTGGGTACAGGAATACGAATATTTTCTTTTGTGGTCAAGTTGTGGACCCTACAGTCATTTCATGGGAACGGCTTTCTGAGGAAAGTAAATTATCACGGCTATGTGGAAGTTATGATTCAATGTGCAGCACTATTTTTTATTTAACAAAATAAATTCGAAATAGTTCCCCTAGTCAATAAATAGACTAATGGTCAAACTATATACAACAGGTAAAACTAGTTTATATGCAGCAAGTGCGTTATGGTGGCTCATTTTCATCAGCTTTTTAATGAATTTTCTTTAAAAAGTTCACTAATGAGGAGATCCCGGCTTCTGAATTTGGAAAACATTTATTTAAATGAGCGCAGTGTAGAACCCCTAAAACCCATGTCTGTGTGTGCGTGAGTATGTGTGTGTGTGTGTGCGTGCGTGCGTGTGCGCGTACGTGTGTTATTATTATTATTATTAACAATTACGGTGGACTATATTAAACAACATTTACTCAGAAAATGTCCGTTATCTCAGTATTCAATGCCACAGTAATGAGACTATATATTGCAAAATAACGTTCCATTTTCGACACTGCATCAAACTCTTTTATAACACCATTGTTTAACAAAGCCCTCTAGGTAATGTTTCCCTGAATACCAAATAAATTCCTTATAAAGTCGTGACTTGAGACAAACTTTTAAAACAGTCAAATATGGTCTAATGTCCTTTTCTTCAAGGAAAACATCCATTAGCGCATTGTATATCGTCGACTTGGCAAGATTCAGCAAAAAATTGCAAATTTTACTTATTGGCCCCATCCGCTGACAATCCAGCATAAATGTCTACCGCATATAAGGGTCTATTTAACAAACCAAGAAAAATACCCATTATAAAATTCCATATTTTCTTTGTTTTGGAACATTGCACAAAGAGATACCAGGACGTTCCGATTATTTGGCACCAAGGACACAAGTCTGAATCTACCTTTCCTGTCCTATTCAGAAAAACCAGGTCCGCTAAGCGGTTCTTTGCTAGGCAGAAAGCTATCGACTGTTGGTGGGAAACTGTTGGATGCTCTATAAAGCTCTTCCAGTAAACTGGATCATCAGACCAAGCTCCCTTTAAAGGAGCTCTGATCCGATAATGTTTGAGAGTTATTTCTTTGAGTAGGTCTCTCCTCGAATCCATTGAAATATCCTTAATTTGTCCTTGTGAGTCAACAAATTGCCATGTAATGAAAGCCAAGTAGTTGTTATCTACATCGTTCTGATTAATGAAGTGGGAGCTAAATTTATCTTTTAACTGTTAAAAATGTATCTGTAAATTACACTTAAGATATGGGTTGTAACCTGATATATTTAGATCCTGAAAATCTACCCAGTTGTCGTTGTCAATTAGCTGACATATTTTGTACACACCTAAACTAAACCATAGGTTTGAAATTGTTAATTGAGCAAAATTTACAAGTCTACAGTCATTCAAGGGCAAGTCGCCAATCTTACATGATCTAAACAAATTTGCAGCATTGAATTATATGATGTCAAGAAAGGCCATGACTTGATACAAAAGTTGGGGAGGTGATTATTTCTATATGGGGAGGGCTTCATTAAGAGAACTTGCCAGGTAAGGCCACAATTTCGATAGGTCGACAGCAAATATCACGTCATTACTAACCACTTAGGTTCTTCTATGCAGGAAAAGAACTTACAGGCAAACAGTAATCGAAACAACTTTACTTTACATTTGTACATACTAATACAGCCGTAGACTTTTCCCGTGACTTTACAAGTGCTAGTTCCTTTCCGCAACCGATTTCAATTTTTACTGGAAGTAGCAAGTGCGTTATGGGACCGAATTCTCATTAAAGTTTCAAATTTCAATAGCTCAATTTGCTAGTAACCTAACGTTGACCACTAACCAGTTCTTTCAGGAACATATTAAGTTTATTTTCGGAAAAATTTTGTACATTTTGAAACAATAAAGTCATTTTAATGAAAGATGGTACATTGTTTCTACTATATAGATTATACTGGTAATTAAATTTCATGCCTGCTTTCTTTCTAAAAAGACATATTTGTTATTAAAAACATTTTTATGAAAATTCGCTACCATAACGCACTTGCTCCGTCAGGCTTTTTTAAATTTTATGAAAGTAATTTTCCCTCAATCGATAGAATTCATCTTTGGTATGTAACAAAAACTTTATAAAGGCATCATATGTACGGAATTTTATCAGACGTTATCTTTTTGGAGATACGATCACTTAACTTTTCCTATTTGAATTTTTTTTATGAAAGTTCGCTACTATAATGCACTTGCTCCGTCCAAACTTCGAATCTTTTCTAATCACAAGTTTTTAATAGAAAACGTTTTTGGTTTCATAATGCACTTGCTGCGTTGAGAATTTAATTAGTTACTAATTTCATGTATTTTTCAGGATATTTGGAACATCAGTTAAAATTAACCCTATAGAAAAAGAACTTGATGCTGACACTGACGAAGAGGTACTAGCAGTTGACCCAGATCCAATATGTTCTGCAGAAGAAGAGTACGAATACAATTCTACCTCAAAATCTGAAAATTTAGACAAAAATGTTCTGAAAACTACTGTGATAAATGCAATATATGATAATGTTAGAAATCGACTTATAGGGAAGAATAATATCAAAGAAAATCCCAAAACAACGCAAAGAATAAGAGCTAGTAAAGTAAACCAAAAAAACTCGAAGAGGAATGATAATCCTGTTGCGGCTATAGAAATAAATGAATATTTAAAGATATCACCAATTCCACAACGAAAAAGTTATAAACTTGTAAATAAATGGAGTGAACCTGATCCATCAACACGTTCATTAATAAATTCTCAGATTTCATCTGCAAAGTGGCTAAAGCTGGATTCCCCAGAATACAATTCCTTGCCTTTTCTGACAGATAATTATATGCCTAAAAATAGCTATACACCTTACAGTGGAAAGAGGAAATCTAACATTCCGAAGAAAAGGAATAAACATTTATTAGTTTTACCTCCTATAGAATCGCAAAAACTACTGCAGAACAATCAATTTAGGTCAATATCCGCAACACCGGGAAACAAAAATTATAAGTGTTTGTCCGCAATTTCTATGCAGTTAGACAATGAGTTAGGTAATAAACGATTAGTTGATGTCTCCAAGTATCTCAGTAACCAGACAACAGTAAAAGGAAGGACTTCTAAAATTCCAAGACTGTATAAACGGTGGGATAGTATTGATGATTAAAATAGTGTGGTAGAATGTCTCAATTCTTTTGTTTTAGCATATTCTGTGATGTCTTAATGTTTTTGTTCATATGATGTAAGTGATAGAAAATATATTACCAGTTTTATAAATAAACTGATCTTTCTATTGGTTATTATTTGCATAAAATATTTTAGTCGTAAATTAGACTGACAATTTAAAAACACTTCCATCTGGGAATTGCGTTAAGCTGTCATTTTTTATGGAGAGGGGTTTTTTATATATTTTTTTATTTCAACAACACACCACGAGGGCTTACAGCCTAAATACTATCGTACCGTGGGTGTCGACGAGGAAGAAAGAGGCAACTTGTTAATTCTGGACTTGAAGGTTTGGTGGTTCGGGGGAGAAGGAAAAACATGTGGCGGCAAAGAATTCTACAACTTGGAAGTCCTCGGGACAAAAGAGCGGGCATAACAAGATGTTCTATGTCTGGTGTCCTGGACAGTATAAGGGTGCATTCGCTCTGTTCCCCTGGTAGATCTGTTGGGGGCAGCAGGTGGCGAAACTATGGAAGAAAGCTCCTCTGAACAGTGCCCGTGCAGATATCTATAAAAGAGAGAGGGATCACCAACGGCATGTCGGTGGGCAAGGGATGGCAGCCTTTGGGTAAGGTAGGGTCACCGATGAGACGTATAGCTCTCTTCTGAATGGAGTCCAGGATAGCGAGTGTAGAAGCGACAGCAGCACCCCAGATGTGGGAGCAGTATTCGAGGTTTGGTCTTATTTGTGAAGTATATCAGGTATAGAGATTAGCTGGTGAAAAGTATTTGCGAGCCCGGAAGAGGAAACCTAATTTCTTAGCAGCCGCTTCTGCAATTGATGTGACATGTTGGTGCCAATTGAGATTTCGATCCACAGAGATGCCAACAAGTGACTTTGAATAACTTGGTTGTTTATTGTGATGGGTCTAGGGCTGGTGTATTTCTTATGAGAAAGAAAGCACGACTGTGATTTGGTGGGGTTGAATTGTACACGATTTCTACTTCCCCAGTCTAATATTTTTTGGAGGTCCACGGAGATAGAACCCTCCATGAGTCTGTGATCCTCATCTAGTTGGGATAAAGAGGCAGGCTTAGAATATGGTATATTGGAGTGGAGGGTGCTGTCGTCCGCATAACTGAACTGGGTTGGATGTGCTAGAAAGGAGATCATTAATGTGGAGAAGAAACAAAGTAGGGGCTAAAGCTGAACCTTGAGGAACTCCTGCATTAATTGGATACAGTTTAGAGGAATGGCCATCCACGACAACAGAAATGCTCCGGTTGGAGAGGAAATTTGCTGTCCATGTACAGAGCTTTGGTGGTAGGCCATAGGCCGGTAGTTTATTAAGCAGCGCTGCGTGCCAGACCTGGTCGAATGCTTTGGATATGTCTAGAGTGACAATCTGGGATTTACCGTGTAGTTCCATAGACTTGTTCCAAGAATGGGTGACAAAGGAAAGGAGGTCGGCAGTTGATCTGCGCTGACGGAATCCATACTGCCTGTCGTGGATTAGACTGTGTTTTTCAAGAAATTTTAGTAATTCGGTGTTTATATACGTTTCCATTGCTTTAGAGATGACTGAAAGGAGAGAATTAGGCCTGTAGTTGCTAGGAAGCGCTTTCGATCCTTCCTTGGGGACGAGTTGTACTCGAGCAGTTTTCCAGTTACTAGGGAATATGACTCTATTGTAAGATGGCTGAAACAGACGAGTCAGGACAGGAACAAGTTCTGGTGCGCATTTTTTGAGAACAATTGCTGGGATCTTGTCAAGGCCAGATGCTTTCCTGGTATTAAGAGAAGAGAGCATCTTTTGTACCTTTCTAGTTTTGAAAATGATATCTGTCATTTTATGTGCGACATGGGGACTGTTGGTGGTTGAACATTTGGAGGTGGGTTGAGAGTAGAATTGCCGGCGAACAACGAGGCAAAAAGTTCAGCCTTGTCCAGGGTGGTAGAAACAATTTCATCCCCTGAGACAAAAGGTGGGAACATGCTCTTGCAAAAATTATTCCCAATAGATTTAGCAAGAGTCCAGAAGGGTTTGCTGCCGCTGGAGCTTAAGAGGACTTTGTTTTTGATGTGTGTGTGTTTGTGAAAAAACAAGTTTGGTATGGCTTCAGGTGAGCCCATTACCCACAGGTAAATGGATATGGGTGTGGTCATCTCAATAGGACAAGAGAATACAATACAGCAGGGGGACTATGATCACCCAACCAGCACAATTGGTCAGCAAAACGTGGCAGCGACTATCGTGATAATTTCTAATTGTTTTGCTGCCAGTCAAATCCGTTATAGGAACATTCCTATCTCTGAGCAACCAACTGAATCAGGAATGGTTGCAACAATACGGCGTGGTATCAGGATCTTATCTGGCTATGTTCCAACACCGTCGACTTCATGTCGCGACGATGTGGCAGAAGAGTAACATAGTATTGACTACTGCGTCACTGTTTCGAAGCAGTATGTCGACACAGTAAAGATGTGTCGATACCTGTGGTATTCAGGCATCGATACAGTGACACAGTTGCTCGGTGCTCGCTTCACGGCTCAGCGTTTAGTTTCAAATTCGAAACCTAAAATACTTCGGCTACCAATACCGGTCCGCAATAGTGGAATAGATCATGTGCCACTCTATGCGACACACGGCAAAGGACAGAGGCTTCGCTAGTGATGAAGTTATGAGTGATGGGTACATCGACGCATATTGCATTTTTGTATGTGTCACTGTTTCACCGTATCTGCCTGATAGTTTCAAAACCAGTTTAGTTGATATGGTTATAATCGTTGTGTTGATTAGTTGTTACTTACTACACATTTTAAAAATTTAAATGCTGATTGCTGATGAAATTTGAGTTTAAGGAGAATAACATTTTTACAGAGCAATTTGTGATATCACAAATGCACATAGTTTGTTGTATTAGTGAATTTTCTTTTAAAAAATTCACTAATGAGGAGATCCCGACTTTTGAATTTGAAAAAAATTTCTTCAAATGAGCGCTATTTAGGACCCCTGGAACCCAAATCCGAGGTCGGTTTCAGACTTTATATGTTTATATATATTTATGTGTCACACCTATAACTAAAAACATAGTAGACCGATTTTGATAAAACATGGTGAGTACCTTCCTTTCGCAAGTGCTTTGGATAAGTTCGTTAGCCAGGAAAATCCACCAAGGTTTTCCCGGAAAATTATGTTTTCTTTCAAAAAAAATTGCATCTCCGTAATTAACAAAGTAAGGGCAACCAAATTTGGTACGCAGGTTTATATCATTATAGGTAAGTTACCTACCAAAATTTAGTTCTGTAGATTAAAGGACAAAAAGTTAGATATTTGAAGAAAAATAAATTTGGGTTTTCCTCAAAACATCAAAGTCGCGATTTAAAACGTCAAAATTGGTAATATTTAGGCAATGAACGTGAAACTAATATGAGCTATGGAAGGAAAATGTCTCAAGAAGAATGTTTTACAAAGCCTGAAGTCTTAGTTTCAATCGTCATTGTCCTTCATTTTACTCAAATATTCACAGAAAATTCATTTCAAATAGACCCTTTCTCTAATACTTTGGCAGTAGTGTTGGCTATAGAGTTTATCTGTTAATGGTATATCATTTTTGTAGAATTATGGTAAAAAATCTTTAAAGCTCAATATATCCGTTATTATGGAAGATACGAAAAAAAAATTATACATTAATTATAGGGTGTCTTGAGCTACATCTTAAAAAATATTTCTACAATTACAGTGGCCCATAAGTCTTTGGTGATTAGGTTAGGTTAGGTTTGTATGTGAGTGGTCCATATCGGACCTTCCACCGCGACCAAAGGTCTATTGTGGCTCACGCCTAATGTTTATATTTCGCCCAACAAATCCAGCCTCCTACAGAGGTCGACAACCTTTGTGGGCGAAAGTCGATCCAGATCCTCTGGAGCAAGCTTTACCTTGCCAAAGAGCAGGTGTCTAGTCCTATCCGCTGCCGGACAGGAACACAGCACGTGCTCTGCTGTTTCGTCACTCTCCATACACAGCCGGCACTCGGTCTCCTGACCGATCCCAATACGGTGCATGTGATGCCGCAAGCGGCAGTGTCCTGTATATAGGCCGACTAGAGTTCTCAGTTGTTGTCTGTTCAGCTCTAGTAGTTTCTTAGCCCTTGACTCAGACAGGCCATTTATGAAGGCCTTAGAGTGAGCTAATCCTGGAAGATTTTGCCAATATTGAATTGTCCTTCTATCTGTCCAGGTCTTTAAGGTGCGTTTTGCTGTGCAAGATGTTATTCCCAGCACCGGTTCTGGTCCGATAAAGTCGCACTCGGCACCACTCCTGGCAAGCGTGTCTGCCGCAACGTTGCCATCATGGTCCGAGTGACCCGGTATCCAGACCAGCGACACCTCATTACAGCTGCCCAATTCGTTATGGGCAGATTTACAACTCCATACCGTCTTTGAATTGCACCGGTAGGAACCAAGAGCCTTTATTGCAGCTTGGCTATCTGCATATATCTTTATCGATTTGTTTGTGCATAGGTCCTTTAAACTTTCCCTTGCACACATCTCGATGGCATAAACTTCTGCCTGGTGTATGGTTGCGTACTTGCCGAGACTAGCTGATAGTCTAGCATTGGTGCTGCCCCCATAAGCGCCGGCTCCTACTCCCATATTGGTTTTGGAGCCGTCAGAGTACCAGCAGAGGTCCGCTCTCAACAGGGTCGATTGGTTCCGGTCCCAGTCCTCCCTTTCCGGGAGGACGGTCTTGAAAGACAGATCTCTGCTGATTTTTGTAGGCATCAAGTCTGAGACCATTCCCAGAATCCCGTGACAATCACTGTCATCATGGAGTCCGGTCCCCCTCAGACTGATTTCCCTCGGCATATTATCTGCCGTTTGTTTTAGTCTGTACGTTGTCCACCTCGCCACCCTCTCCACCCATATGTGAAGGGGGGGAATATTGAGGAGGACCTCCAGAGCGGCTGATGGTGCGGTGCTTATCGCTCCCGTTATCATCAGACAAGCTTGTCTCTGTAGATGAGCCAGTTTGGTCCTCGCGATACCACGAAGTACCCTTGGCCACCAAACTATGGCTCCATATGTTATCATGGGCCTGATAACCACTACATAGAGCCAGTACATCTGTTGGGGGTTTGTTCCCCAGTTGTTACCACAGATTCTCCGGCAAGTCCACAGGGACATTTTAGCCCTGCGGATAACATTTTCTAACTGTATGTCCCAGTTGAGCTTCTTATCTAGGGTAACTCCCAGATATTTTGCTTGGTCCGAAAATGGAATGTTTTCCCCCATAAGAGTAGGTGGTTTTAATTTGTCCAACCTTCTTTTTCTGGTGAACGGGACAATGATCGTTTTGCGAGGGTTCACAGACATCTGTTCCCTACGGCACCAATCATTGACTACATTTAGTGCTTCTTGAAGAGTACTAGACAGTTCCTCCTCAGATTTGCCTCTAACCATTATGACGAGATCATCCGCATACGCCTGGACCTCAACCTCCCAGAGTCCGAGGATAGCCAGCAAGTCGTCCACAAAGAGGGACCATAGCAGGGGAGATAGAACGCCCCCCTGAGGACACCCTCTCGCAGCTCTGACGCCGACCACCTCCCCCTGCAACGAGGCAACAATGGTCCGATTATGCAGCATGTTTCCGATCCAGCCACAGATGGTAGGTTCCACCCCCCCTAGCGATAGTGGCCTCGTAGAGGGAGATCGGTAATGCATTATTAAATGCTCCTTCGATGTCGAGAAATGCCGCCACAGCAACCTCTCCATTTTCCAGAGAGTGTGTGATCTTCTCGACAAGGTTATTGAGCGCTAGCTCAGTTGATTTTCCAGTTTGATAGGCATACTGGTAGGTATTTAGGGGGTTCTTGGGTAAGATGTTCCCCCTAATGTGTCCGTCCAGTATTTTTTCCAATCCCTTCAGGAGGAATGATGTAATACTGAGAGGTCTCAGTGATGTAGGTAGGAGGTCATTACGTCCCAATTTGGGAATGTACACCCCCCTAACCACCGTCCAGCTGGAAGGAATATAGTTCCAGGCCAGACTGGCTCTAAACAGCCTGATAAGGAAGGGTAGGAGAATCTCCAGTCCCTTTTGTAGAAGGACCGGTACCACCCCATCCTCCCCTGGCGACTTGAATGGCTGGAAATGATTCACAGCACACTCCACTGCCGAGGCTGTAACTATTCGCCGAGCAACTTGCCAGTCCTCCCTATGGGGGCGTTTAGATCGTCCCTCAGCTGGTAGGACCTCACCGTTGCTCAGGATCAGACAATCTGGGAAGTGTGTGTGTGCTAAGAGCTCTAACGTTTCTTTCCGAGATTCAGTAAAGGAACCATCTGGTCGTTTTATCGATCCCAGTTCCTGGACACGGTCGCGTGAGAGAATCCTGTGGATTCTGGCGCCGCTGGGCACACTATTATTGTCCCCGCAGAACCTCCACCAGGACTCCCTCTTAGCGTTCCTAATCTCCATGTTATACTGTGTTAAAGCAGTTTTATATTGTTCCCAGTTGCCTGTAATCTTAGCACGATTGAAGAGACGTCTAACTTCTCTACGTAGTTTTTCGAGGTTATTATTCCACCAAGTAGACCCCCGACTGTCTCTCTTTGACCTCAGTGGACAGTTTTCGTGATAGGCAGAGACCACAGCTTCCCTAACCTGTTCAGCCGCAATCTCTATCTCATCACGATCCCTCACTGTGGCGATAGTGGACCCAAGTCTGGCTGCGAGGGACTGCTTGTACCCCTCCCAATCCGTCCTCCTCGGGTCCCGGTACTCCACCACAGGTCTAGGGCCTGTTTCAATCTCAAATAGGATATGGGCATGGTCTGAACAAGAGGGCTCAGACGACACCCTCCATTTGAGGATTTTTGAGCTCAAAAGCCTTGAGCTGATCGTAAGATCTAAAACCTCTCTCCGATTAGCTGTAAGAAAGGTGGGTTCCGAGCCTATGTTGTTTACCACTAGCTCCTCCCCTAATAAGTATTCAAATAGTGACTCACCTCGCCTGTTAGTGTCCGTGCTCCCCCAAGCCAAGTGATGGGAGTTCGCATCACACCCCATAACGAGGTGATAGTTGTTCCTCTTGCAGTAGGCGATCAATTTCCGCACCTCTGCTGGAGGTGGTTGTTCTGCATCTCTGGCTCCAGGGAAATAGGCCGAGCAGGCCACTACTTCCAGCCTCGTCCCCCCGGATGTGATCACAAGATGGATGGATGCCATGTCCTTGGTGCAGTATTCTGAAAGTGTAAAATACTGCAAGTTGTTTCTGATCCAGATACAGGCTCTGGGGTTAGTGCCAGTGCCCACCTCTAATATCTTACCAGAAGTGTTACCCAGCCCTTTAGTTCGTTCCGAATTGGCGGTCCAGGGCTCTTGGAGAAGTGCAATATCTATTTGCTCTTCCTTTAATTTCATGCTAAGGAGGTATGTCGCAGCCTTAGCATGATGCAGATTTGCTTGAATGCACCTTATATTAGTGGGCATGGGGGAAGGGATAGGTGTTCGTGAAGGATAAGGATGAAGGTTAAGGAGCTCGAAGGGAAAAGGATTTAAGGTGCTGGTTCCTCCTCCTTTTTAGAAGCTCGATAACCAAGCTTCCTAAAGGAGGGTCTACCTTTGGTAGGTATCCCAGGGGTGGACTTTCCTTTCCCCTGTTGTATTCCCCTGGAGGTTCCAGTGGAAGGTTGAGTCCTGCCACCTCCTCTCTTGGGATGTTTTTTTGGTGGAGCTACCACCCACCACGGTGCCACTACTCGAGGGTACTGACGGGGAGACTGATCCCCCACCACTCCCGGAAGGGCCCGCACCTGTCGCCTCCGATTTACAGGCGACGCTGGTAGCATAAGCTGTGGGTTTAGGCTCAGTCGCAGACCCCCTAACCCTCGGCCGGAACAAGACTCGCCCGAAGCCAAAGAATGGTCTGAAGCCAATTCCCTCCAGCGTATTCATGGACATATCGTCGACCGAAAATGTCCATGTCTGTCCTGATGGTCCCGTCGCCACTCGGTGTAGTACGGTCCACTCCCGAGTGTTCAGCCCACCATTCATTCGCCTCAGTCTGGTGAGCACATCCTCGGGCGTCAGTGTTTCCACCCCGTCCGGAAGATATGCCACACAGACATGAGGCCTGGGGAGGTCCTGTCCTCTCACCAGCTTAAGACGAGCCCCCTCCCACGGCTGGAGCCCCCCAACTATTCGCTCCAGCCAGTGCGAGCTGGTCTCGTCCTCGCAATTTATAAGGAGCCATCCGGGTCGATTTGCGCAGCCCCGGAACCTTATATTGGGTTCTTCCTCTGAACTGCTCTGCACAGCCTTCAGTATGGCCCCCTGCAGTAGCAGCAGTTGTTCGTTCTTCAGTGATGAGGAGGGATATTCAGAGTGGATAATGCCCACTCTCACTCCTCCAGTCACCTCACTGAATGTTTTTCTGCCAGCACCCTCACGGGGCTTTTTAGCCCTCTGCTGAGGTGTGCTGCCGTCCGACCGGAGTCGCTTCCCGCTGCCGGCCCCATCCGTGGAGGCCCCAGGCTCCCCGGGTCGTTTAACCGTCCCATCTGGGCCCCCAGCCCCCACCCGAGATCGGCGGGACTCCGTGAGTGCCTGACTCAAGGCGGTTGAATATGGCACCCCCGCCTTGAGTAGTCGTCTGAGCTGTCTCCTTGCGGATCCAGGCAGCCGTTGTCTTTTACCCCGTCACTCTTTGGGTCCCACGGGAGACTTTAACAGCTCCCGCTCCTCATCGGAGGCCGGAGATGCAGAGGATGGGGACAGGATTGTCCTTGCCCCCCTCCATTGGTTTATCGGTAAGAGAGGGGACTACCCCCATCTCTACCTCCATGGGTTCTCCAGTTTCCTGGAGATCGAGAGCTTTACCCATCTCGTTTGGGTTTGTATCTGTCGTGTCTATGTTGTTCCCACGAGCAGCAAGGGAAAGTCAGCCTCCATGGAAGAGCCCCGCATCCCATGGAGAGGCATGTTCACAGGGAGGTCGCCCGGTTTCCCTGGGTATGGCTTCAGGTGAGCCCATTACCCACAGGTAAATGGATATGGGTGTGGTCATCTCAATAGGACAAGAGAATACAATACGGCAGGGGGACTATGATCACCCAACCAGCACAATTGGTCAGCAAAACGTGGCAGCGACTATCGTGATAATTTCTAATTGTTTTGCTGCCAGTCAAATCCGTTATAGGAACATTCCTATCTCTGAGCAACCAACTGAATCAGGAATGGTTGCAACAATACGGCGTGGTATCAGGATCTTATCTGGCTATGTTCCAACACCGTCGACTTCATGTCGCGACGATGTGGCAGAAGAGTAACATAGTATTGACTACTGTGTCACTGTTTTGAAGCAGTATGTCGACACAGTAAAGATGTGTCGATACCTGTGGTATTCAGGCATCGATACAGTGACACAGTTGCTCGGTGCTCGCTTCACGGCTCAGCGTTTAGTTTCAAATTCGAAACCTAAAATACTTCGGCTACCAATACCGGTCCGCAATAGTGGAATAGATCATGTGCCACTCTATGCGACACACGGCAAAGGACAGAGGCTTCGATAGTGATGAAGTTATGAGTGATGGGTACATCGACGCATATTGCATTTTTGTATGTGTCACTGTTTCACCGTATCTGCCTGATAGTTTCAAAACCAGTTTAGTTGATATGGTTATAATCGTTGTGTTGATTAGTTGTTACTTACTACACATTTTAAAAATTTAAATGCTGATTGCTGATGAAATTTGATTTTAAGGAGAATAACATTTTTACAGAGCAATTTGTGATATCACAAATGCACATAGTTTGTTGTATTAGTGAATTTTCTTTTAAAAAATTCACTAATGAGGAGATCCCGACTTTTGAATTTGAAAAAAATTTCCTCGAATGAGCGCTATTTAGGACCCCTGGAACCCAAATCCGAGGTCGGTTTCAGACTTTATATGTTTATATATATTTATGTGTCACACCTATAACTAAAAACATAATAGACCGATTTTGATAAAACATGGTGAGTACCTTCCTTTCGCAAGTGCTTTGGATAAGTTCGTTAGCCAGGAAAATCCACCAAGGTTTTCCCGGAAAATTATGTTTTCTTTCAAAAAAAAATTGCATCTCCGTAATTAATAAAGTAAGGGCAACCAAATTTAGTACGCAGGTTTATATCATTATAGGTAAGTTACCTACCAAAATTTAGTTCTGTAGATTAAAGGACAAAAAGTTAGATATTTGAAGAAAAATAAATTTGGGTTTTCCTCAAAACATCAAAGTCGCGATTTAAAACGTCAAAATTGGTAATATTTAGGCAATGAGCGTGAAACTAATATGAGCTATGGAAGGAAAATGTCTCAAGAAGAATGTTTTACAAAGCCTGAAGTCTTAGTTTCAATCATCATTGTCCTTCATTTTACTCAAATATTCCCAGAAAATTCATTTCAAATAGACCCTTTCTCTGATACTTTGGCAGTAGTGTTGGCTATAGAGTTTATCTGTTAATGGTATATCATTTTTGTAGAATTATGGTAAAAAATCTTTAAAGCTCAATATATCCGTTATTATGGAAGATACAAAAAAAAAATATTATACATTAATTATAGGGTGTCTTGAGCTACATCTTACAAAATATTTCTACAATTACAGTGGCCCATAAGTCTTTGGTGATTCAAATTTTCTTTTTTAGTGAATTTTCTTTAAAAAAAAATCACTAATGGAGAGATCCGTGTTCTTTCTAAAAAAATTCATATCTCCGGAAATAACAAAGTGAGGGCAACAAATTTGGTACGCGTATTTGTATTATAAAGAGTGAACCATGTACCAAAATTGTCTCTAAGTTTGAGGACAAAAAAGTTACGGGCAGCTAAAGAAACATTTTGGAGTTTTCCTCAAAACGTCAAACTCCCAATTTAAAATGTCAAAATTGGCAATGTTTAGGCAAACACGGTGAAACAAATAAGAATTGGGAAAAGAAAATGTTGCAAGAAGAGTGTTCTGCGAACCCTTAAGTTTCAGATTCAACCATCATTGCCCTTCATTTTACCAAAATGTTTACACAAAATTCATTTCAAATAGACCCTTTATCTGATACTTTGGCTATCGGTTTAGTTAAGTTCATGCTTTCGCTGCAGGTTTAGTGAAGTTTATGGTTTAACGGTCTATAATTTTTAGCTAATTTTCGTAGAACAAATTCGTTACTGCATTTTAGCATTTTTTTATCGAAATATGATGCATGTTTGTAAGAAAAAAGTCTGGACGCAGTAAGTGCGTTTTGGTAGCAAATTTTCATTAAATCCTTCAAATTTCAATAACTCAATTTGCTATTAACGTAAGTTTTGTTGCTTAGGAAACCAACATTTAATTTTATTTTCGGAAAATTTTTGTATGAACGCAGCAAGAGCGTTTTGGTTGCGAATTTTCATTAAATATGTCAAATTTCAATAACTCAATTTGCTATTAACCTAAGGTTCATTGGCTAGGAGACCAATTTTCTCGGAAACATTTGAAGTTTATTTTCGGAAAATTTTTGTACATTTTCAAATAATTATTTTAATAAAATATGGTACATTGTTTCTACTATATAGGTTATACCGGTAACCAAATTGATGCCTGCTCGCATTAGGGCGATATATTTGTAATTAAAAACATGTTTATGAAAATTCACTTTCATAACGCACTTGCTGCGTCCAGAGGGTTTTTTTTTAAGTTTCGAATATTTGTATTTTCTCCATTATAAACTACTTTTTCAAATTAATGTTTATTTATTTTGCGGAAAATATTTTATTTTATGTGAATTTTTTTCACCTTCTGCAATATTATACATGTAGGATTAGTATGTTTTTTTTTTTACTTTTTAATAAATATTTATTATTTATATTTAACCATGTATATTACATTAAAAAGTATTAAGGCTCAAGACTTCTGGGTGTCTATGATAATTAGGTAGAAGTAATTTACAATCCTGATACTTCTCTGACATTATTTCAAAACAGCAACATAAACAATATTGTGTTGATGCTGTATGACTCGTAATAACAGCAACTAGCAACCTGCGGCACACATGTTGACAATTAAGACGATATATCACTGCATCACTGTGCTGACACAGTGTGTCGACACATTAAAGTTCACTACTTCAAATGTGTTGATGCATACAAACGCATCGACGTACCCATCACTAAAGTAACAGCCAGTATCACGGGCTCTTCACTACCTTCTGTCTTGTGCATGCTTTCTTTGTATCTCTCTCTAGCTGTTACGTTCTTAAACCAGATTTGTCTTTTATTCCAATTCAAAATAGGGGGAAAATTAATTTAAACAGTGTAAGGCTGAATTCTGATCAGACAGTGCTACAGTGCAGGTATTTTAAACAGATCCGGGACAATTTGGACAGGAGGAAGGAGAGGGAGAGATGGAGCTAACTATAAGGTATATACTAAGATTGTTAATTCAGTCTTCAGTCAAGAAAAAAACATTTAAGTGCGGGTTATCCTAAGAAGCTTCATGTTTACTATCAGAATGTAAGGGGACTAAGACCCAAAATTGATGATCTTCAACAAAGTGTACTCAGTTCTGATTATGATGTGATTGTGTTATCAGAAACCGGTCTAAACAGTAATATTAATGATAATGAATTGAACTTAATGAACAATAATGTATCTAGAAAGGATTGTTCAAAACAGACCAGTAACTTTACTAGGTTTGGAGGCGTACTTATAGCTGTGCAGGCGAGATTTCAATCCGGGAGGTTACAGATCGCCCATGCCAACTTGGAACAAGTATTTGTCTGTGTCAATGTTGGGTGTGACCCATTCATTTTTGGAACTGACTACTTGCCTCCACAATCGGAGGCGATACGTTATGAAGAGTATAGTCTTACTGTGGAGAATATAATGGAAGAGTTGCCGGGTCATGATCTGTAGTTGATGGGCGATTATAATCTTCCTAGAACACTGGTATGGTGGTGATGTGGGCGTCTTAATTCCACCGGATGCTGATCCCAGACAGATTGCCCTGTGCAATAGCTTTTCGTTCATTCGCCTTCATCAGGTTAAAACGGTGAGAAATCAGAATGGAGTCCTGCTGGATTTATTGTTTCGTAGGAGAAAACATACTGGTGTCACATCAGCTGCTGAGGTTTTGCTGCCTGTGATATACACCATCCACCACTAACATTCAATGTCAATATTAAGCACACTCAGACAAGCCCTTTGCACTACGATATGTTTGTACCTGATTTTAATGGAGTGGATTATGTAGCACTTCATAATTACCACGATTGTGTAGATTGGAATTTGATGTTGGGAAGAGAGCCAGTAGTGTGGTAGAGGTATTTTACTACATTCCATATGCAGCTCTTGATCTATTTGTTCTGAAAAAAAGTTAGGTTGTCAATGTTCCCTTGGTGGTACACCACTGAACTCAAAAGCTTAATACTTGCAAAGAGACGATCTCATAGGAAGTATAAGGCATCGGGTAGATGTGTGTGTGTTTTATGTCTTTAACGTCGGCCTATTTGCGCGACTATGGCCAATCACCGACGCCAGAGAGCAGTTTCACCCCACTATCCTGGAAATTTTTGCCGAACCTCTGCCTTTCTGTAAGGAGGGTAGGGATCTTTAACGTGCCCAACATCGCATGGACGCGGGACCGACGGCTTTACGCCCCCTCCGAAGGGCGGAACGTGCAGACATTCAACTTGCTCAAATACAATGCCAGAACCTCAGTTGATGTTAATTTTACAGTTTGTACTGAAAAAGTGAAAGGAGTACACTGGGATTTAACCCAGTACCCTTCGATTCAGAGACACATGTTCTTACCCCTGAACCACCGAGTGTCTTCGGGTAGATGTGTTAACTACCTTTTCTTTTCTGCTACCAGGACTACATAGGCAGTGTTGAGAGGGCTGCCAAGGACGATATACGATCATTCTGGGGATATATTAGGTCAAAATCTGGATCATCGGGGTTGCCATCTACCAAGAGATACGAGAAGGGAGTGAGCCGTGATGGTGAACAAATGGTAAATATGTTTGCTAGACGTTTCTCATCTATATCAGGTAACAGGTCCTTTGACTGACCAAACCCAGCATACAGCTAGGACATAGACATCGATTACGCTTGCTAACGTGAACACTGAAGTAGCTTATGTGGAGAGGCATATGGCCAAACTTGATATAAGAAAGGGGCCTGGCACTGATGGTGTGCCTCCGAAGGTTTTAAGACTGTGTCACAGTTCCCTTGCTTATCTGTTTTCATTGATTATCTAGTCATCACTTGCATCTAGTGTTTTTCCCACTAGCTGGAAATCAAGCTTCGTCATCCCAATATTTTTTCAGTATTTGTCTGCCCGACTGGCTGAAGCCTAATATTGATCTCTGCTTCATATTTAGTTGCAAAACGTGACATATAAGCGAAATTGAAAGTGTCTAGAGTAAGTTACTACAATATATTCTAGCCTATAAGCAATGTGTGTTTCAAATTAATTATTTACTTGGTGAGATGTGCCCCCCATTGGGTGTTCACTCTCTGGCTCAGCGAAGAACTTACCCTGATTTATTATTCTTATACAAGAATACTCAATTTGGGATTCTTCAGCTCTCCTCTCCCTGATCGTGTTTCAGGTGCCACGTCATGTTACAAGAGGTAGACTTGTAAGTACACTTGGAGGACCAAAATCACAACCTATCTTTTTAAAGACCTAACGATCGATTCATTAACAAGGTTAGCGTCATCAAAGGATGAACAATTCTTAACTGCTTACTACTAAACATCACCTTTTATGCTGAGTTTTTAGGTAGAGACTGATACTGTGAGGGAGACTAAATCGCAGGCAAATTTTCTGTGTATTGTATCTTTATTGCCGGACAAGGTTTTTGAACTTCCTTTTAACTTTACCTGGCAAGCTTCGGAATATTTTATCTGTATCAGAGACAGTGGGCAAACAAAGGACTATAAATCAGTGGCGGCGCTCGGTTTAAGGAACTTTTAATTATTATTGCCCTAGAAATGTAAATTCTTTCGTACGCATCTAGCTTCGCTGGTTGTCTAACATTTTTGATAAGTTTCAGATTTTCTTTATCAATGTGGTGGTTATTATCCCAAATATGGTGTGCCACGCATGACTTGTCTACACTGCTGTATCTCAGCTGTGCCAGATGTTCACGAAATCTAGTCTCAATGATTCTCTTAGTCTGCCCAACCTATTTAAGATTAGAATCTTTACAACCTATCTCATAGATACCCGACATTTCATTGGCTTTATCTTTCGTATTACCTTAAATGGTCTAAATACGTTAGGTTTCTTCTATGGGAACACTGGGAAACAACGAGGTCACATCAAACGATATTAAAGCCTCGGCTTCAATCAATTTAATAATTTTAACTTTATTAATATATTCAAGTGACTTTGAAACTGAAAAACTTCTTTGTTTGATAGGCATGCCTTTAAATTCGTTTGTTATGGCTTCTATTCCAATTTTTTCCCTCAAGTCTCTAACCCGAAAACAACTAAAAATAGGGCCACTCTGTATAGGTGGTAGTATTTTTCAATGATGGGGGGGTATCGATGGGAATAGATGTGTCTAAAAAAATGTTTTAGGCACAGAGATGCAGTCGATATTACCAACGCGCATGGACGAACTCACCCTATACATATACCTATACAGGTTGTTTCAATTGTCGACGCAACATAGGAATTTACATGCAAATTTTTAAATGCTTAAATATTGGCTTCCTTTGTTGTTTTAGACCAAAATTGTGTTATACTTTTTTAAAACCATCACATTAGAAGTCTATTGCACCATTTTATTTTATTTTTCACACGAATATTTGAGAAAAGAATAATTTTGAACAAGAACAAGTACTTAGTTTCGAAGTTTATTTACAAATAAAAATAAAAAGACAGAATCGTGGAATTAAAGTTAAATAAGATGTTCATATAATCATCTATCAGCTACCAAGCAATATCCTGAACGATTGTAAAATTCAGATCTGACATTGCTCAATTGGTATTGTGTGAAATTACCAAAATTGCGTTTTTAAATGCCTAAATTTCTTAAATTATTTTTTGTCAAAAAAGTTAGCTGCAAATCGGCTTTCTTAAAAATGCTCTCGAGACCACTTGTGATATGCGGTTCAAAAGGTAGGGTAACAATTTTTTTCTCTATTTTATCTTTCCTGAATGTCGTGCCTTCCGGTAACATTTTCTTTGCTCTGTGTCTATTAATTAATTTCTCTACTAAGCAATCCGAATATCCTTTATAGCTGCCACGTTTTTAATTTACTCTAATTCTATATTATATCTATTTTTACTTAAGAGAAATTTTATTAATCTATTTACTAAGAAATTTAAACCGGCCGTCTTTTGTGCAAACGTATGATGTGTCATTTGAAATGTAACTTAAGAGTGGTAGTTTCCTTCCTGTGTACATCGAATTCAAGAGAGTCGTTATTTTTAATAACTACTACATCTAGAAAAAGAAGTTTACTGTTAACTTCTAACTCGTGAGTGAATTTTATTGAATCGAATTTACAGTTCACTCTTTTAATAAAATCATCTACTTTGCATATATTTGTGTTAAACACTGCAAAAATATCGTCCACATAACAAAAGCATACTCTAGGAAAATACTCAGTTTAATTTTCTAATTTTTTTAGAAAATAAAAGTTTATATATATATATATATATATATATATATATATATATATATATATATATATATATATATATATATATATATATAAAACATATACAAATTGAAACTGACCCCGGATATGTGTTCTATGGGGCCCAGTTAGCGCTCATTTAAGAAATTTATTCAAAAGTCGGGATCTCATTTTTTTTAAGGAAAATTCAGTAAAAAGGGTAACAATTTTATGTGAAGTCTGATTATTTTCGAACAAGCACACCATAATTGTACGGCATGCTTGCGACAGCACTGGTATCCATATTTAATCTGTCATTTGTCAGTCAGTACTAAACACTTAAAAAGTTGCTACATTACTGCAGAGCTACTTTTAAAATTGAAAATTATTCAAAAATGATTATTAGCATATATCCGTTTTAAGAAAATAAAAGAGTTAACTACTTTCTAATCAAAAATTTCCTAGCAACGCTAACAAAAAAGTGCACTTTAAAGATTTGAAGCAGCAGACTATTGATTAGAGTGAAATAGGGAACGGATTATTTTATATCACTATGAAAAATTCACCTGTGCCAATTTTTAAGACAACATATCAAATACTTTTTTTTAGACATCGAGGAAGAGCCTCGGTGGTCCAGGGGTAAGAACGTGTGCCTTTTAACCGAAGGGTACTGGATTCGATCTCAGGGTTCTTGTTTCACTTTTTCAGTACATACTGCAACTTTAACATCAACCAAGGTTGTGGCATTGTATTTGAGCAAGTTGAATGTCTGCACGTCCCGCCCCTCGGAGGCGACGTAAAACCGTCGGTTCCGTGTCCATGCGATGTTGGGGACGTTAAACATTCCTACCCTCCTTACAGAAAGGCAGCGGTTCGACAAATTTTCCAGGATAATGTGGTGAAACTGCTCCCTGGCGTCAGTGATTGGCCATAGTCGCGAAAATAGACTGACGTTAAAGAAAGAAAAAAAGTTATCAGGGAAAATCGAAATTTAATTTATCAGTTCAACACCCTGCCTGTCTTAATTTTGACTTTTGGACTGAGGTACGTTTGGCAAAATTGTAATATTTTGTTGCCAATAATCTACTGCTGCTCTGTGTACCATTAATTTTTGATCAGCCTGTATTTTTTGGCTAATGGTAGTTGGTGTCGATAAATATGACTTTGGAACTTACATTGCATTGGCCACAATTGCAAATGCACGCCTGAAAGTTGGAAACATATTAAATCCTCCAGCAGCCACTAATTGTAGTTTGCTCATGCAAGCTACTTGTTTTCTAAACTAAGCAGAGTTAAAGGTTTTTCTTGGTGAATAAAGAGTTCATAAATAGGTTTTACTGGCTTTATTATAAATAAGTGAAGCATGTTTTAAAATAATGTCAATACAAAGTGTAATACATTAGTGAATTGTGAAATAAAAAAAATATATTAAATACAGAACTAAGTTTGGATTGGTCCTCCAATATAATTTTAGTTCTACATTTAATAATGGTTGTATTAAATGCAAAACATCTGTCAATAGTGTTGATGTCAATCATTTTCGTAATCTGTGTTAATGTTTTGGGGAATTTTTATTTTAACCTTCAAGGATTTGTTTTTTATCTATGCTAAGTCACTGGACCTTGCATATAATCTTTGCTTGTTGACGTGTATGAATTTTGTGTTTTTTTACACAAAAAAGTACTTTATTAATAAGTACATCTGAATTATAAAATATAAACAATGTATTCTTTGCTAGTGGAAAGGGTTGTAGTTTGGGACGGTTTTATCTTGGGACATTCCTTCTAAAATTTAAACTACTGTAATGGTAGTTATGAAAGTTGAGCCAATATGTTGTCAATGCTGTCTGCACTTACCCAAGGAAGGCATTTCAATTTACCTCATGATTGAAGTGACAAGTGTCAGTTGAAATTTCTGTATCGCTAAAAGTAAATTGTAGCTCTCATTTCCATCAGTATTCTGAATAAGTAAGCTCTATTTTCTAACTAAGGTTTTCTGTGGTTAGGATTTTAATTTTCTCTCGATTGTGCTTGGTTCTACCTTAGGACAATCTTCTGGTTGTAGCTTGGGACATGGCAGACATTAAGAACCTTAAAATATCAAATCAACAAGTTTTTAGGTATGATGCAGTCAATGCTACAAAGAAAGTATTCGCTGGTTCTTAAGAAGAGAAACTTCTGTACATAATGAAGGTTGCACAGTGAAACTTCAGCATAAATGTCGAAAAAAATAGCATTTCAGTATGCTAAAGCGAACAAGCTGAAATATACAGTTAAATGGGACAGCAGGGAGGCAGTGGCACAGAAATTTCTGAAAAACAGAAATTGAATATAGTTAAGGAAATAGGAGTCCAAACAAACCCAATGTCGAACAATTTTTCAGAGTGGTGAGAGATTTATTCATTTGTAGCCTCGACAAAACTGACAGTCCTACAGTGCATCATCTGCTGACGTCAAATCTAAACAGATTGCGCAAGCTACGTCAGGGGAACGAGGAGTCAACATTACTATGAATTATGATTGCCTATGTTGCTGCTGCTGGAACATTTGTTCCTCCAGGTATCGTTTCCCTATGTGTTCACTACAAAGAACACACGATCAACAATGCACCGCTCAGTATCCCCAAAATGACAACCCAAAGTTGTTGGTCAAATGCAGTTATTCATTAAATATCTGAAACGTTTATCTCCATAATAAGGTGTCCCTTGGTAATTAAGTACTACTTATCATAGGCAACCAAGCGAGTGACATGTCCTCAGAAGCCATAAATCTGGCAAGAGAAAATGGTGTAGTCATGCTAACGTTTGTCCCACACAGGCCATAACTTACAGCCTCTAGACATGTCTGTTTTCAGTCCATTAAAATGATATTACAAAGTCAGTAAAAACTACATGCTCAGTCACCCCGGACAACCTATCTCCATCTATGATGTTTTCGCATTGCTATGTAGAGCAACTCCACTAGCATTCACCCCAAATAATATAACTATGGGTTTCAGGGTTACAGTTATCCGGCTGTGTTAGAAGTATTTGGGTATAACGAACTCTTGTCTGCGGACATGACTTGACAAACTGGCCATTATCCTGCTGACATGACTTGACAAACTGGCCATTATGCTGCAACAGTAACAGCTGATATAGATAAACTAGATTAAGGGGGAAAGAATAAGATGGCTCGTTCAAAAGAAAATACATGTATGGAGAGCGACACTTCAGTTTCATCAATTTTGCGAGTCCTGAACAACTCCTTCCTTTCCCCAAGCACCACCATGAAAATGTTTTGGCAAATGCAGGAAATCTGGAAGATGCGTTACTGCAACTGACAGTCCAAAAAAAAATAATCAAAGTCTAAGAGAGTTGTGGAATATTGTTTCCTAAGGAAAAACCAACCAACATTGTCCCAAAGTAGAACCACCAGTTGTACCTGGAGACGAAATCGACCAACTGTCAAAACATAAAGTAGTCGTTAAACTATTAGTGACACATAGTTGTTGCTTTTATAGGTTCAAAGAATTTCTTGTTCGAGTCAGACATGTTTGTGTAATAATGAAAATTTCGAGACATGTCCCAAAGTAGTGTGTGTGTGTGTGTGTGTGTGTGTGTGTTGTAGTATTATATGTATGCGGTCGCCAAACCATTCGCACATTTTTTATCGCAAAGTACAACCCTTTGCTACACTAATAATTCGCTTTTTTATATTGATTTGACAGTTTAGTACACTGTAACTATATTTTTTGAATTGACTGTGGAGTTTACACTAATCTAAGAATAGTAAGTTCATTTTATTGAATGAAGTTAAAAAATATGTTTTAGTAGCTTTATTATAAATACAGTGAGGCATGTTATAAAGAATGTTAAGACAAACTCCAATAGTTAACTGTGAAATGAAAACTTGTATCAAATGTAAAACTAAGGTTATATATTGATCTTCTAATGTAACCTTAGTTCTGCATTTAATACACTTTTTTTTCACAATTCATTAATGTATTAGACTTTGTATTAAGATTCTCTATTAGATGCCTCACTACTTATAACAAATTAAGCATCTTATGTTGATACCAAAATCAATTGAATTGTGAAATAGAAACAGAATTGAGGTTACATTGGTCTTCCCATTCCTCGTCCTGCTGGTGGTCCATCTGTGCTGGACTTCTTATTTTTAATAGTTTCATCAACGCTCAGAATCAGACAAGTAGCCTCTGTTGCAGCAGTCAAAGCATTGACTTTAATAATTGCAGGTTCCCAGACACATGCCTCAAAATTATCGCTTATATCTTCCTTATTAATGTCGACACCATACCAGCAATTTCCTTGAGCGTGTTTTTGCCGCAGCTTGTTAAGAATATTGGTTGCATCAAAACCAGCATTATCGCACAACTGACGGGGAATTATCTCTAATGCTTTAGCTATAGCTCCAATCAGCAACTGCTCCTTTCCAGCTATTGTTCTAGAATGATCCCTCAACATCTTTGATAGTTCCATTTCGATCGCACCACCCCCGGCTACAACAGAGTCATTCTTTATGGTTCTCCTGACAATCATGATAGCATCATGCAATGAACGTTCTGTTTCTTCCAAGAACTGTTCAGCACCACCTCTTAGAATTATGGTACAGGTTTTGGCATTTGGACATCCCTTGAAAAAGTTGTAACGTTCACCCCCAATTTGACGTTCTTCAAAACGTTCACATCTTCCAAGAACGGAATCGTTCAAATCATGAACAGTCGTCATTACAGCTCCTCCACAAGCTTTTAATGTGCGTTTCATATCTTCTTCTGGTACACGGCCAGCACAGAACATATCCCTATAAAAGTAAATAAGATTAGCATTCATATTTTTACACTAGAATTTCAGATTAAAATGTTATATATTACCTACATATTTTTGTAAATGCATAACAACAATGATAACAATATTTATTTATTTTCACCCCATAAATACATAGATACAATGGGTGGAATATGTCAACATAAAGAAGGTACCAAATAGATAAAATTACATAAAACAAAGAAACCTGTGTGTGTGAGTGAGGTGTAGGTGAGTGTATGCATGTGTATGTGTCTGTGTAAGTTTATGGGCAGATTTTCTAATTACGCCAAGTTTCTAAAGACACAATACCAATAACATCACCATGAAATATGAAAAATCAAAAAATCTGAAATTTCTTACAAAAATCGTACTTATGTAAAGTCAGTGAGTAATGGGCAAGTTTTTTTTTTTCAACAACACACCACGAGGGGTTACAGCCTAAATACTATCGTATCGTGGGTGTCGACAAGCAGGAAAGAGGCAACTTGTTAATTCTGGACTTGAAGGTTTGGAGGTTCGGAGGAGAAGGAACAACATGTGCCGGCAAGGAATTCCACAACTTGGAAGTCCTCGGGACAAAAGAGCGGGCATAACAAGATGTTCTATGTCTGGTGACCTGGACAGTAAAAGGGTGCATTCGCTCTGTTCCCCTGGTAGATCTGTTGGGAGCAGCAGGTGGAGGAACTATGGAAGAAAGCTCCGCTGAGCACTGCCCGTGCAGATATCTATAAAAGAGAGAGAGGTCACGAACGGCACCTCGGTGGGCAAGGGATGGCAGCCTTTGGGTGAGGGTAGGGTCACCAATGAGACATATAGCTCTCTTTTGAATGGAGTCCAGGCTAGTGAGTGTAGAAGCGGCAGCAGCACCCCAGATATGGGAGCAGTATTCGAGGTTTGGCCTTATTTGTGAAGTATATAAGGTATAGAAATTAGCTGGTGAAAAGCATTTGCGAGCCCGGAAGAGGAAACCTAATTTCTTAGCAACCGCTTCTGCAATTGATGTGACATGTTGGTGTCAATTGAGATTTCGATCCACAGAAATGGCAACAAGTGAAAAGGGCGCATTACTTTGAATAACTTGGTTGTTCATTGTGATGGTTCTAGGGCTGGTGTATCTTTTATGAGAAAGAAAGCCAGACTGAGATTTGGTGGGGTTGAATTGTACAAGATTTCTACTTCCCCAGTCTAATATTTTTTGGAGATCCACGGACACAGAACCCTCCATGTGTCTGCGATCCTCATCTAGTTGGGCCAGAGAGACAGGGTTAGAATACTGTATATTTGAGTGGAGGGTGTTGTCGTCCGCGTAACTGTGAACTGGGTTGGATGTGCTAGAGAGGAGGTCATTGATGAGGAGAAGAAACAAAGTAGGGGCTAAAGCTGAACCTTGAGGAACTCCTGCATTAATTGGATATAGTTTAGAGGAATGGCCATCCCCAACAACAGAAATGCTCCGGTTGGAGAGGAAGTTTGCTGTCCAGGTACATAGCTTTGGTGGTAGGCCATAGGCCGGTAGTTTATTAAGCAGCGCTGCGTGCCAGACCTGGTCGAATGCTTCGGATATGTCTAGACCGACAATCTAGGATTCACTGTGTAGTTCCATAGACTTGTTCCAAGAATGGGTGACAAAGGAAAGGAGGTCGGCAGTTGATCAGCGCTGACGGAATCCATACTGCCTGTCGTGGATTAGACTGTGTTTTTCAAGAAATTTTAGTAATTCGGTGTTTATATACTTTTCCATCACTTTAGAGACGACTGAAAGGAGAGAAACAGCCTGTAGTTGCTAGGAAGCGCTTTGGATCCTTTCTTGGGGACGAGTTGTACTTGAGCAGTAGTAAGTAATGAATCAACCGCAGAGATAAAAATTTATTTTCATGTCTGGCTACTACTTGCATGTATTTTGATACTTTAACGACTGTGTATTTGCATGACAATGGCCCATTACTGATTGCCTGGATTTCACATCGCCATTCTGGAAATTTTGCACTATATCACATGGTGCAGCTTCACACTCCCTCCAAAGGGCGGACCATACAGACATTAAACTTGTTTAAACACGATGCCATAATCTTATGAGTCATTAATTTTACAGTATGTATTAAAAAAGCGAAAATAGCCCAAAGGCCCATTAAAATAGGTACAAATCCACAATTAATAGCTTCAGAGGCATATGTTCTTACTAGCAAACCATTTAAGCTGTTAGGTAGTACTTTATTAGGTGGGGTTTTGATACTTATGTAGAAAATCTCAAAAGCAATTTTTTAGCTAAAGTTAAATTCGTTCTTTAAAGCAGGCAGAGGTTGCCTAAAGTATATGTTGTGCTGAATTAGATTTTTCAAAGTGTACAAGGTGAGTATTATAAATGATAACCCCCTTTTATTTTCGTTATTTCTTGGCGAATTGATCTGTTTGAAAACCTATTTTGAACAATTTTAACGTAGTTTCTGATTCTGTGAACGCCTTTCAAACATTTTGAAAAATGTACGAGGTGGAACAAAAAATATAGTTTTTTAAATGAAACACCCTATATTTTTTACATATTATAATATGTCGATTTTTTCTGATTACAAAAATATATAGTTATAGCACATTTGGATAAGCAGTTTTTAAGTTATGATGAAATATGTAAAACGGCAAATCTGTTTACGTATCACTCAATAATATACAAAGTAGCCTTTGGAAATAAAATTTTAACTTTGTATAAATATCAAAAAGGTTAAGATTTGTTAGTGCTTTTTCTATTAGGAATCTTTATTGTGTGCAAAAAAGCGATCATACCTATCATAGTTTAGAGAATAGGCGTAGAATTTTAGAAATATTCTTATATTGTAATAAAAACATGACTGCTTCACAAAGGAAGTTTAGAAGACTGTATCCGAATGAGACTGTGCCTGGCAAAGGAACATTCAAGAAAATTTACAATAAATTTTGTGACACAAAACGAGGAACACTATTGGTGAGGAAATACAAACTAATATTCTATTATCGGTTATAGAAGAGTCAAGTCGGTCTACTTATTTTGTAGCTAAAGATTTAAATGTTAACCAAAGCAATGTTATGCAACTTTTAAAAAGAAATAAGTATAAACCTTTTCACATTCTTCCTGTTCAACACTTAACGGAAAATGATCGTCGACAGAGAATACTGTTTTGCCAACAAATTATTGAAAAATATAATGAAAACAATGATTTTTTGCGAAATATGTTTTGGACTGATGAGTCGTCCTTTTCTACAGCTGGTTTGTTTAATAGACATAACAAACATCATTGGCTACTACAGAAAATACACATATGTTAAAGCAAATAAAAAACAAGGACGTAAAACTGTCAATATGTGGTGTGGGATACACCAAAACAAAATAATTGGTCCATTTTTTTTTTACATACAAATCTCACAAGTATAGCTTATCTCCATTTGCTACAAGAGCAAGTTGAGGAATATTTGGATGACTTGCCAGTTATTCTAAATTTAAGAGCAATCTGGCAGCAAGACAGAGCTCCCCCACATAACATTAGACCTGTGACGAACTACTTAAACCAAAAATATGGCTGGCAAGAATAAATTAGTCTTAAATCATGAAAAAACTGTGAAAATTTGCTTTCGATCAGGTGGTATGAGATGTGTTGATGATATGGTTTATGGTTTTTCCAGTCATGTTAAGATGTTGGGAGTATTTATTGACAGTCATATGCGCTGGCTACCTCATGTCGATTTTCTGTGCACTAGGTTGAGGCGTTGTGTATATGCAGTGAAATGTTTAAAGAATGTCTGCGGTGAAAGCACCCTGTTGAGTGTATACCACGCCCGCTTCGACTCACTTATGCGCTATGGAATCATTTTTTGAGGTGCTGTGTCTGACTCTAATCGTGTCTTTTTAATACAGAAATTGATTGTTAGAATGGTGGCTGGTGCGGAGTTTCGTGAATCATGTAAACCTTTGTTTAAGAAGTATTCCATTCTCACCTTTTACGACGCTTACATATATGAAATTTGTTGCTTTGTTCATAAGAATTATCATTACTTCACAGGAAATCAAATTTATCATGGTTATGCTACCAGAAATAGAGACATTTTGAGGCCTAGTGCACATTGTACTGCCCTATACCAGAAGAATGTTTATTATAATGGATGTAAATTTTATAACCAACTGCCATCTGCTGTGAAAGCCTCTAATACTTTTTATACTTTTAAGCACACCCTAAAAAATTTTCTGTTGGAAAAGACCTGTTACTCTCTCGAGGACTTCTTTGTTTAGATTAAGTGATGTGCTTCATGTTTGTACCGTGCTATATTTTAAATTTTAATTTTAGTTTTACTGATGTATCGCTTATACTGACATTATCACGAACAGATTTTATGCTGTATCTGTGAAATAAATATCTATCTATCTATGACCTCTGGATAGGAAAAAATGGTACCATCCATTGGCCGGTTAAAAGCCCCGATTTAAATCCGCTAGATTTTTTCCTTTGGGGTGCTCTCAAGAACAATATTTTTAGTGAAGAACTGTCGGGGGCACTGTGCGATTAAAACAGCTTATACGATGAGAAATAAATACTTTTAACGAAAATGCAGGGCTATTTCAAGATGTGCGATCAAATTTTTTACGGAGATATTTCAAATGCTTAGAAAACAAAGGAAGTTATGTAGAAGATACAATGTAAATCTTTATATAATTTTCAATTTTCGTAAGTTTGATACTTTTATTTTATTTGTTTCCTTGTGTATGGTTTTTCTTACTGACACTGACCAAAATAATTTTTAATAATTGTTGTAAATGTCACAATATATTTGTTTTAATTTATTAGTTACCTGATTTAACTTTCTAATTTAATGAGCATCTCGCGACAGTCATTTACATGGCAGCTAAATAAAAAACCTCCCTGAGGTGCTGTTTACACACAATCCTGCCTGAACTGACCTTCCGGACTTTCCCTGTCATAAGTTTACCTAATTAAAAGCTAAAAGAAGGAAAAACCAACTCTGCCATACATTAAGGTCATATGAGCATAATGTATACTTTTCCTTACCCTTTTTTCCTTCTTTTAGCTTTTAATTAGGCAAACTGATGTCAGGGCAGGTCAAGAAGGTCAGCTGGAAGGAGTGTGTGTAAACAGCACCTCAGGGAGGTATTTTATTTTATTAAAATGGCAAAAAAATCACGAGTCACAGCCATATTAAATACTGTTGCGAGAGGCTCGTCTAATTTACTTTCAATCGTCGACAATTACTTATTTTTAGAGATAGTGATATCTCATTGATTGTTGTTGCCCTTACTTGATGAAACTGGTCCAACCTACATACAGACTTGGAGACTACTTCTCCGGCTTCACTGTTGGGTTTCGTTTCTGTAGGTGAAGGACGTAGCCAGCGTGTAAGCTAACTGGAGCAAGCGGCCCTGATGAATTCTAGATGTTCTTCAATGTTTGTGACTTTTTGTTTTAAGGGTCGCTTGCTCCAGTTAGCTTACACGCTGGTGACGTCCTTCACCTACAGAAACGAAAACCAACAGTGAAGCCACAGAAGTAGTCCCCATGTCTGTATGTAATATCGATATCTGTTTATACCATTTTAGAATCTCTATAAAACAGGGAAGTTTTTGAAATTATGAGCCAGTTAGTTTTATTATAATTTTTTTTTCAGTACGCAGGTTTATTCGAAATAAAATAGGGTTTGGGACGCAGCAAGTGCGTTATAGTAGTGAATTTTCATAAGAATTGTACACTATTAGTGTGATATATTATTTAAACTAATTATTTAAATTTAAATGGACCTTGGAGATCGATTCTAGAGTCCCTGTTAGTGATTATTTGACAAAAATATATTTTATAAGGAGCTAAAAAATTAAAATTTGGTCTTAGATATAATATGTAAGTACTGCAAGTGTCTTTAAAAAAAATTGTGTTACAAATTTCATTAAAGTTACAAAAGTTTAATAAAGAATAATTATTTACAAAGGGAATGTACCTGTCAAATTATAAATATGGCAGGTATTTTTCCTTATTAATTGCTTGGATGGTTTGTTTTAGTCACCCCATCCAGTTTTTGCAAACAATAAACAACAAAAAAGGTTTTTTAAAACAAATTTGTAGTTATCCGCGAAGCTCATTATGTTATTTTTCTTTAGTTTAGTACCGTCAGTAGGTTTACATAGGTGTAACTATGGTTCAAGATTGAAGATTCTAGCTTAATGGGAAGTTTATTCAGCTATCGGATTTGAAATATTTTTACGAGAATTTTCTACCATAACATACTTGCTGCACCCAGACCTTTTCCAACACTTATTTACGGCTGCTGTATCCATACTTTTTTAAAATGATAAAATGTTGCAGCTTACTATGTCAGACTGAGAAACAAGGCAACCTCAAAATCATTTTTGGAAAAATATTTAAAGAAATGAAGTGAGCTAACAATTTAAACATAAATTGAAAATCTTGGTTCGCTGCTTTGTCACGGGGGTTCTCCTTCGCCTTTTGCATGCCTACAGTCACCCTCAATGCATAAGCGAGAACAATGTAAACAAGAAAAATTCCTTTGGAGCAACCTCTAAGAAAGTTACGTGACCTGCGGTGAATACAGAGGTTCTGTGTGTGGTAAGCAGGATTTTAAGGAGGTATAGCTGCAAAATGGGCTAAGGACAGCTTAAAGAGGTCCAACTAAGCTGTTTCCTTCGCACTTCCGCTCACATTTCCTTTTTATATTCTTCTCCGCCCAGCAACCCTATTCACTCTTGATCCCGTAACTTTCTTGTGGGCTGTTTGCAAGAAATTCTTCTTGTGGTTTGGGCATCCAGAAGGGGTTCTACGCATATTTCTAAAAAGATTTTTCTAAACAGCCCCCATGTGCTAATTTGCAAATTTACCGAAAATTTAATTTTTATTTACAAACGGAATGCATCTATGAAATTATAGGTGGCAGGTAAGTATTTTTCCATATTAGTCGCTTGAACAATCGGTTTTAATAAACTCAATCGAACCAGTTTCTGCAAACAAAATAACAAAAAAGTTTTTTAAAACAAATTTGTAATTATCTGTGAAGCTCCTTGTGTTATTTTTTAATTTAGTATCCACGCTGCTTTTATATAGGTTTTACTATGTATCATAACTGAAGATTGTAGTTTACGTAATGGGAAATTGGGTTAACATTTGAAATATTTTTATGAAAATTCGCTACTATAACGCACCTAAACTGTTTATATCATAAGATCCTAATAAGGTATTAGCTAGTGTTGTGAGAATACTGTTGAGCAGATTGCCAATTATATCAAGGATGAAATAGGCATGGAAGAAGTAAATATACTGCCTTTGACTTCTAATGACAATTATTGTTCTTTCAAGGTTGGTGTCCTTGATCAGGATTTTGATTTAATGATCAATGAAAAAAAATGGCCTACTAACATAGCTATAAGAGAATTTGTTACCCACTCTCGGAGCAGCGCATCTTATTTTCCGGGGACGGCGCCGCCATTGGGGGAGAACTAGTATCTGACTGCTGCCTGATTTATTATCAGAATGTAAGAGGTCTTCACAGTAAAGCTAACGAGTTTTTTAGAAGTACACTTGCTTGCAATTATGAAATCATTGTGCTTACTGAAACATGGCTCAATTGTGATTTTTTAAATAGTGAACTTTTTAGCAATAATTATGTACCTTTTCGCAGAGATAGGGACCCTGTTTTAACTGGTTTTTGCAGAGGTGGTGGTGTTCTCATAGCTCTTTCAGATAAGCTGAATGGATCTGTGATTGACACTGTATCGGTTCCTTATTATGAAGACTTATAGATCAAAATGGATTTATACGACAATAAACTAGTGTTGGAGGTGGTATATTTTCCTCCTAATTCTTATTTTGAGGCATATCAAAGTTTTGTCAACAAGTATGAACACTTAAAAAATACTTATAGTGGATCTAAGTTTTTGATTTTTTGTGATTTTAATCTGACACATATTAGTTGGTTTTGTGAAGATGATTTTATGGTGCCTCATTGTGGACAGAATATATGTGCCGAGATTGTGACTGACTCAATGTACTTCCTGGTAATGGAACAAATTCATGCTGTGCAGAATACTAATGATAAAATCCTAGATCTAGACTTTTCTGCCTTCCAGGAAGTCACAGTCGAAGAGAGTACTAATCCTCTATCTCGAGTTGATCTGCATCATCCTCCTTTGGAAGTGACAGTTAGTATTACGTATCTTCCCTCACTCAGGAGTGAAACTCAAGTTGAAACATTTGATTTTGACAAAGCTGACTATGCTTGTGTGAATCAGTGTTTTTTAAATTATGACTGGTCTTTTATTGATTATTCAAGTGATCTTGATCTGTTAACATATCAGTTTTACAATGTGTTGTACAAGGCTATTAGCCAAAATGTTCCATCTAAAACAGTGAAAAGTTCTAAATATCCTAGGTGGTTTGATTCTGAACTTCGTAAACTCATCACTGAGAAAAATAAAAGTTACCGTAAATTTAAAAGAACTAGTCTTGAATCTGATTATATGAAATATTCTAATCTTAGATGTGACACTAAGTATCGCATTGACTACAATTATTTACAGTTTGTGACTAGTACAGAGCAGATCATTCAGTCTGATGTCAGACAGTTCTGGTCTTTCGTTAATTCCTTGAGGAAGGACTCTGGGATTCCGAATAGAATAAGTTTTAATAATGTAATATATAATAACGAGTCTAATATAGCAGACGCCTTTCCTGCATATTTTCAATCCTGTTATTCTGACCATGGTTCCATTGATGTTGACTTTTGTGATGTATCTAATATACGGTCTGCACATAACCTTTCTATGCATATTTTTTACAACTGAGGAAATCGAGGAAAAAATTGACTCACTAGATGGCAAAAAACGAGCTGGTTTGGATGGTATTCCTTCTTCATTTTTGAAAAATTGTCGACACTCTTTAAGCAACCCTTTGTGTAGTAGCCTTCAAAGGTTTTTCAATGCCGGTTTTTGCCACTCACTCTGAAAGTTGTCTACTTTGATACCCATTCACAAATCAGGTGATAAGACACAAGTTGTCAATTATAGAGATGTTTCAATTGAACCTGTAATACCGAAACTATTTGAATCTATCATTGTGGATGAGATTACCCATACCTTGGTGAGCAGGATGGTTTCTGTAGTGGAAGGTCAACGGTCACTAATTTCGCCATTTTTCAATCTTACGTGACAGATACATTGGAGGCTGGTAAACAAGTTGATGTTATATACACTGATGTATCAAAGGCTTTTGACAGTGTGTGTCATACCCTTCTTCTGCAAAAATTGTTTGCAATGGGCATCTGTAGTTGTTATCTTTCGTGGATTCTATCTTACCTGTCTGACAGAAAGCAATTTGTTAGCATTGGTGGTGCTCTATCAGATGAGGTCCTCGTCTTGTCTGGGGTACCACAGGGATCACATATAGGTCCCGTTCTCTTCAATCTTTATATTAATGATGTTGTGAGTTGTTTTGTGTAATCGAAATGTTTATTGTATGCAGACGACTTGAAGTTTTTTTCTGAAGTTGTCCATGGTGTCAACACTTTGCAACATGATCTCGATAACTTGATTCGCTGATGCAGTTCAAACTTGTTGTCGCTTAATGTGGGTAAATGTAAGGTTGTGAGCTATTTTAGGGGTCAGAATCGGATTATTCATAGCTATACCATTTGTAACACCTTGTTGGATGTTGTCACTTCAATTGCAGATCTTTGTGTAATTTTCAAAAATGATTTGTCATTCAATCTGCACATTGATGCTGTGGTTGTGAAATGTTTCAGACTTTTGGGGTTTGTTAAAAGACACACTAAACATATTGTTGACACAAAGATCAGTGGTTTGTATACATCCTTGGTTCGAAGTAATATTGAGTATTGTTGTGTTGTATGGTTTCCATCCTATGCTTGCCACATTAATTGTATTGAAAGGGTACAAAACAAATTTGTTAAGTACCTTCTTTATAAGCATCATTTTCCTTGCCAAGATATTGGGTATGATGTCAGATTGCTTCTTTGTGGTATGGTCAGTCTCAAAGCGTGACATGAGTATCTTTCATTAATGTTTATATATAAGTTAATTAATGGTCTCATTGAATGTAATGATCTGCTCGAGTTGGTCCTTTTTGATGTTCCACCACGCTCAACTCATCTGCTCGAGTTGGTCCTTTTTGATGTTCCACCACGCTCAACTCGCCAACAGCAATTTTTTTTGAGCGAACACACAGCACCAACTATGGATGTAACAGTTTCATGGACAGATTGTTGCATAATCATAATGGTAATTTTTCTAATTGTGATATCTTTTATATTGCTATGTCTAGGATGAAAACTTAAGACAGTGATTTTGTTACTTTGGGTTATTTTTTTTGGTTTTATTTTTAGGTACCATTTGGAATTGTTTAATTCTGTAGGTGCAAATTTAAATAAATAAATAAATAAATATTTGTCAAATCTAAGTATTGAAATATTCGTATTAATCCGAATCTGACAGCGTGATATGTAATACCGAGTCATATATAGTAAATATAGTGTACATGTACGATACAAAATCTTTGTGATACGTAGTACGGAATCATATATAGTAAACAGTGTATGTGTGCAATACAGAACTCTATGAGCTGAATGACATACACTGCAGGGTTAGCCAGCCAATAAGAGCACCAATAGAATAAAACGGATTCGGTATTCGTATTCCTAATTCGTAATAACAAATATTAATCTAAACCTGCTTAACCTCTATGTACCCCATACCCACAATATTGTATAACGGTAATCAAACTTTTTCTTATATTCCTAGAATGGGATGTATTCTATTCTGTTATATCCTGCTTATCTAGTTTTAATTATGTCATTAGATTACACAGGTATTTGTTGACACGAAGAGGTGAATTTAAAACAAATGCATGGTGCAGTTATAAAATAAATTTTTATTAATAAAAGTGAAATAATGAACACCACAATCTTTTTGGTTTAGTTATTGGTCACAATTATATTTTATTAATTACAAAAAACTTAACACAAACTTATCCTATATATTTGTAAAAATACCTTGGTATTCCCTGGGCAATAATAAACAACATTATATTTAGCAGGTGTACGTTATTATCATCACTTATTACTATACGGCATCTACGATTCCATCCGATACCACGCTAAATATAAATATAATATACCCTTCTTAATATAAAAAAGTAATCATATGATCATTCCGAACATTATTTTATATGAATCTGTATCATCCAAATATTTACAACGCTAGTATTGACAATTAGCACCAGTGGAGTCGATTTCACGGTTATGCAATGCACAGAGCCCGAGCGTACATGCTTCTCTGTGACAAATAGCTACGTGTGGTCAGATTAAACTAGGAGAGAGAGAGAGAGAGAGAGAGAGAGAGAGAGAGAGAGAGAGAGATATGGCTTTTAATTTTAAATACCGTGAACGTGAATCATGGTAAGCTTAATATTTATACATAATGAAACGTCGTTCTAGATTGCTTTTAAACAAATTGAATCACTGTCATTAAATCTTTTATTTATTAGTATAAATTCGCATGCTAATATTTATCACTTTTGGATGCAAACTTTGTCCCGGTATTAGCAAAGAAATGGTCCAATGCTGACAATTTACAAAATTGTCAGTTACACAGCTCTATCTATAAAATGTTGTGTAAACTAGTCGTCGTGACAACATACTACCTGGCCCTGCACCAAGATGGCGTCCCTGTCGTATATCAGCTTTCACAATAACTTCCATTGTTTAGATTTTTATCTACGATTTATTTAAATAGCATGGCAGTACAGATAACGTCATCTATCTTTGTCCAACATTGTAGATATTGGATTACAGAATCTGAAGTGATGTTGAGGATTATTTTATTATTATTTTCGAGTAACTTTATTTTCCTTTGATCAAATGACTTGAAAAGTGGTACACAACCACGTCTGTCTATGTTCTAAGTTGCAAATTTTTGTTTCCATTACTTAGAAAATTTGAGAAATATTGCGTTTTAAAAAATATATTTTAAGTTTTTATTAAGAAAAATTGATGAAAGAACTCAACTCCAAGCCAGTAGCAAAATAAGGGTCATTCCAAAATTTGGTTCAAATCAGTGAAGTATTTTTTGAGTTATCGGTTGGATACATACATACATACATACATATACATACATATACATATATATATACATATATATATATATATATATATATATATATATATATATATATATATATATATATATATATATATATATATATATATATATATATATATATATATATATATATATATATATATATATATATATATATATATATATATATATATATATATATATATATATATATATATATATATAATTTTAACTGACCATGGAAATGGGTTCCAGAGGCCCTAATTCGTGCTCATTTGTAGAAATTTTCCGAAAGTCTCACCATCAATACCTCTCTATTAGTGAATTTTCTTAATGAAAATTCACTAAACAAGGAAAGAAAAAATCAGTTTTTTATTTTTAGAAAGTTATTCTAAATAATTACATAAAATATATCACATTGATTAGATAATGCCATTATTGAACATTAACATGCACAAAAATCACATTCTGAATGTTATTTCTGCATGGGGGGTGGGGGCAAAATACCTTAAAATTTGACAATTTTCTCTCTTTTTTATCCATAAATTGGGAATATCTTGCAAACAGTAAACTTTTTGATCATATAGGGTTTTTCTGAAAGGGCTTGAGCTAGTCTATCTTCATGTAACTTTTGATTTGCGACTTTTGGGACACTGTATAAATTCCACCTATATTATAAGTTTTCAATCATTGTTAACACAAAGCATAATAATATTTGGTCAAAAAGTTCACCGCACATAAATATATGACAACGACCTAGGTTATTGAAAAAAAAAAAGCTTACCTATCTGCAAAGTACTGTGTTGCAACATCACCAATTGGTAACTTCGACAACACAACATGGGCTCCAGACTCGTGAATCTTTTGCAGTTTTTGGTACAATATATTCCATTCAGCATCAACAATCTTTTGATATTCCTGTACATTATCAACTCTAACTTCTGCATTGTCTCTTTCTGCTTTAAGTTCCAGCTCAATGTTCAGAAGTGCAATTTTGCAATTATTGTAAATTTTAGGTTGCATTTCAAAGCCAGCATATGAGAATGTTTTTTTGAATGCAACACCAGCAACCAAAACAGAATCCTCTAAGGCACCACCTTGAGCTTTCTTAATACCAATCATGTTGAGGGGTAACAAATCATCTAGTAAAAGTACAGCCTCAACAACCATTTTAGAAAAGAAATCTCTCTGTTGATGAATAAGTTTAGAGCTCATGGCAGTCGCAGAACATTTCTCCAGCAGAGACCTGAATTCAACAGCATTCGATTTATTAATCTTCACTGCCAGTTCATTAATTTTAGCAAGACAAAGCTGAAGGGACTGTCGGACAGCTTTGATGATTATTCTAGGATGAACACCCTCTTCAACATAAGGTTTTATTTGTTTCAAATATTCTCCAGCAAGTAATACTACTGTCGTGGTTCCATCACCAACTTCGGCATCTTGAGATTTTGCGATGTCCACCAAAGTCTTTGCAGCAGGGTGAACAATATCCAGCAATTTCATAATTGTGGCTCCATCATTTGAGATTGTAGCTTGGCTATTTTTATCTACTATAAGTTTATCCATTCCCCTTGGGCCCAGTGTGGTTCTGACGGCATCAACAACTGATTGACAAGCGTTAATATTAGATATAAGCTGAGGTTTTCCCTGAGATGCATCTGTTCCTTCTTTTAATAAAAGTATTTGTGGTTGCTAAAAAGAGGAAAATAAGGTTTTAGTAACATGTGTACACTGGCTTGGAGGTTGTAAAGGAGATGCCGGTTTGTTAAAGGAACATTTCTAGACAAGATGATATTAAACTAAGATTTTGTACTTACCATCATTTTGGATAAGGTTTTAAAACTGCAATATTAATGTTCTTTATAGCTTTAATAAGTACCACTTATTTCAACGTGATTAATAAAACTTAGACTCAAGATTCAAGAAGTTTCAGACAATGAGAAATTTAGTGTTCAGTCCTCTCACCTGTCAATTGTCGCTAGGCTACTATGGTCGATATCAGTTCATAGATAGTTTCATAGATATATCTATGGATTGGTTGTTGGTATACTTATTTCTTTCATTGGGGAATATTTGTTTATTCATTAATTATTGTTATTGTTACCATTATTTGCTGAAACCGTTCCATACTCAATTCAGATGTAAAGACTTTGAAGAATCTCCAAGTCTGTATTTAGTGGAACAGTTTCACCAAGTAAGGGCAACAACAATTAATGAAAGGCGCATGGCGCATATTAAGACGGCAAGAATTGCAATGTCTCTGAGCCATGCATAGCAGCGAATTGGACGTTATTTATTAAATAATTTTTATATTAACAATTAAATCGCTGGATCGTCATAAAGATAGATATGTGTTTAATGTAAAAAAATTGGTTATAGGTATATATATATATATATATATATATATATATATATATATATATATATATATATATATATATATATATATATATATATATATATATATATATATATATATATATATATATATATATATATATATATATATATATATATATATATATATATATATATATTTGAAACAAGAATTCAATAGATAACTGAACCTAAATATTTGTCTAGCGATGCCTGGTGGAGTTGCTTATAGAGTATTAATATGCAAAGATATTCACTATGTGAAAACTGGAACCTGTGATAAGCACTAATAAGTACACTTGGAGAACACCCAAATCACCACAACACATATTTCAGAGACAGAATTTTCTTCCTCTGAAGATGTTGACATTGTCAACGAAACGATCGTAAGGTCTCTGAAATATGTGTTGTGGTGATTTGGGTGTTCTCCAAGTGTACTTATTATGCAAAGATATTTCTAAAAAGGCAATGGAAAGTGTAGATAAACATCCCTTCTTTTATTTTCCAAAAGGAGTAAAAATAAAGTAGGTATTAGGTAAATTTGCAAATAAGTTTAAGGAGGGCTTTTAGAAAAAACTCTCAGAAAGCTGCTTAGAACCCACTTGAATGTAAAAACCACAAGAAAAATTTCGTGCGAATACAACCTCTTTAATCCATAAAACTTGACGTTTCATCATGGACAACTTCAACTCAAACTCAGTTATTTGGTCCTTTATATTCAAATCTGTGGTTTCCGCATTCCGCAAAATTAAGATAATGATTATTGTTTTCTCTTTCTCTATTATCTGTTACAACAATAATGAACAATGAACTCCTTTTTTGAATTTTGAGGTTGAATTTGAATTAACCTAAAAAAATGTGGTAAATCTATAACATTTAAATCAAATAGGATTTGTCAAGCATATTTTTATTATAATATATAATATATACTTATTCAAAGATCAGCCCGTTGTGTGTACCCAAAGAGGTCCCTTACAACCTCTTTGTGTGTACCCAAAGAGGTTGATATACAACCTCTTTGTGTGTACCTAATTTTAAGATGTGAAACGTTTACAGTGTTTTGTCTATGTGTACATATCCTATTTTGTCGCTTTGTGTAGCAAGTAGCAGGATACCCTAAAAGTTAATAGTTTAGATTCAAAATACCTTACAATTTAATTTTTAAATAAGTGTACTTGCTCTTAGTTATTGTAAAACATCCAAATAAAAATGAAACTTGACTTGGACAGCAGTAGTGTAATAAATTTAAGTTCATTATGCAGGGTTTGTCTGACTCAAAGTGTAAATATGATGCTTCTGGATCATGATGTGTACTGTAAATATGATCAAAAGGAACTCACCATAAAAGAAATACTCCAGAGATTCTTGAAAAGCGAGGTAAAGTAGTTTTAGCAAATCTGCATAAATTTTTAATAATTGGTCTTACCTAATTTTTAGTGAGAGTTGCAAATAAAAAGGTGATGTGAGAGGTGGTTGGTAGGGGGCGGGGCAGTAGTAGGCAGTTTCTCCTCTTCCTGAATTCCTGCAGGGGTGCATTGAGATGTGGGCTACCCTTCTCCTAGGCATTTAATTGGGGTGAACCAGCGGTCTTGGGGGTGAAGGGGTGGTAGTGACCTCTCTTCTGAATTTTTTTCTAAAACAAGTTTTGAGCTTCTCATTCCAATGAATGTACTTGTGTGGGATTACATTTTGATGTAGTTTTCCCTTCTCCCAGCTTTTTATTTGGGTGAACCGAGGGTCCTTTGGGAGATAAATGACTGGGTGAGGCAATGTTCATTTTAATTTTTAAAAAATTCTTCGGAAACATGCTCAAAATCACTCCTGTATGTATAAACTATGAGAGAAATGTGGTGGCAACCCCCAAGAAATTTACAGGACCCGAAGCAAATAGGGGTGCTATGCGAGGTAAACAATATTGAAAGTAATTATAACTGTAAAATGCGAAAAAGGCAGTGGCGATTTCTCATAGTGAGCTAAATGTGCGCTGCACACTCGAAAATATAATCAAAATGTGCACAGTTAAATGTTTTATTTGTTTTTCCCTTAGTCTTAATACACTACATAAATTTTAAAAATCGATTTAATTTACTTATTTGATTTAATGAATAATCGGTTAATAGTGACTTGGAATGAAGTAGGTACCGTGTCTTCTAACATATTCAGAGAATATGAGTAGGTCAATAGCAACGGTTGAATTCTGGTTAGATGTGTGTTAGTATTTCCGAACAACTTGAGTCGATAAAAGATGTATTGATATACAATGCAGTCCCCTACCCACGTGTTTAAAATAGGGAGGAAAATACCATTGATTTTAACGCTGCGGTGTGCTGTAAAAATATCGCTCAAGACAATTGAAAGGAACGCCAGTCTAACCAACGCTTCGACATCATTATTTACGAGCATTACGACTGCACTTGCAGAAACCACAGTATTTTAGAATTAAAGACTATAATACTATAATCTTATAATACAATACATCACGGTAGTATGTCCGTTACGTCACTGTCGATGCATTTTTTGTTTGATTGACAAAATACATTTTCACATCTTTGTTTGCTAAAGAATTTTTTTCAGTTGAATTTAAAATTGACATTCTGTATGCAAAAAAAGTTGTATTCCTCACCGTCACCACTAACAGCAACTCGTTTTTTTTTGTTCCCTCAGGGCTCGTCCGCGGCCTTGCCGCCCCGATAGCACCGCAACCCTTGGTTGATTGTGCAACTCGTTAGCGCACACCCGAACTTTTTGGTTAGGAGACGCCACTGGAAAAAAGCAACTTAGAGAAGTACAACTAAGCTCTTTTGCTTTTCATTTATATTTCCTTTTTATTTTTCTTCTTCCCTGCCCAGCACTTCTTCCTCTGGGCCCGTAACATTCTTGGTGGTTGAAGCCACAAAATTTCTCTTGTGGTTTATGCGTACAGGGGTGGTTCTAAGCATTTCCTGAAAAAAATGTACTCAAAGCTGACCATGACATAATCTGCAAATAATTTACCATAATTGATATGCACCTACATTATTTAATAGTTACATATCTTAATTTTACTGTCAATAGTTTTCAGATATCTCACGTTTAATAGAGTGTGGCCTATGCAAAATCATATTTTTACAAAAGGAATTTGGAAGAGCAATTAAGCCTTTGCTATGTGTAAAGAAAATACACAAAAAAGTTGTAGTCTGTGTGGGGAGATTAACCCAAAGTCCATTTAAATCTTTTTTTTTTGGGTCTCGATGTTTTGGATTTCATTTTGAGCAACCCGTAAGACAAGTTAGCGAATAATATTTAGGTTGTTGGGCATGGTGTACCCCAGGGTTCGGTTTTGTCACCACTTTTATTTATTATTTACATTCATGGTCTGTATTACTACATGATGCTATTTAAGACTATTTGCTATGCCGACGACACCACTTTTATTAGTTCACACAAAAACACTATCGATATGACTGACTCAATTGGAGAGGCGACTTGTTCGGCTGAGCTGTGGTTCACTAGTAACAGACTCAAACTCAACTCTGATAAGACACAACAGCTTATTGTTTCTTCAAATCATAACATAGCAGGTGATGAACCGGTGGGATTGTTGGGTCTGACTTTGGATGGTGACCTGAATTGGGTGCCTCACATTGAGCAATTAGGAAAAAACTTTCTGCTACTTTATATCTGTTACGTAGATGAAGCCTCTAGTAAGCCCATATGTGTTGAGGGCGACATATTTTCCATTGTTTAACTCTAGATTGAGTTACGGTGTTATTTTATGGAGTAACTCTACCCACTCCATAGCCATTTTTAGACTTCAGAAGCAGGCTATCCGGCTGTTGGAGGATGTTGGTCCCAGGGAGCATTGTCAGCCTCTATTTGTGAAGCATGGGATAACGCCTCTTCCTTCGATGTATATCTATGCCACCCTTCTGAGGCTACATGAGACAGCAGGGAATTATTTTTTGCGGAGTGATATTAAAACGTATAACACACGTAATACCAGTCTACTATCGGTTCCACGTTCTCGTCTAGCTATGTCTTCCAGAAACTTGGTGGAAGTGGATCTATATAATCGTTTACCAGGGACGATTAGTGCCGTTAACTAGGAAACCTTCAAGTATATGATAAAGTCATTTATTCTGCAGCATTGTTTTTACTTCCCACGACGAATATACTAGTGTGGCTATGCCAGTGTTCTGATCTGGACTGATGTGAAATGACTGAGCAGACTGACTTGTAATCTATGTTTAAGACATGTCCAACTTCAGGAAGTAAAATCACAATTAATTGAATTGTTTCATTTCGTTGGGATAATATGTAGGTATGTGCAAACACAGTTTTTGAAATGTCATTTTGTACATATGTTTTGACTGTTTTATTATGGAATCTAATACCAGGATACTGAACTTTCGAAATCCTATGATCCCGGACTTTTTCTGTGGTATTTGACTCCCGGTATTTATTGTCCAATACCTAAAATTTTCGGTATTTTTGTGACTGATTATAACTTACTTAATACCGAAAAATTCAGTATAATCGCTATTTCTGGTATTTTCAAGATCCATTTTATCTACGTCGCATTGATGACCGATGACGCATCACATCGCTAGATGCGGTAGTACAGCGCAGGAGTTACAGCACATTGTATAAGGGAGCGGTATACGCTTGCGCTGTGTCTAATTGATAGTTTAGAGTTTAGATGTTAACCTGTAACAATAAGCTGTGTTCGATTATCACTCTTGCGTTTTTGCGTAATTTGAAAGTCGGGAGTCCCCAAGCTAAGGTATATATTTTTATACTTATTAGCAGTACATTAGTCTCATGATGTATGTTTGTTATTGATAGGTAAATCATAAAATGGAAAAATGCGGACGAATGTGCATTTTGTGTAAACGAAAACAGGGCACATTGTTTAAAATCAGTGTACAATTATTTTTAAAACAAACCAATGGCGAAGCAGCCCAATGCAAACAATGTAAGGCAATTTTAAAAACAAAAGCTGGGTCTACAAACATTCTTCATTTTCACTTGGGTAATAAACATCAGATTAAACTTCGAGACAACTATATTAACAAACCCTCAACTTGAAAAAGTGAAGAACAAAATTTAGAAAAAAATTATGAATTAATCTCTCAAAGCTGTGCTTGCTCGCATGAAAACAAATGAGTATATATCACTATTTTTAATAGATAATTAATCTAAAATTTCCAGTATCCCAATATTTTCGGTATTGAATACCAAGATACCGAAAAGTTTTATTTGAATACCGAAATCCTGGGATTGAAAGTTTTGTCGGGTATTGGACACCCTAAATACAATCCTATAGGTGCCTGTTACAGCATAAGCTTATGTTTTATTGTAAAACACGTTGTATGATTTAGTTAACAGGTTACCCAGCAACCTGGAAAACCTGGAAAAATCAGGGAATGTGAAATACCCCCTAAAATGTTAGGGAAATTTGTGATTTTATTCAAATGTCATGGAAATCATTAAGTAGACCTGAAAATTATATATTTGTAAAATTTCTTCACTAGCAGATGCATTTTTATTTTTATTTTATATATATTATATGAATTTTCCCACTTAGATAGTTTTCTCATACCTAGGAAAATATATCTGATAACAATGTGGCTTACCTTTGGTATGGGGGAAACAGATGTACTGGCTCTATGTAGTGGTTATCAGTCCAATAATAACACATGGAGCCATAGTTTGGTGGCCCAAGGCACTTCGTGGTATCGCGAGGGCCAAATTGGCTCATCTACAGAGACAAGCTTGTCTGATAATAACGGGATCGATAAGCACCGCACCATCAGCCGCTCTAGAGGTCCTCCTAAATATTCCACCTCTTCACATATGGCTGCAGAGGGTGGCGAGGTGGACAACATACAGACTAAATCAAACGGCTGACAGCATGCCGAAGGAAGTCAGTCTGGGAGGGTCCGTACTCCTCGATGACATTGAGGGTCATGGGATTCTGGGAATGGTCTCAGACTTAATGCCTACAAAGATCAGTAGAGATCTGTCTTCCACGACCGTCCTCCCGGGAAGGGAGGACTGGGAACGAAATCAAACGACCCTATTGAGAGCCGATCTCTGCTGGTATTCTGACGGCTCCAAAACCAATATGGGAGTAGGAGCCGGCGCATATGGGGGCAACACCGATGCTAGACCGGGTCACTTGGACCATGATGGCAATGTTGCGGCCGACACGCTTGCTAGGAGTGGTGCCCAGAGGGACTTTGTCGGACCAGAACTGGTGCTGGGGATAACATCATGCACAGCCAAACGCACCTTAAAAACCTGGACAGAAAGAATGACAATCCAGCACTGGCAAAATCTGCCAGGATTAGCTTACTCTAAGGCCTTCATAAATGACCTGGCAAGACAAAGCTTGCACTGGAAGATCTGGACCAACTTTCGCCCACAAAGATTATCGACCTCTGCAGGAGGCTGGCTTTGTTGGGCGAAATATAGACCATTAGGTGTGAGCCACACTAGACCTTATAGTCGCGGTGGAGGGACCGGTATGGCCCACTCACATCCAAACCCTAACCCCCCTACCTTTGGTACCAATATCAAGTAAATCCGCCAATGAATGCAGTGTATGCCACATCATGCGCCGTTATAAATAGCGTCTTCTTCTTCTATCTCAAACACATCTCATATGTACATCTCACTTGGACTGTTCTTCCTTGAATCCATAAAATGCAAAATGTGTTTTATGTATTGGCCGGGTACAGCTCTGCTGTGAATGTGTTTATTCTATTTTAACCTCTATGATCATGTTGAAAGTTGCAAAATATTTGCCATTTGTATATGGCGCTTCTAAACAGTGTCTTTGTTTCATTTTTTCAACGAATTTTCATAAATAAAATTTCGTTTTTAAAAAGGTAACGATTTTCGAAGTTTCAAAAATTGAATGGGCGCAAATCTGAGCTTTTGAAACCCATTTCCCAAGCTTATTCAAATTTATATATACGAACAACATGGTTTGCAAAGTTTCTACACCACATAGAGACTTCTGGTTTGTTCCATCACACTCGAAAATTCTTTCCGGAGGCTAAGTTCATCGGCCAGTCATAAAAGTCAAGTTTTTCCCTGAAAAACTTGTAAATGGTCTTCTTGAAATTGCTATATGTTATAAATTTAACGGAGTTAAGCATACTTATGTTTTTGATTATGTAAGTTTTTTGTTTGTAATTTTTATTTATTTTGTTCATAAAAAGAAAGTATTTAGGTATGTGTGTTTTTTATTTCGAGTATTATATAAAATGTACTCAAGGGTGTGGAAATGTCAGGGAATTTGATTTTTGATTTCTGCTGGGTACCCTGGTTAAACAAATCACCACTACCACTACTAAGTGCTATAACTGAAGAAAATGTATGAAAACTCGCTACCATAACACACTTGCTGCTTCAAGACTTCAATTTCGTTTCTGGACTAATTATCTGACAACATTTTTAGACAGAGTTCTCCTGGGGGGTTGTTATTGTCTGTACAATTAGATCGTTCATCTGATCAATACTCACTCTGCTTTATTAGTAAATTTTTGTCAAAAAAATTCACTAATGTGGAAATTGATACTTTTGAATTTAGCAAAAATTGATCAAATGAGCCAGAACTAGCACCCCTAGAACCCATATCCACAGCCAGTTTCAATTTTTATAAAAAACAACACCAATGCATTTTGCACGATAAGTAAGTACAAGAGAATATAGAAACAAAAACTTTAATTCCATATGTTTTAATAATGTTAGGATGTCTAAAAAGTCGGAACGCAGCAAGTGCGTTATAGTAGCGAATTTTCATAAGTTTTGTAAAGTCATTAAAATTGTGTGACATTCTGTTACTTAGAAACACCTACCGTTTTAGACATAACAACGAATAAAACATTTCATATATACGAGGACCTCGGTGGTTCAGAGGTAAGAACGTGTGCCTTTGAACCGAAGGGTACTGGGTTCGATCCCGGCGTACTCCTTTCACTTTTTCAGTACAAACTGTAAAATTAACATCAACCGAGGTTCTGGCATTGTATTTGAGCAAGTTGAATGTCTGCACGTTCCGCCCTTCGGAGGGGGCGTAAAGCCGTCTGTCCCGTGTCCATGCGATGTTGGACACGTTAAAGATCCCTACCCTCCTTACAGAAAGCCAGGGGTTCGGCAAAATTTCCAGGATAGTGAGGTGAAACTGCTCCCTGGCGTCGGTGATTGGCCATAGTCGCGGAAAAAGGCCGACGTTAAAGAAAAAAATAATAATTTAATATATACATGTTTTTTTATTCCATTTATCTTTATAACACATTGTAAGGTATTTTTCCAACAAGGAATATAATTGGCCGCGTTTTCAAAATTCTGTTAAATTTAATTTCGGAAAAACTTGCATTACAATTATTTAACCAAACTTAATTTTGGAATATTGCATCTGTAGTTTGATGGCAATATATAGGTTGAATTTCGTTAAAATAAATTAAAGAGTTTCAAATATATAGCATTGCCAAGAAGAAATGTTGCAATTTTCTATGGAAAAACTTGACTTTCAGAACTGGCCAACAAACTTAGCCCCCGGAAAGAATTTTCCAGTGTAACGAAAAGGGAGGGAGGGGGTGTTGGGGGGGGGGGGTGTCCTGGTTCAAGCAGCCCATCATTTTAGAGCTGGTGTAAATCTATTTTCAACAATGTCTTATTTTTAAAAATTTAAAGCAGTGGGCTCTGAGATATTGACTCCTAGAGCAAAGAATTGGTTTTCTTTAATTTGCTACAAATATCGTGGCGTTTTGTTTATTTTTTTATCTGATTACCACTTACAAAAAACAAAAAGTCAGAGTTTTTTAATGTTACTGATAATGAGTGAATTGTGCTCTTCGGTTTCTTTATTTGCGAAGAAACCTTAGTGTATGAGTGATTTTCATTTTATATGTCCTTCAGGTTATTGTGGCCTTTGTGCTTATTACTAGATTTCACAGAGGGTGGAAATGATTTTACTTTTTTATGCAAATAAAATCAATGCCTTAATAGAACAGCAGAATTATTTAATCAACAACATTTAGATAAGCATGTTAATCGAACGTATGTTTTGAAGCTAGTGGCAAAGTTTCAAGAAACCGGGTCTGTTTGTAATAAAAAGCAAAATGCTGAAAGAAGTGAAGCAGTAGAAGTGGCGGTTCTGGGTCATTTGGTTTGGATCCCAGGACGAGTACGGGGCAATTGGAAAGTGAATCTGGTTTTGGGTGAACTACCATTTAAATCATTTTGAAGCGTTATAAATTCCACCCATACAAAATATATCTTGACACGACCTACATGAAGATGAATTTGGCCGCCGTCTAGACATTTATAAAGTGATAAGTGAACGAGTGGTAAATGCTCCGAATGTTCTTTTTAATACTTGCTTTTCGGATGAGTATTCGTTTTTCCTAAACGGTGCTGTGAATCGTCATAATTGTCGCTATCAGGTCGATTTTAATCCCAGATTACTTGACGACATTCATACACAACACCCGGAAAAACTCAATGTTTGGGCTGGAATTTTTGGTGGCCGTTTTGTCGCTGCTTTTTTCTTACCTGGTAATCGGACTGGAGATATGTACTTGGAGTCGATGGAAAACACCATTAATCCATTGTGGACTGACATTATTGAGAATGCTGAGCATTATTTGCTACATATTTAATTTATGTTTGAACACTGGTCGGTTTCCTGCGATCTGGAAGTTGGCATGTATATGCCCCATATTTAAGACTGGTGATGTATCTTTGGTCATCAACTATCGTCCTATAGCTCTGCTCTGCTTTTTTGCTAAGGTCCTCGAGATGGTCCTATACGAGGGAATCTACAACTCTGTGAGAACACTGATATCATCTTCTCAACATAGATTTGTGAGGGGTAAGTCGACTGTCACAAACGTGGCCGTTTTCACTCAGTGGGTCTCAGACAGCATTGATGCTGGGGGTCAGATTGATGTTGTGTACACAGATTTCGCGAAGGCTTTTGACCATGTCGATCACTCGGTGCTTTTGAGGAGGCTTGCATCGTATGACTTTAGTGATAGCATGTTATGTCTTTTTGGAGATTATCTTAATGATCGTGTTTAATTTGTTAGCTATGGTGGCTTCAGGTCCTCTGAACTCACTGCTACTTCAGGCGTTCCTCAGGGCTCTAACCTGGGGCGGCTATTGTTCTTATTATTTATCAATGATTTGGACAGTGGTTTAAGTGTGTTAAGACTTTTCTATGCAGACAGGGTACCCAGCGACCTGGAAAACCGGGAGAACCGGGAAAAATCAGGGAATTTGAAATACTCCCTAAAATGTCAGGGAAATTTGAGATTTTACTCAAATGTCATGGAAATCATTCAGCAGACCTGGAAATAATATATTTGTAAAATTCCGCCACAAGCAGATTATTTTGGTTTCAAATATTCATTCTTTTAAGTAGAAAGCTATCAGTTTTCTTTAGAAGTTTAAAAGAATAAGCATTTTTATGTTTTTGATGTTTGTGTATTAAACAAGTTTTTTGTTCACAATTTGTATTTACGTCATGAATAGAAGCATATTCAGAGATGTGTGCCTTTCATTTTAAGTATTATGAACAACTCACTTTCTGAGCCTGGAAATGTTAGGGAAATTGATTTTTGATTTCTCCTGGGTACCCTGTGCAGATGACTTGAAGCTGCTTATGAGGGTGACGTCGCTGGATGATTGTGTTAGATTGCAGGAAGATCTAGACTTGCTCTATGAGTGGTGGTTACAGAATGTATTGGAACACTAAGTGAGTGGTCAGACACGAACTAACGTGCCGCCACCTAGTTGCGGAACCAAGTAGTATGTTGTCATGCCAGCTCCAAATAACACAAAGTGTTAAAAATAGAGACTGTATACAACCAACTAACAATTTAGTAAATTGTCAGCCCTGGCCCATTTCTACCCTAATATAGGGACAAAGTGTATAAGGCTACATGCATTCTCACAACAATTAGAACCGTAGACCGGTTTCGCTCTAATTAGAGCTCGTCAGTACGGCATACTAATTGCTGCGAAAATACCCTGAACCAGTCTGCACAGCGATTGGTAGGGTGGGGTTTTATAATGCTATGTCTCCGGTCTAGACTGATCGTAGATCAGTTGCCTTTTGATGTGCTGGGCTGATTCCTTCCTCTCGCCGCAGAGTCTGCATGCGAGGTCCCCCTCGAACCGCCCCATTTTATGCAGCTGTTTCTTGACGGCCATGTGTCCCGTCCAGAGAGCTATTATATTTCTGAGCTGTCCTCTGCTAAGATTTAGCAGCTCCACAGCTCTCTTTGAACTGGGTTCGTCAGTTATTGGACAGTCTACCCAGTACACCTTTTGTTGGTTTGTGACCCAGGACTTAATGGCTCCCCTGGCAGTGCTCTTTCCCACGTCCAGAGCCGGTTCTGGTCCCATAAATGGTTCTGCTGACCCTCTCTTCGCGAGACTGTCAGTTTCTTCATTGCCTTTGACCCCCGAGTGACCCGGCACCCAGATGAGGGTGACCTCATTCTGCCCAGCCAGGTCGCTCGACTCATCTCAGCACTCACTCACCAGTCAGGAATTTACCTGTCTGGCTATGAGGATCCGCTTGTTGGTGTAGCCCCTCCTCTTGTTCTCCCGCACACAGTGCAGGTTAGCATACATTTCGGCCTGAAAGACCGTTGCATGGGCTCCGAGGGAAATACTATGACTTACCCTCGGTCCTTCCGAATAAACACCTGCCCCCGTCCCACGCTCCCCGCCGGATCCGTCCGTGAACCAGACAAGCGCATTCCGTGGTATGCCGGGCGTCTCCTCCCGCCATGCCTCGCGGTGGGGGATTTCCACTGTAAAATTGTTTTCCCTGCAGCTTCGCGGGCTCACGAAGTCTGGCCTCATTTCAAGCATGGGCTCCTTCACGATCTCCTGAATTTTGCAGTGGCCCCTGAAGCCTGGGTTGATCTTCAGTCTACCATTGCAGGCTAGTCTGTATAGTCCTAGCCTGGCCTCCCCATAATAACTAAGTAAGGTGGAGGGGGGGGGGGGGGGCAGATACAGCAACGCCTCCACGGCGGCTGTTGGGGTTGAAGACCTGTAACCGGAGCCACTCCTCGAGCCTCATTGGTTTTGGTTCCATATATATTCATGATCTTCATGTTGTTCCCACGAGAATGGGGGAAATACTGTCCACACCATCAGAACCCCCTGTTTGGTGCAAAGTGGGTTATTCTGGAGGGTCGCCAGGTGCTCCAGAGGTTCTGTTCACGACACCATCAGCCTGGTGCCATCCATCCCTAGGCACAGGTTACGTGACACCGTAGATTGGGGGAGTTTATTTCGACCTCCTTGTCTAGATTTATAATGTTTAGTTATCAGCAGGGTTACCTCGTGCAGGATGCGGCTCTTCACCGCGCATGACGGTCTTGGGGAAAGTTTCATCGAAAGCTTATGTTGCTGTATCCACTTTCTCAGCTTGCTTCCTGGAGTCCTTTGGCCCGCGACTCCTCGACCCCCATAATGTACTTACTGCATCCAGACTTTTTTATTATTATACTCAAATACAGATGTACTTGAATTGAAGCTGTCATGTTTTTTCCAGGTTAGTCAAAATGATATGTATCCGCAACAAATGTGTGCCCTATGTGTGAGCTTATTGAAAATAGCTTATGAATTCCGAATGCAATATGACGATTCAGAAAAGACTTTGTCAGAACTACTTAGAGATGATGCAGAAGAGACCACTAACAGCATTAAAGAACCATCTGTCATTAGTGATGAACCATCATCATCAGTAGATATAATTGTTAATGGAAATTCATATAGCCTAGATGAACTTGTTATAGTTGAAGATGAAGATAATGACAACGCACATGACTACAGTGGTTTCCTAAGTAAATTAGGTTAGCAGTTTTTGTTACAGGCTGATTAAATGACAGTTAAAAGTCGATTATCCGGATCAATTGGAGTTTATAGTCAATCCGGATATGCGAATTTCCGGATAACTGATCACAGATATGTGATCGGAAAATTAGCTTTGGAAGTTATCTTTCATTAGCCACAGATTTTTAAAAGAGAAAGTCACAATATGTGAATGCTCCACGGTCACTGATATGCTGAGCCTCTTTTTATAATGTCAAATATGTATTCATTGAAAAAACGCAAATGTGTACATTTATTCCTATTTCAGAACAAGTTTGTATACAGGTCATATATAGATTTTATACATGTGTGTTGACACTAATATGTATTAAAGCAAAAGTAACTTTTATAACATAATATGTAAACAGAATTGCTCTTCGTATGTATCAGAACAATACAAATTCACTGTGATGTGAAGAAGTCTCAAATACTTTTCTCTGTCAGTCCTATAACACGCTTCTTAGCAGCAATTTTGATTTTCATACCACAGCATTGTCGTCTCGATATACTGCATGGCAAAGTCATGAGATGGAACTTTCAAATCTGCAGTAACATCATCATTGCCACTTGGTGTGTTCTGGACGCCCTCCTCTTCCTCTTCTTCATTCACTTCCATGTCCTTTTCTGCAGAACTTACAATGATTTCGTGGTCTACGAGATGGTAGCCACAGTCACTTTCATCTGGCTGTATCCAAGCATTGACATTATTCGTGTCCACTTATTGTAAACCCGGAATGTTCACCAACCATTTCTGTACAAAGAGTGTTGTTTTCTTCAACTTTGATCATTCCACTTTTCCTCTCTAGTGAAACTGTTGATGGGTGAGCAGGTTATCTAGTACAAGGAGTATTTTACTAGAGTCCCCATTAATACGCTGCTATTTCTAAACTTCTGCTATAAAAATATTAACGTACCAATCACTATGTGAAAACTGGAACCTGTGATAAGCACTAATAAGTACACTTGGAGAACACCCAAATCACCACAACACATATTTCAGAGACCTTACGATCGTTTCGTTGACAATGTCAACATCTTCAGAGGAAGAAAAGTCTAAAATAAAAAACTAGCTCCCGTGTATTTATATCGCGTCAAGGTAAACGAACTAGTCCGAAGTAAAGTTGTCGTCCAAGAACGATCGTTTGTTTATTGTGCAGTGAAAATACGAGGTCGAAGACCTGCTTTAATCTTCTGGTCGACAAATTTATCACCCTTATCTAATATAGGTTTAAAGGACCCGAGTTATTTAAGGAATCAGCACGTTTCCTTTCGATCTAGAAATTTACTATGTGGATATTGGATCCTGCCGACAAAGACATCTGGTGAGATAAACAACATCAACTCAACTCATCTTTTTTAAATAAAAATCTAAAACCCAGGTGTTTGTCTCACCATGTTAACTCTAACAAAGGATAAATAATTCAACTAAAATACTACATAAAAAACTATATTTATATTGATTTTAATTCTACGTGAAATTATTTATATTGACTACATAGATACAACAAACCGAACAGGTTTTTAAGTCGAGACAAACATAGAGATTAGTATATGTATAAACCGGCCGAGTTATTGACAATAATTTATTATTCTACCAGACAAATTAGGAGTGTTTAAGCGGTCAAATGCAAAGAGAAAATAATGGGCTTGAAATTAAAGGTGCCGCACGATTTAATGAAGTTTTGTTCTTAATAGACCTTAATATAAAAATACTTTCTAATGAATCAAGCATAGTTTGATATCTAACATTTTTGACATGTTTCAAATTTTCTTTGTCAATGTGGTGATTATTATCCCATATATGTTGTGCCACACATGATTTGTCCACCGTACCATATCGTAACTGTGCGAGATGTTCACGAAATCTGGTGGCTATGTTTCTCCTAGTTTGGCCCACGTATTTAAGATCACAATCTTTGCAACTAATCTCATAAATGCCGGACATTTCAATGACTTTGTCTTTCGTATTACCCAACAAATTTTTTAAATTACTTTTACTCGAAAACGTCAAATGTAAATCGGCTTTCTTAAAAATACTTTCCAAACCCTTTGTGATTCGTGGTTCATAAGGTAAATACACAAATTTTTTCTCTACTTTATCTTTCTTAAATGTACATTCAGATATCACCTTCTTTGTTCTGTGTTTGTTAACTAATTTGTCTATTAAACCACCTGAGTAACCGTTATATCTCGCCACATTTTTTATGTATTTTAATTCTGTATTAAATCTATTTTTACTCAACAGAAATTTGATCAATCTATTTACTAAGAAATTTAAACTAGCCGTTTTTTGTACAAACGTGTGATGTGAGTCGTTAGGAATATAACTAATAGTAGCTGTTTCCTTTCTATAGACATCGAATTCAAGCGAGCCATTATTTTTATTTTTAATAACTAATACATCTAGGAACGAAAGTTTATTATTGATTTCTATTTCGTGGGTAAATTTTATTGAAACAAATTGACTATCAGAAAGAACAGCAGCATTCATCCAGGCATTTTTTTGGTCTCTATAGTTTAGGGGCACATTTTTTTACATTTTTGAAGCACCTAGGTCTTTGACCCTTTTTGATCATTAGTAGAGGTACCTGTGTGTGCCGAATTGGCACAGTTCATAATGGTGACACGTTATTTGCATGATATGAAACCTGGTGCCGCTGTTGCACGCTGTGGAACTAGCGACTGGGTCTGTTTTATCTGCATTTTAGATATTGTTTAGTGTATACCCTTCTTCCTTAATAATTTTTAAAATCACCTCTTTGAAACAATTTGCTGCAGGCAACTCTTCTGACTGCTTTTCTCCATGAATTTACAATTTTCTTATTCAATGCCTGTATTTGAATCTCTTTAGCCAACCTGTGGAAGTTTTAAATTCGGAATTTCCACCCATTTGTTCATTCGTCTGCATTGCCTTCTGGCATAGCAAAGGTTCACTAACTGAATAATCCATGTATATATCGCAGATTCCAGTACTTAATTTTCACCAGTTTTCATAGCTTTCCTGTCTTTGTTGCCTTCTTTACTGTCAAGACAGGATGCAAATTTCAGTAGAGATCCACTGTTCTCTTTTATGTCGGATATGGTAGATGTGCCTACCCTATATTGCCAAGCTAAAATGACACCACTAGCTTCTTTGTTCAATTGTTGTATAATGTTGATTTTATCCTTAACTGATAATACAACTCACTTATGTTTAGCAGACATTTTAATCAAACAGTCGGCACACACTGGAAGAAATATTAATGGCAGCTGAGTTGGTGAAAATATGATGGCTCAATTTCAAACCTGCAGAGTTCCTGGAAGTATTTTGATTTTACATGCACATATTTTATCTTGTGATTGTTAAAAACTTCCTGGAATGATTTTGATTCTATGCTTGTCTTGTGATTGTGAATCTAAATTCTAAAAAGATAAGGGTAAGCGATAGCTAATGCATTATCTGGTGCATAATAGATACCTTGTAGGATTTACGCTCTGATCTCGGGCGCACGCTGCCAGTAACCCATTGGGTTGTTGTTTGTCCCGACAACCGGTCTTTCGGATAGCCGGGGTTCGGATAATCGACGTTTTACTGTAGTTTGCAAGTGTTTTCTTAGCAATGAGATTGACTTTTTATTTATTTATTTATTGAAATTTGCACCTACAGAATTAAACAATTCCAAGTGGTACTTAAAAATAATACAAAAATAACTCAAAGTAACAAAATCACTGTCTTAAGATAGTTTTTATCCTAGACATAGCAACATAAAAGATATCACAATTTAAAAAAAAAATGCTGTTGGCGAGTTGAGCGTGGTGGAACATGGAAAAGGACCAACTTGAGCAGATCATTACAGTCAATGTGACAATTAATTAACTTATATATAAACATCAATCAAAGATACTCATGTTGCGCTTTGAGACTGACCATACCACAAAGAAGTAATCTGACATCATACCCAATATCTTGGCAAGGAATGTGATGCTTATAAAGAAGGTACTTAACAAATTTGTTTTGTACCCTTTCAATACGATTAATATGACAAGCATAGGATGGAAACCATACAACACAACAATACTCAATATTACTATGAACCAAGGATGTATACAAACTAGTGATTGCCCTTGTGTCAGTCATATGTTTAGTGTGTCTTTTAACAAACCCCAAAAGTCTGCGACATATCACAACCACAGCATCAATATGCAGATTAAATGACAAATCATTTTTGAAAATTACACCAAGATCTGCAACTGAAGTGACAACGTCCAACACCGTGTTATAAATGGTATAGCTATGAACAATCCGATTCTGACCCCTAAAATAGCTCACAACCTTACATTTACCCACATTAAGCAACAAGTTTGAACTGCACCAGCGAGTCAAGTTGTCAAAATCATGTTGCAAATTGTTGACATCATGGACAACTTCCGAAAAAAAACTTCAAGTCATCTGCATACAATAAACATTTCGATGACTCAAAACAACTCACAACATCAGAAACAAAAGGATTGAAGAGAACGGGACCTATATGTGACCTATATCTACTAATGGAAATAACAAAGATAATGTTTTAATTTTTAATCTATAAATTTTATTTACAAAAAGCCTGGACGCAACAAGTGCGTTATAGTAGTGACTTTTCATAGAAATGATCTGGCACCAAATATTTTTTAGAACTCTTTTTTCTTCTTTCTAACGTAGAAATATAAATTTTGGTATATAGTTTCCTTTTAACATCGTACACTTACATAGCAAGTTTGGTTACCATAGATTTTTTACTTTTTGAGATAAAAATTTTTTCTTGCTTATATTTAAAAAAGTCTGGACGCAGCAAGTGCGTTATGGTAGTGGATTTTCATAAAATTGTTTTTAATATCAAATATGTCAAATTTGGTTACCAGTATAATCTATATAGTAGAAACAATGTGCCGTGTTTAATCAAAATACCTTTCTTGTTTGAAAATGTACAAAAATTTCCGAAAGTAAACCTAAAGTGTTCCATAAAAAAACGGTTTCTTGCTCGACCTTATAGGTTAATAGCAAATTCACCTATTCAAATTTGAAGCACTTTCTGCGTCCCGAATTTTTTTTCTTACAAACATGCATTATATTTTGATGGAAAATACAAAAATGCAATAACATAGGGCGTGTTCGATTAAAAAAAATGTTTTTAATAGCAAATACGAGCAGGCATCAATCTGATTACCGGTATAGCCTATGTAGTAGAAACAATGTACTATATTTTATCAAAATTACTTATTGTTTGAAAATGTACAAAAATTTTCCGAAAATAAACTTAAATGTTTGTTTCCTAGTTTACGTTAAAAGCAAATTGAGGTATTGATATTTGAGGGATTTAACGAACATTTTCTACCAAAACACACTTACTGCGTCCAGATGTTTTTCTTACCAACATGCATCATATTTCGATAAAAAATGCAAAAATGCATTAACGAATTTGTTCTACGAAAATTAGCTAAAAACTATAGATGATTAAACCATAAACTTACCTAAACATACAGCGAAAGCATCAACTTAACTAAACCGACAGCCAAAGCATCAGAGAAAGGGTCTATTTGAAATGAGTTTTCTGTAAATATTTTAGTAAAATGAAAGGCAATGTTGGTTGAAGCGGAAACTTAAGAGTTTGCGGAACACTCTTCTTGCAACATTTTCTTTTCACAATCCGTATTTGTTTCAGGTTCTTTGCCTAAACATTGGCAATTTTGACGTTTCAAAGCGCAACTTTGACGTTTTGCCAATTTATTTTTCTTTAAATGCCTATAGTTTTTATCTTGTAACCTACAGAGCTAAATTTTGGTAGGTAATTTACCTATCATGATATAAACCGGCGTACCAAATTTGGTTGCCCTTACTGTTATGTCCGGAGATATGAATTTTTTTTTAAAGAAAACCCTTTTTTTTTGAGTTATCGGTGTGATACACACACACACACATGTGTGTGTGTGTGTATATATATATATATATATATATATATATATATATATATATATATATATATATATATATATATATATATATATATATATATATAAATTGAAACTGACCCGGGATATGTGTTCTAGGGGGCAAATTTTCAAAATTCAAAGTCGGGATCTCCTCATTAGTGATTTTTTTTTTAAAGAAAATTCACTTAAAATTACTTTACGGAGATATAGGCAAATGGTACTCTTCTTCCATCTTCCCCAGTAAGTAATTTTGCACTATTTGATAAGAATATAGAAGCAATTTATGTTGTTTTTTTTCAAATCATTTGTATTTATTTAACATATAACTTCAATTTTAGTGAGTTTTTGTTAAGATTTTGTGAAATATGAACTCAAATGAGAATTGCATAAAAATGTAATAGAGAGTTGCTTCTGCAAGAAAAATGCAATTCTGGGCCAACATTTTTTTCAAATTAGTTTTGTGGCATTGTGATTCTAATTTCGTTATAGACAATGCTGTTCATGTTTTTTTTTTCAATATCCTTTATTTACGAACTCAAAACAGTAGAGTTGCACTCGTAACAACTTCTACAGTTAGTAACATAAAATTACATATGATTTTGAGGTTAATTTTAATTATACCTGAATTTCCTGAATAGTATGATCAGTGATACTGGATACAGATAATTTTATGTTGATCTGTTTATTTTGATTGTTTATGATGAATGGTCAATGAGTGTAGCAGTGTTTTCTGTCTCTCTTGGTGGTTGTGTTTTATGCACAACCTGATATCCGTATGTATTTAACAATTCCACATACTCAGCTTTTTCCTTGTTATTATTTAATAAATTTATGTTTACATCTCCAATTATGAATTCCTTTTTTACTTGCGGTATAATATTTTCTAGGTCATTTATAAAAATGTTAAAATTCACATTTGGTGGTTTACAAACAGCAAATAATTTCATATTAATGCTTTGAAATTTTAAAATTAACCTGTTGCACTTATTTATTACTTTATTTAATGCAACTGGATATAAAAATTTTTCATCAATGTAAACAGCTTTGCCACCTCAGCCAGTTCGCCTACATGAATGTTCAGTTTTGGAGTTATCAGTATTATAGTTATACAAGTATGTTTGGCTTGTCAGAAATATTATTTATAATAAATTCTAAATAATCTATTTTATTTCTCAAACTTTTAATATTTGTATAGAGCCTATTAAATTTTATCTATTTGAACATGAATTTAGTTAAAATATTCTTCCTCTATAATTGTCCATTTGAAATTTATAATGAACTTTAGCTACCTAGTTTTTCCAAATCTCTAATAGAAAAAATTTGAATTCCTCTATCACGATCTCCAATTTAGTGAATTTTAATAGAAAAAATTCACTAATCGGGAGATCCTGACTTTTGAAAAAATGTTTTCAAATGAGCACGAACTAGAACCCCTAGAACCCATATCCCGGATCAGTTTTAATTTATATATATATATATATATATATATATATATATATATATATATATATATATATAAATACATAACAGCACAAGCGATGTCTCCAGCATGTTAAACAGTAATGTCCCTGTGATGTAAGTATATGTATGTATCACACCGATAACTCGAAAAATAATGGGCTGATTTTGATGAAATTTGGCAGGTACCTTATCAGACCAGGTTTTCCGGAAACATTTTGGGTTTTCTTTGGGGCAAAATTTTTATCTCCGAAAATAACATGGCTATGGTAACTCATTTGGTGCTTAGATTCACGATATAAAAAGTAAACTACGTACCAAAATTTAGATCTTTATGTTACAAGTAAAAAAGTTGTAAGCATTAAATTTTTTTTATGAAAATCACTACTATAACGCACTTGCTGCGCCCAGACATTTTGAACTACCTTTTTCTATTTTTACAATATGCATACTTTGCTGAAAAGATCTTAATTGAATTGGGTGAGTTTGTCATTTACATAAATAAATCTACATTCCCCATAGATGTTCGCTGCCTGGGAATTGAACCAGCTGGCAACGGCAGTCTTGAGTTCCTCGTCGTTTTCAAACCGTTTTCCACCAAGCCACAGTTTCAAATGCAAGAAGAGGAAGAGTCATTGTGAATCACTCAAAGCACGTTTTGCTTTATAAAATTCCATTTCCAGCTTTTATCAGGTCATAGTTTTGAAGGCCGTCCCTTCGTTACTGGGCTCTGCTAATCAAGCATAGAATTTGAAGCAAATACATGGGAAAAAAGCAGTGTTTTCTTTTGACATTACAACGAATACTTCATCATTTGAAGCCAGGGGAGAAATGGAGCTGGTGGTGAAATTTTTACATATAAGTTTTTCCATAGGCCAGAAATGCTGGGTATTGTTTGGACATGAGATGACTTTATCCCTTATTGGTGGAAGCCAGTTTGTTCTATGTTGTGAATTATTTTGCTAAACTGTATATCATAATGAATTTATATGTAAGAGATGCCAGGGATTTTTTTAAAATTACATCATTAAAAAAACTTAACAAGAGAGAGAAGGTTTTTATTGAGAGTTTTAGTTTACTACATATCTAATTAACTTTTCCACATAATCGTCATTCAGGTCTAAGCACTTTTCCTAACGCTGCACCAGTTTCTTAAACCCTTCTGCACAGAAGTTTACCACCTGGTAATTGAACCACTTGACAACGGTAGTCTAGAAGTTCCTCGTTATTTTCAAACTGTTTTCAACTAAGCAACTGTATCAAATGCAAGAAGAGAAAGTAGTTGATAGGTGCAAGGTTGGGACTATATGGAGGCTGGTTGATAAGTTCCCAACGAAAATCTTGAATCTTCTTTTTGGTTAAGGCAGCGTGTGTGGATGTGCATTGTCATGAAGGAGGTTTACACCGGACGACAGTTTCCTGCGTCGTTGGTTTTGGATCACACATCTCAGTTTGGTGATCGATTCGCAGTACATGTCAGCCGTAATTGTTGACCCACGTTTCATGAAATCAACGAAAATGACGCACTTTTCGTCCCAAAAAACGGTAGCCATCATTTTTAGAATATTGAATGGCGCCACTGCATTGACTGTAGTTTCGATTATGTGTTATTGTAGGATATTCACTTTTTGAGGCCTGTATAACATTGTGGGAAAACAAATAATCTCCATTTTGTCAATAATGATACATGCTCGTCCACTGCACATTCTTTGCTCTTTGTGCTGGTCAGTGAGCATTTTCGGTACCCACCTTGCACACAACTTGTGATCTCCGAGCTTTCACTTTGCAGTTTTCAGTTCACTTGTTCAACGATTTCGTTGGTCTGAATACTGGGCCTGCCAAAAGCTCTTCATCATGTGCGGCTATTTTAAGTCTCGACACCACTTTATAACCTTTCCTTCACTCATTACTGTAGGTAATACACAAGACACAGCTCCCGATGAATTTCAGCAGGTGAAGATCCCTTTACACACAAAAATCGAATCACAGTGCACACTTCACAACTGGTAGGAGAAACGATTGTCGTGGACATTGCTATCTGCATCCACAGACAGGCAAACACCTACTAAAACAAAATAACAACTGTAGTAGCTTCATATATGGTAGATAGATGGCCGCACATGCCAGAAATCTGTTCAGAGCCCCCAACGTTTATATAGGTGCAATAATATGAGGAAATCTTTAGGGAAAACATTTTTCAAAATACATTGGAGGGTACAATTGGAGATGAACAAAAAACTTGGCAAACAATAAACCATGTTTTAACAAATAAATTAGAACCTCAGTGGTTCAGTGGTAAATACATGTGCCTCTGAACCAAAGAGTACTGGGTTCAAACCCAGGGTTCTCCTTTCACTTTTTCTGTACATAGTGTAACATTAATATCAACCGAGGTTGTGGCATTGTATTTGAGTAAGTTGAATGCCTGCACGCTCCGCCCTTCGGAGGGTGTGTAAAGATATATGTCCCGTGTCCATGCGATGTTGAGCATGTTAAAGATACCCTCCTTACAGAAAGACAGGGGTTCAGCAAAATTTCCAGAATAGTTAGGTGAAACTGCTCCCTGTTGTCGGTGATTGGCCATACTCGCGGAAATAGACCGACGTTAAAGAAACAAAAACACACAAAAAGGACAACAAATAAATTTAATAATGAAAATAGGAAGAAACTTGATTATTTATTGATCAATGGTAATAAAATCTCTGGGACAAGTGATGGCCGATAAGTTAAATGACTATTTTATAGACGTTGGGTACAAGATTGGTCAAGAAGTTAAAAAGAAAAAACTGGTAAAAGTGTACAATTTGATAATCATGCTGAAGAAAAAACTATATATCTTAAACCTTGTGATGAGGAAGAAATCCTTATAATTATAAATGACGTAAATAATAATACAGCTCCTGGGATAGATAATATTACTACAAGAGATTTAAAATGTATTTTAGAATTTACATTATTAACAAGTAATAAACTTGGGTAAAACAACATACGTAATGTTTGCACAAAAAAGGTAAATACATAAAAGATGAATATTAATATGGGCACAAAATATCAAGTCTTACTGGAGCCTTTAGTCGGTGTGAATATTATTTGACAGAGAGATTGAAGAGACTAATATATAATTCATTAATAGAACCACATATGAGATATATGATGGTTGTTTGGGCTTCTGCACCAAAGGTAAAATTACAACAATTGCAGTGAACACAAAACTAAGGACTAAAAAATATTATATGGTTTAAACTGGTTTATCGCACTGAATGTTTTTATAAAACATTAAACATTTTACAAATTCACAACCTTAAAGCTGGAATGTAAATTAATATATAAAATATGGAATAATGAAATAAAAACTAACGTTAAAGTGGCAAGAAGTGGTGAAGTACATATGTATTCAACAAGGCAACGGGCGGACCTACATGTAGTAGCATCAAGAACAAATATACGACTCAACGGTTTGATTACGAGGAGCATAAGATCATTTATGACTATTCCAGGAGAACTCAGAAACGTACATTCGATGCAAAGATTCACAATGAACCTAAAAAGATATTTATGAAATGGACAAAACAGTTTCCAGTAATAGAGTATATAGTACCTACTTGACATTGACATGCCCAATTTCACTTAACCTCAAAATCATATGTAATTTTATGTTATTAATTGTAGAACTTGTTACCAGTGCAAATGTACTGTTTTCGATTCGTAAATAAAGAATATTCAAATATATATATATATATATATATATATATATATATATATATATATATATATATATATATATATATATTTATGAGGTTAAGTTAAATTGGGCATGTCAATGTCAAGTAGGTGCTATATACTCTATTACTGGAAACTGTTTTGTCCATTTAATAAATATCTTCTCTGGTTGAACCGCATCCAGATTTTATGAAAACTCGACGTTTCGGCTCCTGTTTTGGAGACATTTTTAAGAGGTAAAGGAAACATGTAAGGACACTCTAAGGCCTCAATCTGCCTACTCCTTAGAGCGGTGGACAAAGGTGGGTTAACTTGTTGTAGCTCGGTTACAGGACCTCAATCTGCCTACTCCCCAAATCTCGCCGGAGATCGTCTGTGAGGTCTCCGTGTGTTCAACGCTAGTTCTCAGAGAGATCTGGGTTGAACTAGGGTTGAACACACTGAGACCTCACAGACGATCTCCGGCGAGATTTGGGGAATAGACAGATTGAGGCCCCGTAATCGAGCTACAACAACCCAACCCACCTTTGTCCACCGCTCTAAGGAGTAGGCAGATTGAGGCTTTAGAGTATCCTTACATATTTCCTTTACCCACCTTTGTCCACCACTCTAAGGAGTAGGCAGATTGAGGCCTTAGAGTGTCCTTACATATTTCCTTTACCCGCCTTTGTCCACCACTCTAAGGAGTAGGCAAATTGAGGCCTTAGAGTGTCCTTACTTATTTCCTTTACCCGCCTTTGTCCACCACTCAAAGGAGTAGGCAGATTGAGGCCTTAGAGTGTCCTTACATATTTCCTTTACCCACCTCTGTCCACCACTCTAAGGAGTAGGCAGATTGAGGCCTTAGAGTGTCCTTACATATTTCCTTTACCCACCTCTGTCCACCACTCTGAGGAGTAGGCAAATTGAGGCCTTAGAGTGTCCTTACATATTTCCTTTACCCACATTTGTCCACCACTCTTAAGGAGTAGGCAGATTGAGGCCTTAGAGTGTCCTTACTTATTTCCTTTACCCACCTCTGTCCACCACTCTAAGGAGTAGGCAGATTGAGGCCTTAGAGTGTCGTTACATATTTCCTTTACCCACCTTTATCCACCACTCTAAGGAGTAGGCAGATTGAGGCCTTAGAGTGGCCTTACATATTTCCTTTACCTCTTGAAAATTGCTCCAAAACAGGAGCCGAAACATCGAGTTTTCATAAATTCTGGACGCGGTTCAACCAGAGAACCAAGTATGTCTCACATTAAAGACCGCGGAAATCTTTCTGTATATATATATATATATATATATATATATATATATATATATATATATATATATATATATATATATATATATATATATATATATATGCTGATGGCCCTTACTTTATCAATGTGCCTCATACTACCCTCCTTGTTTGTAAAAAAAATTAAACTTATAACCAAACTAACTTTACTGAATGCAAGAACGTCAAATGAATTTGGGCATTGTCGAATAACATATTGAAATACCTAGAAAAATACATACATGTTGAATTGAGAACCTTCTCTTTTTTGAACTCAGTTAAAAATAACAACCTTTTGTCACTTTTAACTACATGTTTTAGTTATCAACAATTAATACTTAATTATGTTGTTTTGTTTGTTTTAGGTAGTGAAATATCAGCAACTTATGTCAATGAAAAGAGCCATTCATTTCAGGCGGCAGAATCACAGAATGAAGTTATTTATATCAATACTACGCCACAGGTACCATCAAATAATGTTACAAATGTAAAGCTAAACAAGAAACCTAAAGTAACTAATAAACCAAGGAAACATGGGCAAATTTGTAAGATTCATAACATTATTGCTAGCGATGAGGACAGCTTCACTGTAGTTTATAATGTAGATAACATCCCTGAACAGTGTGTTGTAGTACCTGAACCGTGTAAGTATAACATTTCTAATAGCAATGAAAGATTTACCAAGCCAAATATCACTCAGCATTTGGAAAGAATGCATAGTGTTAAGCAATATGTCTGTAAACATTGTGGACATGTTTCATATACACTGTTTCATGCAAAATCTCATAAACAAAGACATTTTAGGAAGGAGGTCCAAGTGTCACATCTGTGATAAAGCATATTTTTCCAATACCCACCCAACTGGCACCAAAGTGATGGGCACTGAGATCGGAACTTAAAATGAGTAGTTATTAGGTAATCGCCACTAATTCTATCACTTGGTGTTAAAAATAACTTTATATTATGCATTAACAGTGACAATTACTTAATATTCACCACTTATAACTAGTTTAGATTTACGAAGCTTCTTAGTTTTAGGAACATCGTCATTACTCATAGAACGACTTATAAGTTCCAGGAACTTGAAGGTAGCAAAGATAGCTGAAACTATCTTATGTTACTGAAATGCAGTTGCACCAAGTAACATTAATAGTTGCTGCAACATTGCCCGCCTCCTCATATTACACCTAATAGTTATGGAACTTCTTGGTAATAAATTCTGGTGGCAGTCACGTTTCCACTACCTGAAGAAGGGAATAGGTGTTACTATTTGTGGCTACTATAAAGTAGTAGTAACCTTCCAAGTTCACTATAAAGTATTTTTCACCCTACAGTCCCGCTGATTCATAAACGATGATTGTTCCAGCACAACAGCATGTGAGGAAATGTTGTGCAAATCTAGCAGAGTATGTAATGTGTGTCATGCAATAATAATGTCATACATCAATAAAAACAGGTCACTTGACTAAGAAACAACACCTTACAGACATTCTATCACATTTTACAGGATGGTGAGAAATGATACAGACAAAAACAGCAGTTTAAAAGAGTATTATACTGTTGTAAACACACTGTTACTGTAACGTCAAAGAAACATTTACTGCAAATGAGGAAAGTCTTTCTCAAACGGAATATCAAATATGTTTCAATTACTTTGTTGAAGGTCTTGAAGATGACAATGATACATTTTATGTTGAAGATCAAGAACAAGATACTAAATTTACACATTAATGGTTGGGGGGGCTCCGCCTCGGAAAGGGGCTCGTCTCAAGGTGGCGAGAGGACAGGACTTCCCCAAGCCCCACGTCTGTGTGGCATATATCCCGGACGGGGTGGATTCTTCATTGACGCCCGAAGATGTGCTCACCAGACCGAGAAGAATGAATGATGGCCTGAACACTCGGGAGTGGACTGTACTACACCGAGAAGCGGCGGGACCATTAGGACAGACATGGATATTTTCGGTTGACGAAATGTACATGGGTAGTGGAGGGGGATCAATCCCTCCGGCTATACCCTCAGGAAGTCGCACCGCAGGGGGAATTAAATCCACCAGCAGATTAGGCCCCAATAGAGGAGGTGGCAGGATACATCCTTCCACTAGAACCTCTAAGGGGAAACAACAGGGGAGAGGAAAATCCACCCCTCGCACGACTACCAAAGGTGGACCCTTCTCTAGGAAGCTTGGTAATCGAGCTTCAGTAAAGGAGGATGGCCCCGCATCCTAAATCCTAATCCAGAACCTATTTCCTTACCCTTCCCACTTTTTGACCATCCCCATTATTGTTCATGATCACCACTATTAGGTGCATACAAGCAAATCTGCATCATGCTAAGTCTGCGACATACCTCCTTAGCATGAAATTAAAAGAGGAGCAGATAGACATTGCTCTTCTCCAAGTGCCCTAGACCGCCATTTCGGACCGAACCAAAGGGCTGATGATGAACATAGTAGAGGTGGGCTCTGGTATCAACCCCAGAGCCTGTATCTGGATCAGAAACAACTTGCAGTGTTTTGCACTTACAGAATACTGTACCAAGGTCATGGCAACCATCCATCTCATGATCACAACCGGAGGGATCAGGCTGGATGTAGTGGCCTGCTCGACCTACTTCCCCAGAGACAGAGATGCAGACCAGCCTCTTCCAGCAGCGGTGCGGAAATTGATCACCTACTGTAAGAGGAACAATTATCACCTTGTAATGGGGTGCGATGCGAACTCCCATCATCTGGTTTAGGGGAGCTTGGACACTAACAGGCGAGGTTAGTCACTGAATACGTATTAGGGGAAGAGTTGGTCGCCAACAACATAGGCTCGGAACCCACCTTTTTGACGGTTAACCGAAGAGGTTTTAGATCTCACGATCAGCTCAAGGCTGTTGAGCACAAAAATCTTCAAATGGAGGGTGACGTCTGAACCCTTATGTTCAGACCATGCCCATATCCTATTTGAGATTGAAATAGGCCCTAGACCTGTGGTGGAGTATCGCGACCCGAGGAGGACGGATTGGGAGGGGTACAAGCAATCCCTCATCGCCTGACTTGTGTCCGCTCTCCCCACAGTGAGGAATTGTGAAGAGATTGAGATTGCGACTGAACAGGTAAGGGATGCTGTGGTCTCAGCATATCACGAAAACTGTCCACTAAAGACAAAAAAAGATAGTCGGGGGTCTACTTGGTGGAACAAACTATGAAGAGAACTACGACGTCTCTTCAATCGTGCTAAGACTACAGGCAACTGGAAACAATATAAATCTCCTCTAACACATTACAACAAAGAGATAAGGAACGCTAAGAGGGAGTCCCGGAGGAGGTTCTGCGGGGACATCGCTAATTTGCCCAGCAGCACCAGAATCCACAGAATTCTCTCACGTGACCGTGTTCAGAAACTGGGATCGATAAAACGACCAGATGGTTCTTTTACAGAATCACGGAAAGAAACGTTGACGCTCTTAGCACACACATACTTCCCAGATTGTCTGATCCTGAGCAATGAAGATGTCCTGCCAGCCGGGGGTCGATTTAAACGCCCTAAAAGGGAAGACTGGGGGGTTGCTCGGAGAATAGTTGCAGCCTCGGCAGTGGAGTGTGCTTAAACATTTCCAGCCATTCAAGGCGCCAGGGGAGGATGGGGTGATTCCGGTCCTACTACAAAATGGACTGGAGATTCTCCTCCCATTCCTCATCAGGCTGTATAGAGCCAGTCTGGCTTGGAACTGTATTCTATCCAGCTGGACGGTGATTAGGGGGTATACATTACCAAACTGGGACGTAATGACCTCCTACCCAAATCACTAAGACCTGTCAGTGTAACCTCATTCCTCCTGAAGGGATTGGAAAAAATACTGGACGGACACATTAGAGGGAACATCATAGTCAACAACCCCCTTAATACTCACCAGTATGCCTACCAAACTGGCAAATCTACTGAGTTAGCACTCAATAACCTCGTCGAGAAAATTACACACTGCCTGGATAACCGGGAGGTGGCGGTGGCTGCATTTCTCGACATCGAAGGAGCATTTAATAATGCATTACCTCCTTCTACGAAGCCACTATTGCTAGAGGGGTAGAACCTACCATTTGTGGCTGGATCGGAAGCATGCTTCACAATCGGACCGTTATTACCTCGTTGCAGGGGGAAGTGGTCAGCTTCAGGACTGCGAGGGGGTGCGCTCAGGGGGAGTTTTATCCCCCCTGCTGTGGTCCTTCTTTGTGGACGATTTACTGGCTATCCTGGGGCTGTGGGAGGTTGAGGTCCAGGCATATGCTGATGATCTTGTTATAATGATTAGAGGAAAATCTGAGGAGGAACTTGCAAGTACGCTTCAAGAGGCACTAGATGTAGTGAATGATTAGTGTCGGAGGGAACAGATGTCTGTGAACCCCCGCAAAAGGATCATTGTTCCATTTACCAGAAGAAGGTTGGACAAATTAAAACCACCTATTCTTATGGGGGAAACAATTCCATTTACAAAACAAGCAAAATATCTGGGGGTTACCCTAGATAGGAAGCTCAACTGGAACGTACAGTTAGAGAATGTAATTCGCAGGGCTAAACTGCCCCTGTAAAAGCCGTAGAATCTGTGGAAATAACTGGGGAACAAACCCCCAACAGATGTACTGGCTCTATGTAGTGGTTATCAGACCAATGATAACATACCCCTTTTTGCACCATAATAGCCGTTACTGGAGCTGGGAGCAAACCATTCTTTTTACCTAATTAAATACACGGAATAATCTCGTGCCACACAAATACCCTGAGTTATGAGCCTACCTACAGCTATGATTATTCCAATCGGATTCCAAACACAATATAATAGTCAATCAAACTAAAGTACAGGACACACAGTAAGTTTTATTAACCCTGCCTCAATTAATCGCGAATCGACCGCTTGTGCCTGTCTGCATTAAAAACCGTCTTCTCTAACGCACACCAGACAGAAGACAGTACCAGCATTCAATTATCAAGGTGGCCGTGCTTAAAAACTGAACGCTATAGAACACGTTTACAATATAATATGACTGCGGAGAAGGTTGCCGTGACCTGACCTGCTTGAAGAGCTAAAACGAAGTTTTGTCGATTTTGCGCGAAATACTCAGACAACAACATTTCAATAGCAAATACCTGCTTGTTGCGTGTACTAGGAATGCATTTATATTTGAATTGAATTTATAATAATAATAATTATTATTATTATTGGCCACCTTGGGTACAAGCAGTACATGTGACAGGTCATATGTATACATGAACAAAAATATAGTCCAGGACAAGTAATCAAGTAAAACAAAAACAAAGACCAATTAAAAAGTTAAATGTCTGTAAACAAAGACAGAATAAGTTAAAGTCTAAAACATGTACAAACAAAAAAGTAAACATGTATAAATAAAAAACAGCATGTTGAGAACCTATATATATATATATATATATATATATATATATATATATATATATATATATATATATATATATATATATATATATATATATAAACAAGATATATGTACTTAAAAATTCACAAATATGTCACTAAATAAAATATACAAACAAATGGTTTAATATAAACAACGATAAAATTCACACAAACAAATCAAGATACAAACAAGCCAGCAGATAAAATATGAAAACCCACAAACTATTCCCAGTGTAAACAAAGCAAAAAAAGAAACAAAACGAACAAAACGGACAATCAACACCAAATGATGAACCCCACAAATAATGAACCAAGAATCACCGACTAGCGAAATCCAGGAAATCTTCGTGGCTGTAAAATGCTTCCTCAACTAAAAATCGTTTAACTTCCCTCTTAAATGTATTAAAAGTTCTTATTTTTCTATGCTCAGCTGGTAAAGCATTGAAAGACACAATACAGTTGTAATAGGGCCATGTTTTTATATTTTGTTGTTCTGTACAGCGGTATACTTAATGAAGCCTGGTGACGCGTCTCATAATCATGATAGGGGTTACAGGTAAACAGTTCCAAATTATTCCTTGCAAAACAGACACATTTTAAGATTAAATACATGGAACTGTAAGCAGGCTGTGATCTCAAAATACATTTCTACATGTTTCTGTTGGCCTTAGATTAAACATTAACCTCTTTTGAGATCCAAAAATATGCTTTATTCAGGTTCTTGCAAACTATATTAATCTGATTCTGCCATGATAGACTGGTATCTAAATGTACATCTAAATACTTTACAGTGTCTACCAGAGTAATGCCAATATTGTTATAGGTCGAGGTGATTGCGTCTCGCACTTGGGCTGCCGCAATCTCGAGGTATATTGAATTGTCTATGGTACTCTTACCCCCCCCCCGCAGTTCCACTGCTAGGTCTGTTCTGTAGGCTTCCCAGTCCGCCTTGCGGGGGTCCCGGTACCATACCGTTTGTCTTTCGACTTTGGCGATTTCAAACTGGATGTATCTGTGGTCTGAGCTAATCACTTCCTCAGGCACAGCCCAGTTCTTAACAAAGTCACCCAGGAACTGGGTGGAAACTGTTAGCTCTTAAACTTCCTCACGCTGTGTTGTGACGAAGGTCGGGTTATTACCTCTATGCAATATGTCTAAATTAAATTTCATAAAGAATTGTAAAAGTGCCTCACCCCTAGAGTTTGTGTCCGAGCTTCCCCACAACTCATGGTGCGTGTTGGCATCCATGCCGATGATGGTCTGCCATCCACCTGCTCTGCTACCCACCATCTGCTGCTCCAATTCCTTGGGTGAGGAGGGTCCGTGCTGTCCCCTGGCAGATAGTCTGATCCGACAGTAATGTCCCTCGGCCCATCCGCTCCTCAACATCGGATTTTGATCGTTGCCAGGTCCCTGGAACAGAAATTCATTAAAGGCAGAAACTCTATTCCTTCCCTGACAAAAATGCAGGCCCTCGGGTTCTCGCTGGATCTGCTGTAGATGAGCTTTCCAGCAGCTCCGCCAAGTCCCTTGATCTCTTTTTTATAGGAGTACGGTTTCTGTATGAGGGCCACATCTGTGTTCCTCAGAGCCATCAGTAGTCCGGACGTGGCTGCCCTACTATGTTGGAGGTTGACCTGAAGAAATTTAAGTCCCATTAACCCCTAGTTGCTTCCCAGTAGGCGGAAGCTAAACCTTCCCAGGTCCCATAATACCTTGAAGGAGGTTCCTTCAAGGGCTCTGTAAGACGCCTGGTCGATCGAGAAGGCGAGAGTCTGTCCTCTCTCCTCTGCCTTCCCGCTTAGAACCGACTAGTGTTGTGTCCCCAGTTCAGAGTTCTGGATCTTCAGTCTACTGATCACCGTCTCCTGCGGGATGGTGTCAGGGATCCGTACGAGGACCTTGCGTCTCTTTGGGAGTTCCTTGGGCTCGACGGCTGTCAAGTCCGCCCCCTCCCAAATCTGACCGAGGCCCCCGATCGTTTTCCGCAGCCAGTCCCGCGACTGCGGGCCGGCACAGGTTATCCAGAGGATTCCCTCCGCCAGGCGCGCCCGGTGGAACTGAGGCGGGCTCTCCCCTTCCTGAAGAGAGTCCACCGCAGCCTGGATCAGGTCCGCCTTCCCCTGGTCTAGCGTGACCTCAGATGTCAATCACCGCCATCCCGAGGCCCTCCGCAGCCTCCCTATACGAGCCAGTCTGCGCCGGTGTTCCGGCCTTGGTCCTTTTGGGACGTCTGTCTGTAGTAGGCGTGCTAGAGCCAGAGCGCAGCGTCTTCTGACTCGCACTCTCCTCTTGCGCCTTTACAGGTGCCCTGGCCCTTTTGGGATGTCTGTCTGTAGTAGGCGTGCTAGAGTCCGAGCGCGTCCTCTTCTGACTCGCACTCCCCTCTTGCGCCTTTACAGGTTTCTCGACCGTTCACGTCCCGGTCGCCATTTTCTGCGCCCTCCGGAACTTCTTTCTTTGCGCCCCGGAAAGACGGTTGGACTGCCGGGGCAGTCCTCTACCCTTACAGTAGGGTAATCACTGGTGGAGGGGCACCGGAGTCCGCGGATCTCGCCGCCCTCCGGTGGGACCCAGCCTCCAGCTTGGGTGTCGTAGACAGGTCTCTGGCCGAAGCTACCCCCTGTTCCCTTGTATCTACGTCGGTCGTGAGACCTCCAGTGTCCGCTGCCGCCCCCTCGTCTTCGTTTCCGGCATAGACCAAGGCACAAGTCTGTAGCCGGAGCCACTCCTCGAGACTCATTGGTTTTGGTTTTATATGTATTTATTATCTTCATGTTGTTCCCACGAGAATGGGGGAAATACTGTCCACACCATCACAACCCCCTGTGTGGTGCAAGGCGGGTTATTCTGGAGGGTTGCCTAGTACTCCAGAGGTTCCGTTCACGACACCATCGCCTTGATGCCATCCATCCCTAGACACGGGTCACGTGAGACCGTAGATTGGGGGAGTTTAGTTCGACCTCCTTGTCTAGATCCGTCATGTTTAGTTATTATCAGGGTCATCCCGTGCAGGATGCGGTCCTTCACCGCACATGACGGTCCTGGGGAAAGCTTCATCGAAAGTTTATGTTGTTGTTTCCACTTCCTCAGCTTGCCCTCTGGAGTCCTTTGGCCCGCGACTCCTTAACCCCTGCAACTTTGTTGCAAATTTTATAAGTCGTGAAATATAAGGGCATGATTTAATTATTTCATAATATTCATAATTATATTCTTATTTAGGGATGGCTAAATTGATCGAATAATATATAATAGAATGTACTAATTTAAATATTATTTAGCGATAGCTAGAGTTATAACGGCTATCCCATAATAGTAAACCCACATTGGAACCTACAGATTTACTCTTCTAGATGTAATAAGTTGACAAGATTACTAAGTGAAGATTGGAACCTGTGATGGGCACTAATAAGTAAACTTGTAGAACCCAAATCACCATAACACATATTTTTAAAGATCTGACGATCGTTTTAATAACAAGGTTGGCGTCATTAGAGGATGAAAAATTCTGCAAATTCTTAGAATTTTTCATCATCTGATGACGCTAACCTTGTTAGTGAAACGATCGTCAGGTCTTTAAAAATATGTGTTATGGTGTTTGGGTTCTCCAAGTGTACTTATTGACAAGATTAATTAAATATCTATTTGATGACAATTAAATAAGAAAAGCCTAAGCAAGTACCTTGCTAACGCATCTTATGTTTCTTTTGTTTTAGGTAGTGAAATATCAGCAACTGTTGTCAATGAAGAGAATCATTTATTTCCGGCAGCACAATCACAGAATGAAGTTGTTATAAATACCAAGACACAGATACCATTAGATAATGCTATAAATGTAACAGAAAACAATAAAGCTAAAGTGATTAATAAATTAGAGAAAGGTGAGGAGACTCGTAAGATTGATAACATTATTGCTAGTGATGAAAACAGTATCACTGTAGTTTACAATGTAGACCACATGCGGGTACAGTTGAATCATGTAAAGAAAAAAACAGACCATGAACAGTTGATTCATGTAGAAAAGGAAGCAGACATTCCCGAATTGTTCAAGTGTAACATTTGTAATTGTGATAAAATATTTACCAAGACAAATTTCACTCAGCATTTGAAACGAATGCACAGCGGTAAGCAATATATTTGTAAACATTGCAAACATGTTTCATATACACTTTCAAGTTGGAAAAATCATGAACAAACACATTTAGGAAGGCAGTTCAAGTGTCACATATGTGATAAAGCATATTTTTCCAGAACCCATTTGAATGCACATATGAACAAACATAGTCACAAAAAGAAATATTTATGTAGTTGGTGTGGTAAAGTATACTTTGATTGTAGTGGTTTAAGATACCATCTAAGAATGCATACTGGTGAGAAGAAATATGTCTGCTTTCACTGCGGTAAAAAGTATACTTCGTCATGTGGACTTACAGGCCATCTTAGAACACACACAGGTGAGAATTTACTTTCTGCTCTTTGCTTTAAATGTCTTATTCAGTCGAAGAATTGTCATCAATGTTATACATACAGTATTGTGCAAATTAATGCGAAGAAAGGCAAATTTACGTTAAATATTGTTTATTGAAAGAAAAAACTTTAGACGCAGCAAGTACGTTATGGTAGTGAATTTTCATAAGAATTGTACACTATTAGTAAGATATATTATTAAAACTAATTCTTTAAATTTAAATGGACCTTGGAGATCGGTTTTAGAGTCCCAGTTAGCGATTATTTGAAAAAAATTATATTTTATATAGAGCTACTAAATAAAGATTTGGTCTTAGATATAATATGTCAGTACTGCAAGTGCCTTTAAAAAAATTGTGTTACAAATTTCATTAAAGTTACAAACGTTTTTCAGAAAAAATAAATGATTTACAAAGGGAATAACCTGTCGAATTATAAAAATATATAAGTACTGCAAGTGTCTTAAAAAAAATGTGTTACAAATTTCATTAAAGTTACAAATGTTTTGCAGAAAAAAAAAAGATTTACAAAGGGAATGTACCTGTCAAATTATAAAAATATGTAAGTACTGCAAGTGTCTTGAAAAAAATGTGTTACAAATTTCATTAAAGTTACAGACGTTTTTCAGAAAAAATAAATGATTTACAAAGGGAATGTACCTGTTGAATTATAAAAATACCCTATTAGTAATATATACTATTAAAACCAATTCTTTAAATTTAAATGGACCTTTGAGATCAGTTTTAGAGTCCTAGTTAGCGATTATTGGAAAAAAATTATGTTTTATATGGAGCTACTAAATTAAAATTTGGTCTTAGATATAATATGTAAATACTGCAAGTGCCTTTAAAAAAATTGTGTTACAAATTTCATTTACATTTACAAAAGTTTTTCAGAAAACAATTAATTATTTACAAAGGGAATGTACCTGTCAAATTATAAATATGACAGGTATTTTTCCTTATTAATTGTTTGGATGGTTTTGTTTTAGTCAACCCATCCAGTTTTTGCAAACAATAAACAACAAAAAACGTTTTTTTAAAACAAAATGAAGCTCAATATGTTATTTTTCTTTAATTTATTACCCACATGCGTTTACATAGGCGTTGCTAAGGTTCAAGATTGAGGATTATGGCTTAATGGGAAATTCATTGAGCTATCGGATTTGAAATATTTTTACGAACATTTTCTACCATAACATAAAAAAACCTTTTTTGTTGTTTATTGTTTGCAAAAACTGGATGGGTTGACAAAAACAAAACCATCCAAGCAATTAATAAGGAAAAATACCTGCCATGTTTATAATTCGACAGGTACATTCCCTTTGTAAATAATTATTTTTTTCTGAAAAACCTTTGTAACTTTAATGAAATTTGTAACACAATTTTTTTAAGACACTTGCAGTACTTACATATTTTTATAATTTGACAAGTACATTCCCTTTGTAAATCATTTATTTTTTCTGTAAAACGTTTGTAACTGTAATGAAATTTGTAACACATTTTTTAAGACACTTGCAGTACTTACATATTACTTCTAAGACCAAATTTTAATTTAGTAGCTACATATAAAATATAAATTTTTTCAAATAATCGCTAACTGGGACTCTAAAACCGATCTCCAAGGTCCATTTAAATTTAAAGAATTGGTTTTAATAATATATCTGACTAAAAGTGTACAATTCTTATAAAAATTCACTACCATAACGTACTTGCTGTGTCTACGAGCCCTAACAACTATATGTTGGGACAAGCTAATATTTCGGAAATAATACAACGGCTTTTCCAAACGACTGAATTATTTAGTTTTTATTTTTAAATACAAACATAACAATATATCCTAGACCATTTAAAAATGTTTCTATGATTTGGTAAAGCAATCGACATTAGCAGTGGAGTACTTTGTCACTTAAAGTTCAAATTAACTGACAACTAAATGTTGGGACAACTTGAGAATAAAGCTAAATTTAGCTTTAACAACTGCTTGGACTCTTGCAGGCATTGTATTGACCAAAGAAGACACATTTCAAGAGAAAAATTGTAGCAGATTTCTTGTAGTTTTGTCCGTAAGTCATATATTGTACATTGAGGTTGATTTCTTAAATACTGCTTCATTTTATGCCATACAGTTTCTATCACATTTAAATCCGGATTGCTAGCTGGATGGGATAAAACCTTTACATTATTGTCACCAAACCACTTTTTGGTTGATTTTGCTGAATGGCATGATGCTCCATCTTGTTGAAATATGAAATCATTGTCGGGAAACCATTTTTGAATACTAGGCAAAAGTGTGGTTTGAAGTATCTCTTGATATTTTTGGGCATTTACAGTGCCCTCTATAAATTTTAAAAAACCTAAACCCCTTGCCGACATGCAGCCCCACACCATAATTCCCTTTGGGAACTTAACAACTCTTTTCAGGCAATCTTTATGGAAGGCTTCTGTTTTATTTCGTATTACTCATTTACGGTGGTCTCCAACGCAAACATCAAATTTAGCCTCATCACTAAATACTATTTTACTCCACTCTTTTTCTCTCCAGAGTAGTTTAGATCTTGCCCAATTATATCGGTTTGTCTTCTGAACTTCTATTAACAGCTGCTTTTCTTTTGCCTAAATAAGACATTTTATGAGGCTTTTGATACTGTATGAACTATTCAAAAGTAAACTTACCGTGTAAAATCCCAAGCCGCATTTACGCATGTATTTTCGACAACATTCTCCAGATATATTTAATCCAGATACAGTGTTTCATTTAGCAGTTATTTCTCGAAGGGTGCTTCTTCTTGACGACTTGCATATTTTGACCAAATTTCGCAAATCTCTTTCAGAAACGAGTTGCGGTCTTCCCGAACTTCTGCCCCGAACATCCGCATTAGCAGTCTCACCGAATTTTTTTATTATATTGTACACTGTAGATTTTGAAATAGTTCAATCACTAGCAATTTTACGCATTGTTTTACCCTTATGGTATTGATGAGTAATAATTTCAGGTAATTTCTGGTTCGTAGCCTTTCCACGACCCAGTATTTTAATTAAATTAACAATAAAGTATGTTAACAATTACTAACATCACTACTTGACGTTTTACATTAATGGCCAACTGCCAATGGACAAATAAAATAATTTTGGCGTTTATACCAACGCCGCCTATAACTAATTTAAACATTTTAAGTACAAGATTTGTGCTTGTCCCAACTTTTAGTTGTTAGCAAGTTTGACCTTCCAATGACAAATTACGCTATTATTAATAGAGATTACTTTACCAGGGCTTGAAAAGGTTTTTTAATAATATAGAATTTACTGTTATGTTTGTATTTATAAGTAAAAACTAAATAATTCAGTCGTTTGGAAAAGCCGTTGTATTATTTCCGAAACGTTAGCTTGTCCCAACATATAGTTGTTAGGGCTCGTAGACTTTTATAAAACGGGTGCATTGCGTTTTTCCAAAACAGCACTAACTTAAAAATAAGAAGATTATCACTATACAATATAGTTTCAACTTTAAGGTTATAACATAACCTATAAGCAAATACCTTGGTTTACACGAAAGTTATTTAAGTAATATTTTACTTACCATTTATAACATAATTATTTTAGCATCCCACATTAGCTATTTAAATAATAATAAAAAATGTAAAATAAGATTTCTGTTCTAATAAGAATATAAATAAGATGTCCATGTTGGTAATTATTAACGTTAACGTTAGTTCTCGGTTCTCGAAGTCGAGTGTCTCAACTCGACGCAGCTCGCACTGTGTTGTCAACGCATGCAACGATGTCATATTGTACAAATTAGATTGTAATTATTTTTTTTAAATAAGACGAGGAATTGGTCACTCAACATTTATGAATATTAAACGACATTTAATGGATGGATTAATTTATTGTGAACTTTTATTTGTCATTAATAGGTAGTACCAATATGTGTTATGACCATGTTTTACATTTTAAGATTCAAATGAAATTTTATTATATCTGGCAACCCGGCTCATTTATATTTAATTGTCGGGTGACTTGGTCGATTCTAAATTATCTACTTAGAATAGCACATTCACAGTCTAACCATGCTTGAAAACATTCACCATGTGAAATGTCTCATGTAATTCGAAGTGATATCTTAGACTGTTTATTACTTTAACATCTTTATTTTCGAATAACTCCCTTTCTCGTGCGCCATTTAATGTGAATTTTGGTTAACAGGTATATTATCACGTCTCCTATATATGTGCAAATTTTCATTCGAATCACTCCAATATTTCATAAAAATATTGTGTTTTCAAAATTTTCTTTACATTTTTTTCAAAGAAAAATTAGACGCACGGTGCCCATCTACGAACTCATCCAATCCATTAACACAATCAAGGTAATTCCCAAATTTGGTCCGAATCGGTCAAGTATTTTTTGAGTTATCAGATGGATATATATATATATATATATATATATATATATATATATATATATATATATATATATATATATATATATATATATATATATATATATATATATAATAAAAATCAAAACCGACCTTGGATATGGGTTCTAATGGCCCAAATTCGCGCTCATTTGAAGAAATTTTCTTAATGAAAATTCACTAAAAATATGAACAGTACTAGTTTATCTTTTAGTATTATTCAATATAGTATATGTCTCCCTTTGACTTTTATTAAAGTTTATACTCGGTTTGGCATATAATTAATAAATTTCTTGCAATTATTCTTGATTTTGTCATCTTGAAACCACACCTGAATGACAGCCTCAATCATCTCACTTTTTGCTGTAAAACCATTTTTAGCAATCTGGCCCTACATATGGACCACAAGTTCTCAATAGGATTAATGTCCAGTTAGTTTTCAGGCCACTCTAGAAGGGTAATCTTTTTGTTCTTGAAATGTTTCTCCATTTTCTTGGAAACATGACACAGCACTAAATCTTGCTGGAAGATTGGTTAGGTTAGGACTTAACGACGTGGGAAAAGTATATGATTTATTTGGAACATTATTCATCAATTTAGCTGTCGTTTGTTGAAATAAACTAAAATTTTTCTGCTACAGTTTTTGGATCTTGTTATTTCATTATCTATTAATAGTTCAACATTTTTCAGTTGTTTGTGTTTAGATCCAGAAAGTTCATGAATTATTTGCTATGTTTTTTAGCGAATTTTTCGTAAAACGAAAAAACTAATGGGGAGATCTGTGTTTATATATATATATATATATATATATATATATATATATATATATATATATATATATATATATATATACAGGGTGTTACAAAATAGTGGGCCAACCCGCTAACCACGGATTCCCGAGACGAAAATTTTATGACTTTTCTTATAACATTTTTCTTATGTGGGGCCCCGTTTTCAAAATACAGAGTGTTGAAATTGAACTTTAAAAAAAATTAATTTTTAATTTTTATGTTTTTGAAGTTATCTCCAGGAAATTTTGCACGTAGTCTTATTTTAGAACTAGACGCCATCTGTGTAGATGAGGAGAGAAAAATTAAATCCCATGGGGTGCAGGGGAGGGGGTGTTGGAACAAGTATTGACCCTCTAAACTTTTTTGTGTGCACGCCAATGGTTTCAAAACAAATGACTTTTGTTAGACAAAATAATTTTATAACGTTTGTTTTTCTAGTTGAATTTTGATAAAACGACTAGTTTATGAATTACGGTAAGTTGTATGGTCGGTTTCAAACAGGTGAGAAAAACCTACGAAACCTTTTTTCATTTCTAATTTTTATGTTTTTGAAGTTATCTCCATGAAATTTTGCATGTAGCCTTATTGCACAACTAGACGACATCTGCGTGAATAAGAAAAATCAAACCCCAAGGGGTATAGGAGAGATGGTATTACTAATAGTCGCCTAAACTTCTTGGTGCGCACGCCAATGGTTTCAAAACAAATGGCTGTTATTAGATCAATCAATGTCGTAACTTTAGTCACTTCAGTTAAATTTTTATGAAACGATTAGTTTATAAGTTATTTCAAGTTGAAATGATCGGACCAAAACAGGAAACTTTATTTTCATGAATGGAACGTTTTCTAATATAATTCTTATTTTGCAAGGTATGCCCATTGCATTTTGATAAGACCTATTTATTTTATATTTTATTACAAAATATGTAATGTCTGATAAACAAATCCACAGAAAAAAAAAGATGTCATTATATTCGTTGTTCGTAGAATTTTTTGGATCCACGTAGGCTCTGAAAAATACTAGAAGGTAAGTTGTTGACTGTCAAAATATTATTTTCACGGCAATATTCAAACTATAGGTGTACTTTGTGATAATTGACCTTATCATTTTCCACAATATGACAAATATCATATAATTTTCTGACATGACAGATATGGTATTAATAATGGGTAAGAGTTTAATGATAGTAACTTTTCAGTACAATCAATTTTTAATAATTTCTCTTGCTTGTAGAGAAATGTGATTGTAATGCTAGTCATGCTGCCAGGCGCTATGCAGCTACATTTCCTAACCATCATCACCCGAAGAGGAAATTTTTCTCAACATTAATTCGTCGCATGAGGGAATCAGGTACCATAAAACAATAGCTTGCAGATAACAGCAGGAGATCACGCAAGCTCAATACCAGGCAAGAAAAAGAAATCCTGAGAATAGTGGAAACAACACCTGGAACAAGTACAAGAGCAGTAGCCCGCCAAATGAGGCATAATGAGCGTGCCACTATAAATTTAACGGATGTGCACCGAGCACTGAAGCAACAGTCACTGTACCTGTATCATGTTCAGAAAGTACACCCGCTTTTACCCCAAGACGCATTAACAAGAATGACTTTCTGCAACCTGAGAACAGTGGTGAGCAGCAATTCCTGAGATTTATTCTGTTTTCGGATGAAGGCCTTTTCACTTGCAATGGCGTTACGAATTTGCATAATCGTCACATGTGGGCACAAGAAAATCCGCATGCGATAGTCGAAACTCATCATCAAGTCAACTTTAGATTGAACGTATGGGCAGGAATAATTGATGACTTACTCTTAGGCCCCGTTTTTTTGCCAACTCGAGTAAATGCGGATGTGTTTCTAACATTTTTACAGAATGAGTTCGTAGATTTACTTGACGATATGCCGCTGGAAATTCGGCGAAATATGTGGCTACAACTGGATGGTGCTCCACCTTATTACGGAAGAGACGTTCGACGACATTTAAGTAACACATTCAATGGCCGTTGGATTGGTCGGGGGGCAGATGCACCTGTCAACTGGCCAGCCCATTCCCCCAACTTCAAACCCTTAGATTTTAGTTTCTGGGGATATTTGAAATAATTTGTGTACAGGGTGCCCATACTTGATGCAGAACATCTGCGGGAACGAATCCTACAAGGCACAGAGGAATACCGTATGAAACCAGACATTTTCAAAAAAAAAATCGGTTTTCTCTTACCAAGAGCTATGTTGAGCATTTAATTTAATTATAATTTTATTTCTATAAGATCGCTTTACTTACCATTTTTCATTATTTTTAGTTGAATTTTCATGTTAATAGTAGTCTGACAGTTTAAGTTTAATACAAGTTATACTTATAAAACGGTTTTGATGACTTCTAATAACATATGTGTGAAACATAGTAGTATGTATGTAGTCAAGCAGCAATATTTAAGGCAATAGAATGAGCTACAATTCTGATGAGCTGATTGCAAATGAGTAAAAAAAAATCCAAATTTTTTTCATTTGTTGAGATGTGTCACCGGCGTTCAAAAACGCAAATAACCTACGATATTAGTTTCTATTAGACCACCGGCGCCCGAATAAAAAATGTTGGGGTTTGATTTTTCTTATTCATGCAGATATCGTCTAGTCGTGGTAGTCATGTTATATTTCATGGAGATAACGTTTTGTATGTTCTTTCTCACCTGTTTGGGTCCGACCATACAACTTACAATAACTCATAAACTAGTCGTTTTATCAAAATTCAACTAGAGAAACAAAAGTTATAAAATTATTTTGTCTAACAACAGTCATTTGTTTTGAAACCATTGGCGTGAGCACAACAAAGTTTAGAGGGACAATACTTGTTTCACCCCTCCTGTACCCCCTTTGGGATTTGATTTTTCTCTCATCATCTACACAGATGGCGTCTAGTTATGAAATAAGACTACATGCAAAATTTCATGAAGATAACTTCAAAAACAAAAATAAATAGAAATGAAAAAAGGTTTCGTAGGTTTTTTCTCACCTGTTTGGGTCCGACCATTTAACTTACAATATCTCATAAACTAGTCGTTTTACCAAAATTTTTTTTGTCTAACAAAAGCCATTTGTTTTGAAACCATTGGTGTGTGCACAAAAAAGTTTAGACTGTTAATACTTGTTTCACACCACCCACCCCCCCACCTGTACCCCCCTTGGGATTTGATTGTTCTCTCCTCATCTACACAGATGGCGTCTAGATCTAAAATAAGACCAGATGCAAAATTTCATGGAGATAACTTCAAAAACATAAAAATTAGAAATTGAGAATTATTTTTTAAGTTGAATTTCAACACTCTGTATTTCGAAAACGGGGCCCCCAGAAGAAAAATGTTATAAGAAAAGTCATAAAATTTTCATCTCGGGAATCCGTAGTTAGTGGGTTGGCCCACAATTTTGTAACACCCTGTATATATATATATATATATATATATATATATATATATATATATATATATATATATATATATATATATATATATTGTCACGGGGTGACTAATCTTGAAGGGATTATTTATCTCGATTAATAAATGCAGCAACAGTAAATGCAACCGCGTAATAAACTGCAAGTACCATTTACAACAGAGGAAGGATTTGCGTACGTCGGCAGTGGAACATGATGCGGCTGTCGAGCGACATACGTGGTAAGGAGTGGGCAAGGATACTCACCGCGATCGAGAATATCAACCGCAGAGAACGGAGACGGCCGGTAGTACGAGTGTCGCCGTGGAGAAGCCAGTACGTCGACCGTGAGGGAGCCGTGGTAGAAAACGCCGAGTGAAAAGATCAGCTTAACGGACGGAGCATAGAGCAAGGCCAGTGCAGGGCACCGCAGGAGAGTTTGCCGTGTGAACGTCGCCGCCGAGGAAAGCCCCAGGTACGTGACAGTTGAATATTATTTAGCAAGCCTGTGGTAACCCTGTCTCCGCTGACGGGTGGCTCTGGATGTTGGGAACTGCATTGGCTGGAGTAGATTCAGGCAGAGCGGCGACTGCGTCGGTTTGAATTGAAACAGCTAGGCGGGCCTGACCTCCCGGGCCGTCCGCGGCGCCGTTCAGGAGGGGCGTAAATCCGGAAACAAGGGTGGGCCTCTTCTGCGCCGAACAAGGTTCCCCGAGCGTGCGGGAGAGAGCGTGCGAATGATGGGCCGTGGCTAATACTTGTTTGTGCCATACGAATTAGTGCGCAGCTAGCTTAGCTCGATGTGGTGTTCGACGCACCCCGTAAGTTGCATGCCCGCCTGGGAACACCCGCTATTAACAACTATCCTGCCACCACCCTGCACCGCTTAAACGTCGTTGCCGCTTTACCGCCCTCGTATAATCCGCGAGTAACAATAATTTAAAACCAAATAACCACCTCTGCCTCTGGCCGCCCATTATTGCTAAGCTTCTTGGTAACAGGACCCCGTTATCACCGTGTGTATATAATTAGAGAATAGAATTTTATGTTAATTTACTCGATATTTCATTTAGTCTCCCCAGAATATCCACCCAAATACAATTTAACTCCAGCTCTTTAATAAAGACCAGAACCAGAAGTCCCGGGGACTTTGTCTTGACTTAGGAGGGCCCTGTCTCCACTGGAAACTACCCTGGGCTTGTGTGTACCCTGACTGTGGCTGGGGAAGGGGATAAATATCCCGAAAGAGAGCGCGTCTACTCTCTGAGGAATCCTAGACGCTGGCGCCCGATCAGGATCCCGTTGTAAAGCCGTGTTCCGGAAGTCCGCCCGAAAACTCCCCATATTAGGGAAAACTAGTAGTAACTCCCGGCCACCCCAATTGGCCGTCTCTTTATATATATAATATATATATATATATATATATATATATATATATATATATATATATATATATATATATATATATATATATATATACTATCAAACTTACCCTACACACCAAAATTCAAGTCTCTAAGTTAAAACCAAAAAAAGTTCTAGCCATTTAAAAACAAATTTTGGATGCCACTGGTGATCAGAGGAAAGCACAAGAACAAAATATTTTGTGTGATTAACAAAACCAGTTGAATATTACATACAACGGTAAATTTTTTTGGCGGAAAAGTGTCTAGGAGTAGTAGAAAAATTATTTTGAAAATTTTATAAATTTTCTTCTTGAAACGTCAAAGTTGCAATTTGAAACGTCAAAATTTGCAATTTTAAGATAATGAATTTTCTATAGGAAATAATAACAATGATGAGGGGTGGGTAATTTATAATGAATAACCTTGTACAATATTCTTATATATGACAAAAAAAATCAGTATTTTGTTATGAAAGTAGATGTTTCTTACCTCTCATTTTTTTTAGGCAGCAAACCTTACCACTGCAGGTTTTGTGACCGGTTATTCGCTTTATTAACGCAACGGAAGATTCATGAAATGTATCATACAGGTGAGAGACCTTATTGCTGCAAGTATTGCAATAAAGGTTTCACCAAGCTGAGTCACATGAAAACGCATCTGTTATCACACCCTGGAAGTTATGGTTGCAACCTGTGTTCAAAAACATTCATTGAATTGTATTTATTAAAGAGACACATGCGCTTGGTACATAAAGTTGGTGATGAAAGCAAACAAACAGAAGAATGTTTACAAAAAAGCTACGAATCAGAAGATCATTGTCAACAAGAAATTGCAACCTTTGAACAGGAAATAATAACAGATGGCTTCCAACAGGAAATAATAACTGATGCTTTAGAACAGGAAATAGTCACTGATGGCTTTCAACAGGAAATAAAGGAGGAATCGTCCAGTTCTCATAGTGAGAGAACAGCATAAGAAATTTATCATTTATTAAATGGAAGTATTTTATGTTAATTATATTTAAAAAATATTGTTTCATTTTATTTTATATAAAAAAAACTATAATAAAAAATTAAAAAAAAAACACGAGTTTATGTTTATAACCTGAAAACTACCAAAAACATGTTTTGAATTTTTTTCGTGATTATTTAAACTAAAGTTGAAATGATTAGAAGATCAATAAACTAGTGGTTAGTTTTGTTGTTAAATATCATGTGTACCTAAAAATTTCAACACACTGGCGGTTCATGTGTATATATTTAATTTGGGCAACAGTCGCCCTTTCTCCTTTACTTTTAATTTGTCTTTATGTGTGAAAGAAACAAAATGCTTATATTCGTTGGTTAAAGTTTGAGGTGGAGGAATACTTTCAATTTCCAATCACACTTAGTCTAACAAAATAAACAATAAATTTAAAACTTGCACCTACCTAAAAAAAAATTCGGGACGCAGCAAGTGCGTTATGGTAGTGAATTTTCATTTAAATGTTTTTAATAGCAAATATGTGTTTTTTTTTTCAGAAAGCAGGCATCAAATTTGATTACCAGTATAACATATATAGTAAAAACAATGTGCCATGTTTCATCAAAATAACTTTATTGTTTGAAAATGTACAAAAATTTCCGAAAGTAAAGTGTAACCGAAAAAATCCGTTTCTGGGTCAACCTTATAGGTTAATAGCAAATTGAGCTTTTCAAATATGAAGCATTTAATCAAAATTCGCTACCATAACGCACTTGCTGCGTCCAGAATTTCTTTACTTACAAACATGCATTATATTTCGATGGAAAATGCGAAAACATAAGGCGTTTTCGACTAAAAAAATATTTGTATCACCAACGACTTATGGGCCACCCTGTAATTGTAGAAATATTTTTTTAAGATGTAGCTCAAGACACCCTATAATGAATGTATACAAATTTTTTTTCATATCTTGTAGAATAACGGATATATTGAGCTTTATTGTTTTTTTATGAAAATTTGACAAAAGTTATATACCATTAAACGAAAAACTCTATAGCTAAGGCTACTGCCAAGCATCAGAAAAAGGGTCTATTTGAAATGAATTTTCTGGAAACATTTTAGTAAAATGAAGGACAATGCCGGTTGAAACTAAGACTTCAGGGTTTGTAAAACATTCTTCTTGAGACATTTTCTTTCCATAACCCGTATTAGATTCAAGTTCTTTGCCTAAATGTTGCGAATTTTGACGTTTTAAATTGTCACTTTGACGTTTTGAGGAAAACCCCAATTTGCGCTAAATTTTGATAGGTAATTTACTTATAGCGATATAAAACGATGTACCAAATTTGGTTGCCCTTACTTCGTAATTTCCGGAGATATGATTTTTTTTCTAAAGAAAACACAATTTTCCGGGAAAACCTCGGCCGATTTTCCTGGCTAACGAACCTATCCAAGCCACTTACAAAAGGAAGGTATTCACCAAATTTTGTCAAAATCGGCCCATTATTTTTTGAGTTATCGGTGTGATACATACACACACACACACACACACAAATATATATATATATATATATATATATATATATATATATATATATATATATATATATATATATATATATATATATATATGAAATTTACTACATATGTTGCCTTGGGAGAGACCTTACTACGTAAAATTAAACTCTCTAAGTTTATAGAAAATTGAGTTATTCAAATTTTGAATTTTCTTTCGAAAAAAAAAATTTTCTCCGAATAATACAAAGCTATTTTAATGAAATTTGGTGGATATCTTGCCTTAGGAAAGACCTTACTACGTACCAAAATTTAACTTTCTAAGTTTATGGAAAATTGAGTTATTCAAGTTTGAAGCATTTAATAAACATTCACTACCATAACGCACTTGCTGCGTCCCGAAAATTTTCTAGTTTTACGAAAATCCCCAAAAGCAAAAAAAAAGAAAATCTTATCACACAATACACAAATACTGCCACAGGGCTATACAATATTGAACAGACATACCTAGGAATACTAGTCAAAACAATAACAGAATAAGAGAGGCCAGGAGTACAAGTAACGCAGTTGCCATTATTTGCATTCTGTGTAAATAATGAGTGAATACGCTGCATTTCGTGCAGCCACGGGCCACTTTTATGGAAGTTTATTAAGCTACGGATTTCAGTCTCGGCAACAATGCCTATTAGTAGGAATCTCTGGTGCTGTCGCCGGCACAGCCCCAGTATGCAGCAGAGAATTCGTACACTGTGTCTGCTGTCTTTATAGGTACAAGTACACGGTGCACTCTCAGCTAGACATAGACATCATAATGATTCGTGCTGCGTTGCGTTGTGTGCAGACCTTTGGATCTGAATATATAGAAATAATGATACTTTAAAAAATATATATATTATTAATATGAGGAAATTTTAAGGAAAAAGTTTGCACAAAATAAATTGGAGGGTACAATGAGATGAACGAAAAACTGCGCAAATAATAAACCATGCTTTAACAAATAAATTTACTATTGAAAATAATAAGAAACGTGATTATTTGTTAATCGATGGTAACAAAATCTCCGATGATAAAGACTTTACATATAAGAGTCTTTTAAAGTTATCAAAAAAAATTACACTTTTTTATGATTTTTTCTTTACGAGTTTGCTCAAAGATATTTAGTTTTGATACTTTTATTAAGTTCATAAAATTGTTTAGTCATGAATCCTGTAAGAAGACATGCTGATTCATCATCAATTCACAGAATTCGAATGATGTAGAACAGTAGGCCTTTAGGAGGCTATTATGTCCTCTCGGGAATTGCACAAAATGTAGGACAGAATGCTATAAGTGATGTGGTATTAGGCTTTGTGGTCTGTATAGGCCCTAGGGATATTTTGCCTTTGGCCAATAGGCAATAGAAGTTTCAAATTGCCAATTAATTTTGCCTATGATTGCAATGCTGAAATCAAATTTCCCGCATGTGACTTAGTAATTCATGGCATTTGCCATAGGTACTGCAATATTGTTCAAAACAGCATTGGCGTTTTTCTGCTATAGGGAGTGTTCTGTGTTGTAAACTATAAACCAGAGGGAGAAAAATAAAGTTCATAAAAACATGTGTAAGCTAGAGCTATGTTCATACACTCGCGAATTGGTAAATCGCAGCGAAACTTTTCCCTATTGGTTTAGTTCAAATAATATCGTAATATGAACCAATAGGAATCAGTTTAGCAATTCGCGAGTGTATGAACAAAGCTTTAAGCTAGTTTTATACACTCGCGAATCGTATCCTCATTGGTTTACTTTAATTAATACCGTAATATTATTTAAAATGGACCAGTAGCAATTAGTTTTACAATTCGCGAATGTATTAACCTAGCTTAGTTCGCAATTCGCGAGTGTATGATGCCTAGCTTAAGGGCTAGACTTTGATCTTACCCCCTAATCAGGTGATAAATTGTAGGAAAATTGGATGCAATAAAGAAAGAAGAAGAAATAACAGATAAAGTAATATTACCCTTTGACTATCTACCTCTCTGATATATAGTCAAAGATATTACCTTGGAAATATGAAAGGAAAGAAGAAAGCTTTGAACATAAAACATATTAGAGATGCGCATTGTATCATAACATCGATTGTCCAATATCCATGTTGCCGCTATATGCAATAGAAATATTTTATTGATTTTTAAAACATGTTATATGTCATTGTAAAGTGATAACAGTCGGAGATAGGTGACTAGTGATGGGTCGTTATTAATTGTCTATTATTTTTAACGGTTGTCGAGCCGCAACGGTAACCACCTTTGACTATATATCAGAGAATAGACTGGGCACACAGCCGAATTGTTTGAAGCCAACATTCAAGGGACTCTATGTTTACATCGGTCCTCTGCTCTGATTGGGTGGTGACTCAAGCGTTGCCGCTATGTAATAATTCATCTTAAATCGCCGAATATGATGACAAGTTGAGAATGATACATTTGTTACTTTTCTGTTACTTAAGACATGACACTTACATTAGGGCTTATTTATGAATGTAAATATTTACTAACGTTATATTACTTGGTTTCTCCCTTCTTTATGTAAATATAACCAGAAAACTCAATTTAAAATCTTTATCTTGCTGCATGTGAGGTATCTAGATTTGTATTAGCCGACAGTTGTGGCTTGTATTTGTCTGTGAATAGTATGCAAGTTTACTGAGAATTTATTTTTGTGTTACCTTGATTTGCAATAAAAAGGTTTTGAGTTTTGTTTTTGAAAAATGATGAAAACGTATATTGCTTGTAGAAGATTAGCTGGGGATGTGGCAACGATGTCTTTGCATGCCTAAGGACATTGCTGTTTGCGATTTTCAGTGGCGGCACGTCAGTTTGGCACTATTTTTAGGTTTCCATCTACTAAAAAAGGAGATAAACATGGTGCGCTGCCTTAAAATAGAAAATCGGATACGCCGCCGAAATATTCTTATTTATGTTCACAGCATTTTCATGAAGACTTTTATTATTTACCCAAGTGGAAGAAGGGTATTAAAAACGCAGCGTCTCCATTAGTTTTAAGTTCTCCAGTGCCTTCTACTTCTGGCATGAATAAGCTCTTGCTCATGCGGAAAGAAGGTGAATAATTCTTCTTAGCTTCCTATTTTGTAAACCTTTATTATTGTTAAAATTAATAAATTACCCGATAAAAATTGCAGTCATAGTTTTGAAGAAAATAGAGATAAATCATCGTTATCATCAATTCTCACTGCCTTGGAACTATCATGCTCAACGCGTACGGCACTTGGCAGCCCTCCTGAATTAACACCAAAAGATAACATTACTCCAGGTCAAAAGTAAGTTAATATGCCTGGACTTAGAATTGAGGGGAAAATAGTAGAAACCATTTTTTTAAAATAATACTCCGTTCACTGAAAACTTATCAAATATTGTGCATTTTTTTAGGGAAAAAAAATCGTTATTTTGTAGATATTTCCAGTTTATCAGGAACTCCAAAAACATCTTTGAAAATGGTGTATTGCTAAACGAGTAATAAAAAAATAAAAGAGGAAAATAAATATATTGCGCCAACATAAAAGACGTCTTAAGAGTTTGTCACCAAAAATCGCTGATTGAGAATTTTAAAAGTCGTATTGCTTTTACGGAAAATACAGAAACATCCCTGAACGTCTCACTTTTGAGTGTTATTGAATTTATATCATTGCTTGTAATATTTTACGCCTCTTTACCCACACAAATAGATCTGATTAAACAGCTTTTAAAATGTCCACAACGGAACTATTTACCAAACGTAAGGTCGTTTGCGATTACCCTAAATTTTTATTCAAACAAAGCTTATAATTACGTTCGAGAAAAATTTATGAAATCTTTGCTACATCCTCGAACTATTTCTAAAATGTTCTTGGATTATGGAAAGAAGCATTAGCGGTTTTGGATTCAAAAATACGAGAAGCAGCTGAAAAAGGTCGCAAAATACTTTGTTAAATACCTAGTCATCGACGAGATGTTCATAAGACGTCAAGTTGAGTGCACAGAAAAAAAAATGGTGGTAACGTAGATATTGGCGTAGATATGAATAATTCAAACGAGCTTCCAGTGGCTAAAGAAGTTTTGCTTTTCTTATTACTTGCTTTAAATGGCCACTGGAAAGTTCCAGTGGGTTATTTCTGCCTAGCTGGCATTTCTCGTGAAGAAAAGCAAGCCTATTATTCAATCGGGCTTTAAGTTTTATCCATCAAGCAAGAATAGTCGTTACTTCCGTAAGTTTTGATGGAGCAGCTGCAAATATAAGCATGGTTTAATGTTTGGGAGCAAATTTAGATACATTTATTCAAGAAGGTTTAAAGGCTTATTTGCCGCATCCTGTAACCAATGAAAATGTATATATTTTCCTAGATGCTTGCCACATGTTGTAATTAATAAGAAATTATCCGGTAAGTTGTAGATCTATAAAACATGGCAGCAGACAAATCAGGTGGTCATTTCTAGAAAAACTGGTAGAGCTGCAAGGTTTTTTCTTAAATTTTTGTTGAAAACACTGTTTACTGAATTTGCATAGAAAAAAATCGCTTGTGACGAGATCACAACATTGCAACATTAAGACTTTCGAACATTTTATTCGAGAAATCATTTCTATAAAAATTCACTACCATAACGCACTTGCTGCGTCCAGACTTTTTAGTTAATAGTATACTTAAATAATGTATAGGTAGTTAAACATCTTTTACATTTAATTTTATTATTTTAATCGTATTTATGAAAATTTCAATCCTATTTCTCGAGACGCCTATGGTGTTGAGGACCATGTAAACAAACATTTTATTCAATGTTGGTTTCAAACATTACAACGCATCGCATTGGGTGATGCCTGGTCTAACCGTAGGTAGATAGTCAAAGGTAACCACCAGTTATGGATTTATAAAAATAACAGGTACAAAATAACTCTTTTTCACTAAACTAGAATTCGGACTCGTATCTGTTTCAATTCCACTACAACTAAGTTCGATGAATAAACATCTGTTTTCATGGGCAACTGTTAAATTTAACTATTTAACAGGATGAATGGACATGAGACTGGGAATGATAAATATGTATGAGTATGCTATGCAGTATAGATCGGACTTTACTTCATAACATATTACTTAACAGTTAACACGTTATTTATACTAGTGTGCTCGCTCTCTCTCACAGCTGTGCGAATGTAGGATACTATCGATCGACTACCCAGTTCACAATAACAGTTAAATAACTGTAGCTCTTATTTTCAACGGTTATTATGAAAAAACGTAAACGGCTTCAACTGGTAATAGAAAATAACGGTTTTGCACATCACTATAGGTGACCCTTTTGACAGTGCAGGGGTGCGTTACTTCTGCTTATTCTGTGTGCTTATTATGGACATCGAAACCAAAAATATTGTACTGACTGTTGCTAATTTAAACCTTTTTAACCCTAGAATACTGGACATTCGTAAAATTTACGACGCGAGCTTAAAGTCGTTAAAGTTCGAATACTTCCGGGCTATGCATCGCCGCGTGCCTAGCTATTTTCCTAATTAGTCCACAGCTAGCCAATGGTGCATTCGGTTGTCGCATTTTTTACCGCTAAGTGACATATTTCGCGGGCTCGTCGTAAATTTAACGAAAGTCCAGTGTTTACGTTAGTTTTTATTGTAATAATTATTGTGACTAGTGCGTCGATAAATTGGGCTAGTTGTTATCTTTTTGAGAGGTAAGGCACATTTTTGATATTTTGATACTTAGATAATTGTTTTTTTGTTAAGATGGCGCGTAAACCCTTAACACAAAAGGAAATAGAGGCCGAAATTCAGCGTATAATGGCTGGTGAAGACTCAGAACCCGATCCTTTTGAAGACAGTGGAAGTGATTGGGAAGAGGACCATGTAGAATTCGAAGCGGAAAGTTCAGATGATGAATGTGATGACGATATGTTTTTACCACAGCCCCCACCCAACGTCAATCAGTCCAATCAATTCGAAGATTCTTCAACTGCCGAAGAAGAACATTTAGTAGAAAAAAATGGCGATGACATTGAAGAGGAATTTCATACCAACGAGGATCAGTCTAGTCTCCCTGACTACTGCCTACCTGCTGAAAGTGATAAATCAGAGAGGAATATAGCAAATAGCCCTTTTTTATCTAGCTATATAATAAAGCCCAACAACACCAGTTTGAAAGGAAAAAATGGTCATAAATGGTCAACGGTATTACCTTCCAAGCGTGGAAAAACCAAAGCAAGAAATATTATTCATTTTGTACCAGGTCCTAAAGGGGATGCTAAAAAGTGTTCAACTTTAGATGAATTTTTCTTACACTTTTTTTCTAATGAAATACTACATACCATACTTTTGCATACAAATGCCGAAATTCTTAGACAAGCACAAAAATATAAAAGCAATGCCAATGTATCGCAAACGACAAAAAACGAGATAAAGGCCCTTTTTGCAATTTTGATAAGGGCGGCAGCGAACAAAGATAATCATTTGTCTGCAAAATATATGTTTAACACCAATTTATCAGGAACATTTTATAAAGCCTGTATGAGTGGTGAGCGCTTTTCGTTCCTAATAAATTGTCTTAGGTTTGATGACAAAGAAACCAGATCGGAAAGAAGAAATGTGGATTCGTTCGCACCGATCCGTGAAATATGGGATATTTTTATTGCGATATGTAGAGACTCCTACACACCTTCTTCTTACTTGACTATTGACGAACAGCTGGTTGGATTTCGCGGACGTTGTCCCTTTCGTATGTATATACCGAGTAAGCCGTCCAAATATGGAATAAAAATAATCATGGTTTGCGATTCGTCTTCGAAATACATGTTAGATGCCAGCCCCTATTTAGGAAAAAACACAAAAACAAATGGATTGCCATTGGCAACGTATTTTGTACAAGAGCTTACTAAATCTGTCCATGGTAGTAATAGAAATATTACCATGGATAACTGGTTTACATCAGTAAGTTTGGCTGATGATTTACTGAAAGATCCCTATAAACTTACTCTGATAGGGACCGTCCGTAAAAACAAAAAGGAAATTCCCAAGGAACTGTTAGATGTTAAAAGTAGAAATCCTAATACGTCTATGTTTTGTCACGATCAGATGAAAACCATGGTATCGTACATGCCAAAAAAGAACAAAATTGTGTTACTTTTATCTACTCTTCACGAAGGGGCTGAAATATTAGCCACAGGAAAACCTGCAATTATAAAGAATTATAATGAAACAAAGGGAGGAGTAGACACTTTCGACCAGATGTGTTCTAATATGAATTCTGGTCGAAAAACTCGAAGGTGGCCGATGGTCATATTTTATGACATGGTAAATATTGCAAGCATAAATTCTTACGTACTTTATACTTCAAAATTACTGAAACTAAACAAAAAACCATTGAATAGGTATCAATATATGATTGAAGTAAGTGAATGTCTTGCGGAACCATGGTTGAAAGAGAGGCTCAACAATAAAACTTTGCGGCGTAATATTCGGCAAGATATTGGTAATATCCTAAATATTTCTTTGGAAAGTGTGACACCAGAGTATCAAAATAAAAAGCGAAAAATTTGTTTTTACTGCCCCAGTAATAAAAGACGCATGACCACCACATACTGTAACCAGTGCGAGCAAGCCATATGTGGTGAACACCGAGGAAATATATGTACTGTATGTGCAACTGTTTAAGACTTTACTTCTTAAAAATATTTTTTTACAAGCTCAATAGTATACTGTATTTTGTAAAATTTTTGTAGATTTTTCTGTAATAAAAGCTTTTTCTAAATTTGGTGTTTTATTAAACGTCGTAAATTTTACGATACTCCAGTATTAACGTATATTTCAAATAGTCCATTAATCTAGGGTTAAAAGACATTTTGCATAATATAACGGCGAACCTTTTCAGATAAAGATTCAAAAGACCTCATTAACGTTTTTGATGAGTATGCATTTGTGTCTCAGAGAAAGAGATACTCCCCGCTGTTTAAGCTATCATGAACCAACTATTCCCCTATAGTCTTTTAATTACTGATAATATTTATAGTAAGCCAGTTTCCTTCTGCATCTTGTACTATAGTTCTGTCTTCGTTTTGAAATAATGTGTCCCCACCTTTCTCTAAATTTATGACTTTCCATGTTTGTAAAAAAGACTTGTAAATACAAATACAAGAAATAATTTTACGAGCGTCTCGTCACAGTACCCATCCGGTTGCATTGATCATGCGCACTTTTCATATTTTTTAAGTAACGAAATAAAAGACCTCCCTGACGGGCTGTATACACACAATCCTCCCAATTGACCTTACTGACCTACTCTGACATCAGTTTGCCTAATCAAAAACTAAAAGAAGGAAAAAGGGGAAGAAAAAGTGCATTATGCTTACACGAAAGGCAGGGTTGATTTTCCTTCCCCTTTTAGCTTTTAATTGTGCAACTGATGTCAGGGCAGGTCAGTTGGAAGGATTGTGTGTAAAGAGCATGACAGGGAGGTATTTTATTTCGTTACTTAAAATATTATGCGAAGTGCGGAAGAGCAATGCAATCGGTTATTACTGTGGCGAGACGCTGTCTACAAAAAATGCCAAGTAACTCCGAAAGTTTGCTCCTGCCCTCATTTTTATTGTGATTTTCGTTATCTACACCTTAAAACACGTCTGTATACAGAATTTCATAAGAATCGAACACGTGTGCGGAAAGTAAACTTTTACCCGAAACTGATTCATATTGGTCCATGTTAAATAATATTACGATATTATTTAAAATAAAGCAATAGCGTTAGTTTTCTCTGAGATTTCGCAATTTGCGAGTGTATGAACTAAGCCTAAGTGTGATTGTCCTGTTATAATTATTATTATTATAGTCAAATATATTAGGTGTAACAAGAAATGGCAAGTTAAGAATTAACAATTAAAATGCCCCTCTTTGCATGTTTTTTTGGAATGTCGTAAAAAGCAAATAATTAATGTCACATGATGATCAAATCAAGTTTAGGTAAATGGCTGCGAACGTCTTCTTCACTTTTTAAGTTTGTGTACCCCCAATCTTAATTGAGGGCTTCTCTTAATTATATTATACTTGTCTTGTGCTTGTATATATGTAATATAAACATGAAAAAGATAAAATTTTGTGATGTGTTCTATATTATCTGAAAAAGACAATATAGGCGACGAAGTGGAATGTAACTTCAACCACATTAAATTGACGTATAGTATAGAAATTTTTTGATTGCGCATGACTTTGTTTAAGTGTGTCCTTGGACTTCTATAACGTTAATTACCACGCAAGGTCATTGGAGGGGGCGGGGCATATGCGCATTGTCATATCTTGCAAGCAGGGTTGCCAATCGTACGGTAATTACCATACATGTACGGTAATCTCAGCCGAAATACGGTATACGGTCCAAACTCATTACCGTACACAGAAAGTACGGTGATTTGAGGATCCAGTATTTCGTGAAAAAGCCGACAAATTACTTATTGATTTCTACGGAAATTTCTAATAAGTTCATTTGTAAAGTACTGTATGCTGAAACCTATGAATGGAGAGTAGTAGGCTGTGGTAGGTAGTAGCATAGCCATCCATATAGAAGACAGGAGCCAGAACCCACGAAGAATATCAAGACTGTGTTCTAGTAAAGATATACGCGGTGTCTCCCTCTCAACAGTAATAATTTCTGGAGCTCGGGGATGTGTCGAGTAGCAATAAGTCCGTACACAAAGCAAATAACTTTGTTAACAGGTTGTGATGAAACGTCAAACTCCACTGTACGACAGCATATTATTAGTGGGTTGATTTTGAATTGAGGGTGTCACAAGGCGCATCCTAAACTGCGCAGCCAAGATATGAAACAGAAACGTTAATACCGTATACAGTGTTGTCGGGTTGTAGTTCTTTCATTTAATAAGATCTAATATATATTTTATACTTTTTAATATATTTTTGCCTGTATCAAATAAATCTAAGGTGAATTTGCAGTTTAACTCACGGACGATTTGAAAAATATCAACTGCTGATAGATAAAGTTTGCAATGGTAGATACATGGTAGCACTAATCCTAAATTTTGTTTTCTATCGAAAAAAAATTCTCAAAAAATAAAACAGCTGTGGCAACCAAATTTGGTAGGTAGGTTTGTGAGATAAGAAGTAGACTATAAACTAACATTTTTATTTCTATGTTACAAGCTAAAAGTTCAAAAAAAATATTTTGTGCCAGATTATTTCTATCAAAATTCACGAACCTTGGTGGTTTAGGGGTAAGAACGTGTGCCTCTGAACCGAAAGGTATTGGGTTCGATCCCAGGGTACTCCTTTCACTTTTTCAGTACAAACTGTAAAACTAACATCAACCGACGTTCTGGCATTGTATTTGAGCAAGTTGAATGCCTGCACGTTCCGCCCTTCGGAGGGGGCGTAAAGCCGTCGGTCCTGTGTCCATGCGATGTTGGGCACGATAAAGATCCCTACCCTCCTTACAGAAATGCAGGGGTTCAGCAAAATTTCCAGGATAGTGAGGTGAAAGTGCTCCCTGGCGTCGGTGATTGGCCATAGTCGCGGAAATAGGCCGACGTTAAAGAAACAAAAAAACACACACATTAAAATTCACTACCATACCGCATTTGCTGCGTCAGGACTTTTAGAAAAAACTTTTCGGTAATATGCTTAGGACATACCCCCCCCCCCCAATGGATGCACAAATCACAAGAAAAATTCGTTAATTTGCATGCTGATGACCTCCTGAACAGTTCGAGATGAAACGACTGCTGATACATAAAGTTTGGTATCTTACATGTACGCTGACATTAATGTTACCTTTTGTTCGCTTGCCTTTACCGAGTTATTGACATGTCAGGTTTTTAACACATTACATACTTTAAACAATTTCTCAGCTGCTGGTAGATAAAGCTTGCTATCTCGCACGTACGCTGACACTATTTTTACCTTTTGTTCTCTTGCCTTTGCCGAGTTATCTACATGTAAAGTGTTTAACACATTACATACTTTAAACAATTTCTCAGTTGCTGGTAGATAAAGTTTGGCATCTCGCACGTACGCTGACACTATTCTTACCTTTTGTTCTCCTGCGTTTGCCGAGTTATTTACATGTAAAGTTTTTTACACATTACATACCTTAAACAATTTCTCAGTACGGTTCTGTTCGGTGACACCCCTTCCCCTCCTAAACATTACATTTGACACACAATTCTCTTTGGCCTTGGGAATCCCTGGAATATTCTGGACACATGGACAATTGCCTTCTACTGCCAAATTATTACTTCGCTTTTAGTAGACCGCTAGTATGGGTGCCCGTTTAGATGGTTTCTTATATATATATATATATATATATATATATATATATATATATATATATATATATATATATATATATATATATATATATCTGTGTTCACCCACGTTATTTCTTAAATTGTGCCTTGCTTACCTTGTTCTGTTAATGAACATCAGTGTTGTAGTGGTTTAAGCGTGCATGTGTCGCTGGTTCCTGGTCCGTGCCAATGTTATTTATTTTCTACATTGTTTTTGCAATGAAGGGTCTGCTTCGCTGCGGGATTCTCCTTTCCCTCTCGCATGCATACAACCTACCCTCGTTGCATAAACCACAAGTCAAATTCCCTGAGAGCAGCCCTAAAAAAAGTAACAGGTGCTGGGGCGAATAGGGGTGCTGTGCGGGGAGGCAGGGTTAAATGGGATATGGCTTTTATATGTGAAAAAGGCCGCTTTAAGCCGTTTTTTTAGCATTTTCTGCTCATATTACGTTTTTACTACCTACCTCGCCCAGCAACCCTATTTACTCCTGGTCCCGTCTCTTCCTTGTGGGGTGTGAACAAGAAAATTTTCTTGTCGTTTGTGCATCCAGGGGAGGAGGTCTAAACATGTTTCCGAAAAGATGTTACAAAAAAACGTCCAGAAGAAACTAGCGACACATGCATGGCTAAACCACTACAACACAAATGGTCATTAACAGAACAAGGTAAACAATGCTTAATTTAAAAAATAATGTCTGTGAACACTTGAATATACAGGAAACCGTCTAAACGAGTACACGTACTAGCGGTGTAGTAAACTGAAAGCGAAGTGATAAATTGGCAGTAGAAGCCAATATTTCATGTGTCTACCGGTTCCGATTTTCCTGGCTAACGAACTTATCCAAGTCACTTACAAAAGGAAGGCACATGCCAAACTTGATCGAAATCGGCATATTATTTTTTGACTTATCGCTGTGATACATATAAAAATTGAAACTGACCCCGGTTATGGGTCCTAGGTGTCCTAGTTCACGCTCATTTTTTTTTAAATTCAAAAGTCGGAATCTCTCCAATAGTGGATTTTTTCGAAGAAAAATCACTAAAAAGCGTTCGGATGGTTCTCTACAAATTTAACAAATATACACTTAAATGTAACAATATTATGTTTTTTTTACATTATTTGTAGATGCTGTTGGACCTATTTTTAGATGTATTTGATACAGCCAAAAATATATTAAAAAGTATAAAATATTTATTACATCTTATTCAATGAAAAAAAGTACAACCCGACAACACTGTATACGGTATTAACGTTTCTGTTTCATATCTTGGCTGCGCAGTTTAGGATGCGCTGTGTGACACCCTCAATTCAAAATCAACCTTATTGGTGTATTGGACTCACCACATGACGCCATGCGCGGGACTTCTAAAAATAGGTAGTCTCATCATACCTCTCGTTATTTGTATCATAGCTGTTGGCAACCCTGCTTGTAAAGTCATTATATTACGCAATGACATATTTCTATACGTCATTGATATTATGAGACTAACCTAACCTCCAAATTTTTCAAATTAAAAGTATAATGTATTATAGCTATTCAATATTTTATTTTTGTTTGATATTTAAAAATTTTGTACTACTGAATCACCTATAATATTTAGTGATTTTTGGAAATTAATTCCTGTCATTTTTATTAAAAGCAGAACTATCTTACGAAAATGTATAACTAAACCCAACCTCTTATTAAATGTCCTACTGTAATTCGAGCATTTGTGTTTTGTTTGTTGTTTGTACACAAAAATGCGACAGGGGCAGGACAGTGTAGTGAATGTAAATACATTATGCAGGGTGTGTTTGACTCACAGTACAAATATGGTGCTGCTAGAGGATGTAGTTGATTGCAAATATGACGGAAATAAACTAAGTGTAAGAGAAGTACTTTGCAGGTTTTTAAAATCTGAGGTAAGGTAATTTGAAGTTTTATTTTGCGCAATGTTTTTAAAATAAAGCTTAGTAACGTTTTAGCACGGCTTTGTTTCAGAGGAAACACCTATAATAAATAAATAAATGGTAACCAAAGTCAGTCAAGTTATGTATTATATATCAGCCTGTTAAATCAATGTCTGCATACATAAGTTACACAAGATCTTTGGTAATTCTGAAGATCCGCGATAAACACGATTTTTGAAAAAATTCTGAAACTTGCTTAAAAGCACTTGTGTATGCATAAACAAGATAAACTATGTGGGTTCAAGTCCCCAAAATCTTACGGGACCTGGAATAGAGGTGCTGGGTGCAGGGCTGTAGCCAGAACCAAGTTTGAGGTAGAGCATTCAAATTTTGAAATAGAGCACAACATTAAGTGGGTCTAGTGTATGGTATATGTTTTTTCAATTTCTGCTCCATTCTGGCAGAAACACTTGCAGTTTTGCCACTGATCTCACTTGCACCATTAAAGCACTGGTTTGGAAGACGATTAATTTCGATTTTACTTTCTATTAAAATATTTAATGTAGCGTCCATGAAATTGGCAGAATCTAAATTTTTGGTAGTAGTCACTGTCAGCAATGGCTCTGTTACATTTTCATACTTAACATTCCTGGTTCCATTTTTCATCTAAGTAAACCATGGAACATCACCTCCTCAAGATCAGCAACAATAGACCTGTGAACAGTTTGCATCAATGCCTGGTTTAGTTTATTGTGTTTTTCCAGGAACCAATACTTTGAATTTTGTGGAATATAATTTACAATGTTTTTTAAGTTTGGATCTTAATTAGTTCTATACTAAATAGGTTTTGAAGTAAACCTTACAATATATAATTTCCTCTAAAACGTAGTTTGTTAATTGCCAAAAACTGAATCACCCCAATAATAGATTTTACATGGTATTGGCTGAATGTGAATTTTCTTTAAAAAATATCACTGAGATCCCGACTTTTGAATTTTGAAAAAATTTCTTCAAATGAGCTCTAATAAGGCCCCCCAGAACACATATCCGGGGTCAGTTTCAATTTTTATATGTTTATATATATATATATATATATATATATATATATATATATATATATATATATATATATATATATATATATATATATATATATATATATATATATATATATATATATATATATATATATATATATATATATATATATATATATATATATATATATATATATATATATATATATGTATGTATGTCTCACACCGATAACTCAAGAAATAATGCGCCGATTTTGATTAAATTTGGTGAGTAAATTCCTTTTGCAAATGGCTTGGATAAGTTTGTTAGCCAGGAAAATCTGCCCAGGTTTTCCCGGAAAATTTTGTGTTTTCTTTCGAAAAAAATTATATCTCCGGAATTAACAAATTAAGGGCAACCCAATTTGGTGCGCGGGTTTTTATCCTTATAGGTAAGTTACCTACCAAAATTTAGCTATATAGGTCAGAAGACAAAAATATTATAGGCATTTAAAGAAAAATAAATTGGGGTTTTTCTCAAAACGTCAAAGTTGCGATTTAAAACGTCAAAATCAGCAACATTTAGGCAAATAACTTGAATCTAATACGGGCTATGGAAATCAAATCTCAAGAATGATGTTTTACAAACCCTGAAGTCTTAGTTTCAACTGTCATTGTCCTTCATTTTACTAAAATGTTTCCAGAAAATTCATTTCAAATAGACCCTTTCTCTGATGCTTGGCAGTAGTCTTAGCTATAGAGTTTATCGTTTAATGGTATATAATTTTTGTCAAATTTTCGTAAAAAATCAATAAAGCTCAATATATCCGTTATTATACAAGATATGAAAAAATTTGTATATATTAATTATAGGGTGTCTTGAACTACATCTTAAAAAATATTTCTACAATCACAGGATGGCCCATAAGTCGTTGGTGATACAAATTTTCTTTTTTTTTTTATCAAACACGCCTTATGTTATTGCATTTTCCATCGAAATATAATGCATGTTTGTAGGAAAAGAAATTCTGGATGCAGCAAGTGCGTTATGGTAGTGAATTTTGATCAAATGCTTCATATTTGAATAGCCCAATTTGCTATTAACCTATAAGGTTGACCAAGAAACGAGTTTTTCCGGAAACACTTTAAGTTTACTTTTGGAAATTTTTGTACATTTACACACAAAAAAGTTATTTTTATGAAACATGGCACATTGTTTTTACTATATAAGTTATACTGGTAATCAAAATTGATGCCTGCTTTCTTAAATAAAAAGAAAACACATATTTGCAATAAAAACATTTATAGGAAATTCACTACCATAACGCACTTGCTGCGTCCAGAGTTTTTTCCAATCACTTTGGTTAAGAAAAGTCTGGAAGTATTTATTAGGTGAATTTTATCTTCGCATATAGAAAATGTTTGAATATTTGGGGTTGTTTTCTTATGTTAAGGCAAGCAACATTTTAGCCCTTTGAAGCTGCACCAACCACCTTAGCCCGGACCAAAAATACTTATGGAATATTTTTCTAAAAGTTTATTAGAAATTTACTATGCAAGAAAAAAAATTTAGGTAATCCTGTGTTGAAGACACCTCTCTAGTAAACAAACAATTTGGGTGAAATCGGAACGTTAAGTGGAGGCTGGACAATGTGCAATATTGCCAGATGAGTATTAGCAAGGGTCATTTTAAATATAGAAGGAAATCAAGGGGTGAACAAATGTTTTTATAATGTAAATAAATTATAATATGGCGTCATCTACATAAATCGATATTTGACATATTTTGCGGAAGGAAGTAGGAAAACGGAAATGTAAATATATATTTTTCAGCCATGGTGGTCCAGGGGAAAAAACGTGGGCCTCTGGACCCAAGGGTACTGGGTTCAATCCCAGATTTCCCCTATCCTCCCTTTTTAAGTACATCAGTAACATCAACAGGGGTTGTGCCATTGTGATTGAGCAAGATAATCTGCATGTTCCGCCCTTCCCAGGGGGCGTAAAGCCGTCGGTCCCGTGCCCATGCGATATTGGGCACGTTAAAGACCCAAATTTCCCGGACAGTGGGGTGAGTGAATCACACTTTAGTAAAGTCAATGAAGCAATTTCCGTTGCGAATTGCCGATGATAAATACAACTCTGTATGCTAATAGCAGACAGTATCCAATATATTGTTTCGAAAAGTCGCAATGTTTCATGGTAATGAAGCAATTTCTACTGACAACTGTCAATGATAAACATAAGCCCATTTGGAGCCATTTTCTCGGTTATGTTTATCATCGAAAGTTGTCAGTAGAAATTGCTTCATTACCATGAAACATTGCGACTTTTCGAAAAATATATTGGATACCGTCTGCTATTAGCATACAGAGTTGTATTTATCATCGGCAATTCGCAACGGAAATTGCTTCATTGACTTTACTAAAGTGTGATTCATTCACCTCACTGTCCAGGAAATTTGGGTCTTTAACGTGCCCAATATCGCATGGGCACGGGACCGACGGCTTTACGCCCCTGGGAAGGGCGGAACGTGCAGATTATCTTGCTCAATCACAATGGCACAACCCCTGTTGATGTTACTGATGTACTTAAAAAGGAAGGAGAGGGGAAATTTGGGATTGAACCCAGTACCCTTGGGTCCAGAGGCCCACGTTTTTTCCCCTGGGCCAAGATTTATGTATATGACGGCATATTATAATTTATTTACATTATAAAAACATTTGTTCACCCCTTGATTTCCTTCTATATTTAAACTGACCCTTGCTAATACTCATCTGGCAACAGCGCACATAGTCCAGCCTCCACTTAACGTTCCGATTTCACCCGAATTGTTTGTTTACTAGAGAGGTGTCTGCAACACAGGATTACCAAAATTTAACATCACCCATCAAACGTTATAAACAAATAATCCAGCCTCAACATGAACCTGCACTAGGCGTGAGAAAAGCTGGTGGGACATTTACTAAACATTAATTAGAAATTTATTACATAGTATAAAATTTATTAACCTCCCCTAAAAAAAGTTATAAACAAACTCAGCTAACTTCAACCAGAACCCACACTGTACATTGATAATTTTTATTGGGGAGTAGCTTACGCTTCTGGGGCTTGAGGTAGATTTTATTAACAATAAATTACAGTTGATATGGACCGAAATGGTCATTCGAACTTCAACCTTTAATTTGCCACTTTGTCTCCATAATTGTTCTTGACATCATGCATAATAATTAAGTAAGTACACTTGGAGAACCCAAATCACCACAACACATTTAAAAAGACCTGACGATCGTTTCACTAACCAAGTTGGCAATCATCAGACGATGAAAAATTCTAACTACTTTAAAAAGTAACATCACCTTATATACCGGATCTTAGGTAAAGAGACCGAACCGAGATGGGAAACTAGTTTGTATTGTATTTTTATCGCCGGACGAGGTCTTTGAACTGTCCCTACTAACTTATCTAAAAGGTGTCCGTCTCTAATAATTTTGGGAAGGTTCAACGACAACTAAATTAACATAGTTTCCTTTGGCGGAAATATCTGTATTCCTATGTTATCTCTAGGACGTGTTGAAATGTGGGAATTCATTTTACAAAGCAATCGATAAGGTGACTCGTAATCGGCGGTGGTGAAACGTTCATACATTTTTTGTTGTAACTATATTTCGCAATATATATACTCTCGAATGTGTTCAGCTGTCCTGGTTGTCTAACATTTTGAATTAATTTTAGATTATTTTAATTAACATGATGATTATTATCCCAAATATGTCGGGCGACGGAAGATCTATCTATAGTACTGTAACGTAATTGGGCTAAGTGTTCTTTGAATCTAATTCCAATCGATCTTTTTGTTTGTCCGACGTACTTAAGATTACAATCTTTACAACTTATTTCATAAATTCCAGACATTTTGGCCGTGCTATCCTCGTCTTTTGAGTTACCTAGCAAGTTTTTTAAGGTATTTTTTGTCGAAAATATTAGCTACAAGTTGACTTTTTTTAAAATGCTATCTAGGCCCCTCGTGATTCGAGGTTCAAATGGTAAGCAAACAAAAGTTTTTTCGGATTAATCTCTTCTAAACGTCGTTGATTTCGTCAACATTTTCTTTGTTTTCTGTTTGTTGATTAATTTTTCCACTGGAAAAGCAGTGTATCTGTTATATTCGGCCACGTCCTTTTTTTTCCTCAGGGCTCGTCCGGGGCTTTGCCGCTCCGATAGCACTGCAACCTTTGGCTTATTGTGCATGCCCTTAGTCTTTTTACTGCACACATTCCAGAATCACTGTTCCTTGAACTAGTGTGCACATCGATTGGTAGGGTGCTCTGTCTCCGGTCTAGACTGACCATAGATCAGTTGTCTTTTGCGGTCCAGAGCTTTACACTCGCACAAGATGTGCTGGGATGATTCCCCCCCTCACCGCAGAGTCTGCATGCGAGGTCCCCTTCGAACCGCCCCATTTTATGCAGGTGTTTCTTGATGGCCATCTGTCTCGTCAAGAGACCTGTTATGTTTCTGAGCTGTTCTCTGCTAAGATTTAGCAACTCCACAGCTCTCTTTGAACTGGGTTCGTCAATTATTGACTTCCCATGTCTGAGCCCTGGACAGTCTGCCCAGTACACGTTGTGCTGTTTTCCCAGGACTTAATGGCTCCCCTGGCGCAGAGCCGGTTCTGATCCGATAAATGGTTCTGCTGACCCTCTCTTCGCGAGAGTGTCAGCTTCTTCATTGCCTTTGACTCCCGAGTGACCCGGCATCCAGATGAGGGTGACCTCATTCTGCCCAGCCAGGTCGCTCGTCTCGTCTCGGCACTCACTCACCAGCCAGGAATTTACCTGTGGGCTACTTAGGGCCTTAACGGCTGTCTGTGGCTATGAGGATCCGCTTGTTGGTGTAGCCCCTCCTCTTGTTCTCCTGCACACAGTGAAGGATGGCATACATTTCGGCCTGAAAGACCGTTGCATGGGCTCCGAGGGAAATACTATGACTTACGCTCGGTCCTTCCGAATAAACACCTGCCCCCGTCCCACGCTCCCCGCGGGATCCGTCCGTGAACCAGACGAGCGCGCCCCTTGATATGCCCGGCGTCTCCTCCTGCCATGCCTCACGGTCGGGAATCTCCACTGTAAAGTTGTTATCCCTGCAGATTCGCGGGCTCGCGACGTCTGACCTCATTTCAATCATGGGCTCCTTCACGATCTCCTGAATTTTGCAGTTGCCCCTGAAGCCTGGGTTGATCTTCAGTCTACCATTGCAGACTAGTCTGTGTAGTCCTAGCCTGGCCTCCCCCATAATAACTAAGTGTAGGGGTGGCAGATATGCACAATCAACCAAGGGTTGCGGTGCTATCGGGCGGCAAGGCCGCGGACGAGCCCTGAGGGAACAAAAAAAAAAAAAAAAAAAAGGGGTGGCAGATCTAGCAACACCTCCATGGCGGCTGTTAGGGTTGAAGACATGGCCCCTGTGATGCCTAGGCAAGCCATCCTTTGAATCTTGCCTAGTTTTTGTTTGTCACTGGATTGTGTCACCTTAGGCCACCAGACCAGTGCCACGTATGTTAACGATGGTCTGACCACCCTTGTCTACAGCCAGTGGGCCATACTAGGTCTTAGTCCCCACGTTTTTCTATATAGCCGCCTAGTGACGGCTAAGGTCATGACTGCCTTACACAGTTTTTTTTCAACATGACCATTCCCGGTTAGCCTAGAGTCAAATACGACCCCAAGATATCTTACCTCCCTGGCCATTGGAATGTTCGTATAGAGTGAGAGTTCTGTGGCTATCCCACTTCCTCCTCGTAAAGGGTCCCCGAGCCCTTGACCAACCGTCCACCCTTCCATCACTTTCAGTGCTGTCTGCATGCGCTCCCACACTGACTGTGTAACCTTTCCTCAGACTATGATGAGAATGTCGTCCTCATAGCCCTGTACCTCGTACCCCCTCCTGAGAGCCTCCCCAGTAGGCCGTCCACGACTAGGCACCAGAGCAAGGGAGACAGAACGCTCCCCTGCGGACACCCCGCCGCGACCCCCGCCAGCAGAGTCCCTCCGGCGAGTGAGGTGAACACCGCCCTGTCCATGAGCAACCGATCCACCTGCAGCAGGTCTCCTCTATTCCACGCTCCCTGACAGCTGCCAGAACTGATCCTAATGAGGTGTTGCTGAAGGCCCCCTCTATGTCTAGGAAGGCCCCCAGCGCCACCTCCCTGTTCTCCAGCGTATTCTCCAGTTTCAGCACCAGTTGGTGCAGTGCTGTTTCTGTTGAGAATCCTGCTCTGTATGTATATTGTCCGCAGTGTAGGGCATATGCTTCCAGTACACCGCCCCTAATGTGCCGGGCAAGCAGTTTTTTCACTGTTTTTAGCAAGAAGGACATGAGACTTATTGGCCTCAGGGACTTTGCCTGGTCTGTTGGACGCCCAAGTTTAGAAATGAATACAACCCTGGCCAGTCTCCATGCCCTCGGAATGTACCCTAGAGCCAGCCCTCATAATGAGGGCGCCAGCGCTAGTATACCTATCCCCTGTTGGAGCATGATGGGCATTATTCCATCAGATCCCGGGGATTTGTATGGCTTAAAGCATATATAATAATATATATAATAATAATAACCACCTCTTTAGCGACTGTCCAGTCTACTCAAGATGCCCGTCTATGAGGCGCCTCTATTTCTGAGTGTTCCCAGTTGGAGGTGATTGGTTTATTATGTTACAGCTGGGGAAGTGCGTCTGGAGTAAAATTTCCATAGTTTCCTCCCCCAAGCTTGTAAGCTTGTAAAGCCTCCCGTGGATGTTCTAAGGGAGCCTATGTTGGTCTGAGTACCCTTGGACAGGATCTTGTGTAGTCGAGCACTCTCAGACGTGTTCTCCACTTCCTCGCAGTGCCTCCTACATGACTCCTTCTTGGCGTCCCTCAGACTTTTGTTATAGGTCGTTAGGGCCTGTCTATATTCATCCCATGCTCCCGACCCTTTGGCCGCGTTAAACAGCTTACAAACCTGCATCCTCCTTTGCCTAAGGTCCTCGTTCCACCACGGGACGTTCCTGGTGAACGCCCTCATTTTCAGGGGGCAGTTGGCGTTATAGGCAGAGGTGATTGCGTCTCGCAATTGGGCTGCCGCAATCTCAAGGTCTATTGAATCGTCTATGGTACTCTCAACCCCCCCGCAGTTCCACTGCTAGGTCTGTCCTGTAGGCTTCTCAGTCCGCCTTGCGGGGGTCCCGGCACCATACCGTTTGTCTTTCGACGTTGGCGATTTCAAACCGGATGTATCTGTGGTCTGAGCTACTCACTTCTCCAGACACAGCCCAGTTCTTAACAAAGTCACCCAGAAACTGGGTGGAAACTGTTAGATCTAAAACTTCCTCACGCCGTGTTGTGACGAAGGTCGGTTTATTACCTCTATTCAATATGTCTAAATTAATTTTTATAAAGAATTGTAAAAGTGCCTCACCGCTAGAGTTTGTGTCCACAACTCATGGTGTGCGTTCGCGTCCATGCCGATGATGGTCTGCGATCCACCTGCTCTGCTACCCACCATTAGCTTCTCCAATTCCTTGGGTGGAGGAGGGTCCGTGCTGTCCCCTGGCAGATAGGCTGACCCGACAGTAATGTCCCTCGGCCCATTCGCTCCTCCACATCGGATTTTGATCGTTGCCAGGTCCCCGGAACAGAAATTCATTAAAGGCAGAAACTCTATCCCTCCCCTTACAAAAATGCAGGCCCCCAGGTGCTCGCTGGATCTGCTGTAGATGAGCTTTCCAGCAGCTCCGCCGAGTCCCTTGACCTCTCCTTTATAGGAGTACGGTTTCTGGATGAGGGTCACATCCGTGTTCCTCAGAGCCATCAGTAGTCCGGCTGTGGCTGCCCTACTGTGTTGGAGGTTGACCTGAAGGAACCTAAGTGGGTTGCTGAACCATATTAGCTAAAGAATTGCTGACTGCAAAGGCCTCCGCTGCTCTCCCTTGTGGATCGGTTTTTGAAGATCCTTATTATGGACATTGAAGTCACCAAGAATAGTGACTTTGGAGGAAGGATATGCAGGAATCAGATGGTCGGTTTTTTCAGAAAGGTAGTCAAAGAGCTGGACAAAGTTGTTGTCAGAAAGTGACCGGTAAATGCAACAGATGAATTTGCAGCCCTGAGAGAGTTTTATCCATAGTATGTCTTTCCTTCCAACTTCTAAATTGGGGAGTCTGGTGCAGATTGCTACGGACGTATGCGTACACGCCCCCATGCAATCTAAAGGAAGTAAAGAGCTTATACCCCGGGAAATTAAGGTGAATAGTGGCTGTTTTGGCACTGATTTTGGTTTCGGTGAGGAAGAGGAGTTGGGGCCTATTAGCCTGGAAGAAATGGTGGACGGAGTTCAGGTTAGAATTTAGGCCACATATATTCGAGAAAGATATGTTAAATTTTGATGCTGGCGCCCCCTGTACACCCCTCTCTCGGGGATCCGAATGGAGGGGTATTTTACCTCCGGAATCTTTTGTACAAGGAGGAGCCATCATCATTTTTGCTTATAAGTGAAACCGACTCATACCCCAGAACCGGAAACGTCCGTTGGGACTTCACCGGCCCCTTGATGTATGGGGTGGTACCTCCTCGGGCATGAAAAAATCTTTTACTATCACGTAAAGGAAAATTCCACTACCACCTGCTTGACTCTGATTAGTCGCCTAGTAAGACAGGCAGGAGTTACCATGGGCCTATTCTTTTAGTTACTCTCTGGACCCACAGTGGAGTTTTTAAGTTGCCTTAAAATGGAAACTTTCCAGATCTTTAATTATTTGTTAATATTTTATAATGTGTGACTGCACGAACTGTACTTATGATAAAACTGAAGTTTACCTGAGTAAATTTTAGTTGAAAGAGCGATAAGAACGGAGTGGGGGTTAGTTGTTTTGTGCGCATCCAAATGCCGTTTATTTTGAAGTCGTTTCCTATACTTGACGAGCTATAGTTATGATTATACCTTAATTTGCTACATTTGTTTAATTTTTTAGGTTAGTAAAAATCATATGTATCCTCAGGCGGTATGTGCTATATGTGTGAGTTTATTGAAGATAGCTTATGAATTTCGAATACAGTATGAAAACACAGAAAGGACCTTGATAGAATTATTAGGAAATGATGCTGATGCAAAAGAAGTATCTCCTGATAGTAATACAGATCAGTCGCCAAGTAAAGAGCAATCTCCAGTTAAAGAAGAACAATCTTCAAGCGAAGAAAGTCAATCTCCTATTGAACAATCTCCAGTGGAAATAATTATTAATGGCAATGTATATAGTTTAGATGAACTTATTATTGTTGAAAATGAAGATGAAAATGGTTTAAAGGATTATAGTGGTTTTCTAAAAAATTTGGGTAAGCAGCTTTTTATATATGTAATAGCGAAAAATGGCATCTAAAGCCATTGTAGCGCTTAGTGAAACTGTTCCGTGCTAGATATAGATGTAGATATTTTTTCTCTGGCTTTAAAATGGCTTGTGTTCTTATCTACTATCAATTTTGATGTAAAAGGCGTAACCAGTTGCAGAGAATAAAACAAGCATTTGTGAAGCCAGTGAAAAAATCTCTATATCTATTTAGTTTGGAATGGTTTCACCAAGTAAGGACAACAATATTCATTATCATTACTTAAATAAATAACTATTCAAACACTTTATTGGTTATGATACAATATGTCTTTACAGTACGTACAGTTTTTTACTTGTGTTGTACCTATACAGGGTGAATAAAGCTATTAGCAAACCATATGACGTGACATGGGAAATCTAGAGGGTCGTAGATGCAAACCACCTCCGCTAAAATAGAGCCTTTAGAACACTGCGGAGTGCTAGGTGTGAACTTAAATGAAAACATGTCTAAATTGACATTCCAGAAATAAGTTCCTACTAAGAAGTCGCACCTAATATTATAGTTACCCGAAGAAAGAGGCACATTTAAAGTTGGAAACCTGTTAGCCCAGGTGCCTAAATCACCATCGCAAACGGGTAAATTGATTTTTGGTAACCTGACAATATAAGACCCAGTAGTGTGTAAGGATCCTCGTGATCCTGCAAGGGATCCTAAATGAGACATGGGTGGAGCCGTTAACACCGAGATATAAGGACTCGGTACTCGCGCGTGACGTCACCACAGGCAGGTATCGCGCTAGACTGCTCCGTCTATCATGAGTTTTACGTTGCTTTAGCCTTAAAAGACACTTATTTTGAAAACTTTTGAAGGGCTTTTGGTTTAAAGAGGGTGCCAGTCATCAACTGAGCCCTTCATCGCACCACATTCGATTTTATTATGGAAAAACGAAATTTCAAAGCAAAAACCATTATAAAAAGAATATGGTCTATTTGGTAAAAGTCATTAATTTACAGCTTTTAGATGGCTTGGCCAACCGATTATTAGATTTTCCACAATAATTTTTAAGAAGAGTATTTACTGTGCAGGTTATGACAGTTTTTGCTATATGTACAATCGGATGAATATTACATTTATGATCGACAGACAGGTGCCAGTCTGAAAGAAATTTTATAATATAGTGGCTTAGAAATGCATGTTTATTATGAACTGTTCCGAAAGTTTCCTCAGATTCATCCAAAATTTTGTTACATATTATATACGCATATAAAACCATTCGTACGATATTATCTTGGGGATAAAGCAATTTTCCCCGGCTTAAACTTTTAATCAGGGTGAAATTATCTTCAACAATGATTTCATCATTATAAATTATATTTTGGGTACATATTTCACACTGAATTCTTTTTCGCGCAATATAACAGTAACCTTCTAAATAAGTGATTACCGGAATATCATCACTGACATCGTCTACGTCAGTTTCAGCTACCACAATTTCAGGATTAAATGAATGGTTCTCTTCAATTTCGCCAGGGACATCAATATTTTCGCAAAACTGCTTAATTTGAATATTGCCGAAGGTACGTGATTTTAGAGTTAATAATGATTGAATTCTGAGCCTTTTTTCTGATTCATACAACTGCCGCAAAGAAATATGATATTGTCCACCCGCAAGTTGCCTATAGCGACCAACCTACTTTCTAAATCGTCTGTTTGAAATTTGTCTAATAAGACATAGTTCATTTTAAGTTAACTGAAACAATACTGTATAACTTCTGTCATGCTATACAGTGTGTGCATTAATGCTGTATGAGTTTGAGTACTCAATTTAATAGAAAAAGGCTTAGTTTTCCAGTTTTCTAGCCAGTTTAACATTTGATTCAAAAAGAGAAATTTTTTATCTGAAAGAAAAGTTTCTGCAGCTAAAGGCTCTTGAAAATCGTCATTTAAGCGTTTCCCTTTAAGAGAGGTTTTTACATTAACGATTTTCTATCATGTAACTATTATATTAATGAAGTCAGCAGTGTCTTTGGTTTTATCAATTTTAGTTCTGAATTTTATTAAGGCCTGTTTTACGAAAGGATTAAAAACTTTAAGGGCCAGTGAAACATTTTGCCTTTCTATATTAGTAGGAAACAGCTTTTAAATTTAGAAATTGCCAACCTTCAACATTTTATCGTGTTCTAATTGGTGAAGTGTTTTGAGGGATTGAAAAGCAGCTGCCTTTTCAACGCCACTATCAAAGTCAGGATAATATAGTGTTTGGTCTGGTTTTGGATTGAGCCAGTTATTTCGGATACATTTGAGCAAGTGTACAGAGTCGAATAAATAAAAAAGAGGGCGCGTTTTATCTGTAGAGTGAGGATAAACAATACTTAAGCATCTCTTATTAGAAAACTTACTCATTGCTTTACTGTTTATAGCATTATTGTCACTAATAACACAAAATACCTTGTATCCAATTTCCTCCAACTTAGTTATTACTTCCTTAATTAATGAAAAAAGCAGAAGGTGGTCAATTTTGGAAGTAGGACTGATATGCACAACTTCTTTTACGCTTGACATAATACTAGATATCATAAACACAAAAGCTGAATTTGCTAAACAAGCAGAGTTATAAGCAGAACCAACTATATTTCCTGCTTTATAATCCAGAAATGGTGTAATATGGATTTCGTCCATCAATAATATAATATATTTTTCACGGTCCGATAATAACTTAAATAGGTTTCTTGCATAGTTAAAGTACATATTTCTTTCTTCCGTTGTAGGGTCTGTCAACAAAGAACTGCAAATTGATTTACTGTATCGAATGAGAATATAAGTACGCCAAAATGTCTCAAGTACCTGTAAGCATGAGGACTTATTATTACAAGGATCGAGGCTAAAATCATAGTATTATTTGAATAACGATATCTTGCCTTGTTTGATGTATGTAATTTTATTTGCTCGGATATATAAGCTAAAGCATTTTTTTTTAAACTGTCGTCCTCCTCATCTGAAATATTTGCCACCAATGAATCTAATAAGTTTGAAATGTGTTTTAAAACAGTTTTATTTTCATCGCGTTTTTCAGCATAATTTTCTTCAGAGTTTTTGTCAATATTATATAACAAATCTTTGACTTCATTTATATTATTAGAAGTAAATGGGGTCGTTAAACCTGGTTTAATGTCATTTCGGGCAATTTGTATTTCGCAGCCACGCAAAAATGTTTCAACTTGTAAGTCAGTATTTATTATTACAGAATATGTTATTACAGGCCCAGGAGAATATTTTAATTTAAGCAATGTAACTCTTTAATCGTCACAAATTTTAAACCAACCTTCGGGTAAATGAAACAAGTTTAAAACTGCAAGAAACTTTTAAAAATAAGTGTACATAAATTATTTTTGCAAAGATTTGCAAATTCTACTTTACTATTTCTAATTGCCTTGGCAAAATTCTCATTTTCCAGTTCTTGGACTTTTTCATCGCGACTTCGGGCAGTTGAACAGTTTTTAATAAATAAGAAGGACAGTTGGGGAGTTGTGAGGGTACATCTTTACGTTTTAGTCTAGGAATTTTTAAATTTGAGGTTATGGTCAGACCGGTTTGTGAATCCGTTGCAATAGAACAATTTATTATATTTTCTTTAACAAAATGCAACTCACAGACTCTGCTGGAGTTCGTTGGCGAAAAATTCTCCCGGTGAATAGCTGTAACCCATTTAGCAGACATGGCGACGTCCGTTGGAAAACGAAACAAGTGTACCTTAGGTCCATTTTTATAATTTCCGCGACATCGCGGCACACAACACGAATACGGCATTGTTAATATACCGGTAACACTGCTAAAACGCACCACAACACACGAATATCACACAAATTCTCACTATCTCCAGCAAAAAGGGAGAAAACACGAAATATAAGCAAAACAACACCTTGACACGGCGTACAAGCGGGAATACCTCGCTGTGCTTACGTCACGAGATAATTACGTCAGAGAGCCGGGTCCTTATATCTCGGTGTTGTTGGTGGAGCTCGCAGTGTCGACCGAGCTCGCAGATCTTCTGGCGCCAACGTGGGTGGCTTACTCACTTGGACCGCTTGTTCTCTATAAACATCACCTCGCCCAGAAGATTAATCGACAATATTTGGAGGTTGAGATAACAAATGATACATGGGTGTAGCCCTCGATGGCGAACGAGCTCGCAGAACTTCTGGCGCCAACGTGGATGGCTTACCCACTTGGACCGCTTGTTCTATAGAAACATCATCTCGCGCAGAAGATTGATCGACAATATTTGGAGGTTGAGATAACAAATGATACATGGGTGTAGCTCTCGATTGCGAACGAGCTCGCAGAACTTCTGGCGCCAACGTGGGTGGCTTACCCACTTGGGCCGCTTGTTCTCTAGAAACGTCATCTCGCCCAGAAGATTGACCGACAATACTTGGACGTTGAGATAACCGCATGCGGAGTGCGTTAATCTCGTGCATTGCGTCATCAATATGCACCGTTGATTCGAACAAAGACTCAACATTATCCATCTCGGAAGCACCCGACAAAGCGTCTTTATTCACACACATGAATTCGTCAAAAAGTGTTAAGGAAAACTGATAAGCCGCAGAGAATTTTAGCGCATGCTCTGGGTTTTGAATGGCTTCTTTAGCCACTTCTAATGTGGATTTCAGGCGATATAATGTCAGCTTTGCAATTAAAACTGCTCTATTCACTGTGCACGGCATGGCGTATGATGAAATAGAGCAGTTGCTTTAAAATAAAAAGGTAAATGAAGAACAAATGTTGAAATACGACCCTGTCGAAATTACATGCCCTACAACGATATTTAAGAGAACTAAATGTTTTAGATTAAGAAATAACCGTAAAAATGCATACGCCTGTACACACAAGGGTATTAACGGCAATGAAACCCACGTGCTAATACAACATAACTACTTATATGTTACTACTCCTAGAAATTTACAAAAATGTAACACAGAGCACTGTTTCATTTCTTTACCAATCTAATGTTACACGCAACCAATGTAAGAATTAATAAAAAGAAAAAATAATCCGGCTCGAAGGACCAAACTAATGAAACGGTTGATTCGTTACGTTCTTCGATAGCTCTTGCATGAACGGTTGCATGTACATCAGGGGTTACATGGTAAAGAAAACATTAACGCGGGTTAATTAAATTAATTTATTGCACAATGGGCAAAGTTATACAGACAAAAATAAACAGAAGCGGTGTAATACAAACAAAATACCTTTTCTTGCCGGGGACGTCGTTGATGGGCAGCTCGATGTGTTTCGGGAACCTTTTTTCTTCACAGAGTAAATAAATGACTTGTTGCACAGATGGAAAATAAGGAGCAGCCTCATGCTCTGGTACCTGCAGTTTGTAGCACTTAAATGTCCACACGGTTTCCAACACTTTTCAGAAGGTTGCGTGGCTGATACGGGCCTGTCTGCACCTAATGCCCAGGGGACAACAAAGGACTCGAACCGTGAGTGCGAACTAAAAAACGATCATCGATGAAATGGGACTCTTGCAGCGTTCTTGATTCCGAAGTATCGATGTGCTTCGGGGTCAAAAAGGGGTAGGCGGCCTCTTTAGCCAATCAGACGCTGTTCGAAAACGTAGATCTCCAGGGTGACATCTTCGGGTTGACCATCATTGTTTGATATGCCCAGGGTGACCAACTGTGTTTTGGTGTCCATAGTCGGCACGTGCGTGTGGCTAAAAAGGTGTCGAAAATAACGACGGAAGGCAGAGTGTAAAAAAGTGGGGAATATTGCCAATATTTCAAAAACTACTAAACATATTTTTTTGACACTTGGTATATTGATGTTCTTAAATTTAATACTCTGTTGACAAGTAAAAAAGTATGTGTAATTATACAGGATGACTCAGAAATAATACATACATTTTTATTTCAAATAGAACACCTGTATGTTTTTGCATTTTCTGAATGTACATCTAATTTAAGGTCTAATTGTATTTGAAGTTTTTTTTTCTATTTTCATTCACTAATGAAAAAATGGTTGTTAAAAACAATTTTCAAAAATTGTTAATATTTCGAAAACTACGGAATATATTTTTTTGACACTTGGTATATCGATGTATTTAAGTTCAATACACTTTTGACAAGTAAAAAAGTATGTGTAACTATACAGGTCGCTTAGAAATAATACCAACTTTGTTATTAGAAATGGAACACCTGTATATTTTGCAGATTCTAATAAGCATTTAAGAGATAAATTCAATGGTGTAAGTTTTAAGATGTTTATTTGTCACAATGAGACATTAATGTACTCAAACCGAATTCAGTGACATGAATACACTGAAACTATGAAGATAAGTAATGTCATTTCTAATGTTGCTGGGTGCCTTATCTGCAATGATAAATTTGACAGTTTTTGTCAAATGTTCGGGTCCATAGAATTTATCATAAAAGAAGGATATAGTACAGGAAAGATATATTAAAATAATGTGTAATACCGACAAATATATTGTAATGTATATTTATTTCAACTGCAAGCCATCCTACCCAGTGGCGATTTCTCCTAGTGAGCTAGGTGTGCGCCGCACACCCTAAAATATAATTAAAATGTGCACAGTTAAATATGTTTTATTTCTTTTTCCCTTAGTCTTAATACACTACATATGTTATGACAATCGATTTAATTTACTTATTTGATTTCATAAATAGTCGGTTAATAGTGACTTGGAATGAAGTCGGCACCACGTCTTCATTCAGAAAATATGAGTAGGTCAATAGCAACTGGGAATGAATTCGGGTTAGGTGTGCGTTGTTATTTCCGAACAACTTCACTCGACAGAGCTGTATTGGTATACAATACAGTCCCCCACCCATGTGTTTAAAATAGTAAGGAAATACCATTCGTTTTAACACTGCAGTGAGTGGTAAAAATACCGCTCAAGACAAATGAATGGAACGCCGGTTTAACAAACGTTGTGATAGCATTATTTACAAACATTACAACTGCGCTTGCCTGGACCACAGTATTCTAGAATCAAAGACTATAATACATTTTAGTAAATTTTCTTAGAAAAAATTCACTAATGGGGAGATCTCGACTTTTGAATTTTGAAAAATTGTTTGCAAATGAGCGCGAACTAGGACCCTTAGAACTCATATCCGGAGTCAGTTTCAATTTTTATATATAAGAATTTAATTTGAGTCAAGTTTTAAAATATAGAAATTTTTGATTAAAATGAACAAAACTGATTTCAAGTACCATCCATATTTCTAGAAATTGTAATGGTACATAATGAGGTGAGGTAATTTTGGAGATTAGAAATCAGATGACAGAACTTTAGAACAAATGACATTTAGATTAAAATTTAGTCAAAATTGCATCATTTGCAGTAACAAGTTTTAGACTTATTTGTAAGATGCTTTGTACTATTTATATAACAATAAACTATATATATATATATATATATATATATATATATATATATATATATATATATATATATATATATATATATATATATATATATATATATATACATAGGTATCACACCGATAACTCAAAATATAATCGGCCGATTTTGATAAAATTTGGCATGTACCTTCCTTCTGTAAATGTATTGTATAATTTCGTTAGTCAGGAAAATCGGACGAGGTTTTCCGGGAAAATTTTGAGTTTTTATTCGAAAAAAATTTGTATCTCAAAAAATAAAAAAGATAAAATAACCAAATTTGGTAGGTAGGTTTACGATATAAAAATTAAACTATACACCAAAATTTAGATTTCTATGTTGCAAGATAAAAAAGTTATAATAAAATATTTTGTGCCAGATCATTTCTATGAAAATTCACTACCATAACGCACTTGCTGCATCCAGGATTTTTACACATTTTATTATTTAGTACCATATTAACATTGAACTACTTTTAATGTTTACAGTTTTCACCCCGTTCCGGACAGTGCTAACGCTAACACAAATTTGTGTGAAGAGAAGTTTAAAGTTTTAAGTGACTTTTTAATTTGTTAGTGTTGCAGTGGGAAATTAATTTATTTATCTACGTATCATTCTTATATAGGTCGAATATATATATATGTGTGTGTGTGTGTGTGTGTACATTTAGTGTTAATAATTTTTAAAACCACCACTAACAGCAACTCGTTACCGCACACCCGAACATTTTGGTCAGGAGACGCCACTGATCCTACCGAAATGTGATTGTACAGGATACGGATACTAACTTCGTCCACTGTTAAAATATTTGCCTAGCATAATATTGATTCCAAACGAGACATCGTAATACCTGAAAGATCTATTACAGGCAAAATTCTATCACAATATTCTTCTAGGCAGAGAAAGGGACACTAAATGCGTTCTATTGTAAACAGATAATATGAGAGAAAAACAGATGTGGTACAGCATACTGTGTAGGATGTAATGGAAGTTGTATCAAGAAATGCCTAGTACACTAAGAGCATGGTAAAAAAAAATTTACATTACAGGAATAAAGCATCAAGCATCCTTGCATATTACAGGCCAACTGAACAATCTATAATCCAATGTACCTGGCACTCTGCCTGTGTTGCCGCTGTTCATAATTTTTACCTGCTGTGGAAAATATTTTACTCCCTGTAACTTTATATGTTTAAGTAATATGTATAATATTAAGCAAAATGTATTCACACCACCAGTTCTAATATAATGATTATTAAATATTACTTAAAAAAGCTATAGTTATAAAAATGGTAATTGGATATTTCAGGAAACTTTATATATGTATGATAAATAGTATGATCTCCAAAAGAGATATAGATAATATCGGGTAGTACATGTTCACATATGCACAATAAGCCAAAGGCTGCGGTGCTATCGGGGCGGCAAAGACGCGGACGGGCCCTAAGGGAAAAAAACCTGTTTGCATAAAATCAATGAAAATGTGTACAAAGAGATACCCAGCGTAATTTTTTATTATACTTACTTTTTTTTACATCGTCGGAAACGTATCGCTATTTCTCCAAAAGATGAAATTCAATTTTTGATGTGGTCAGACGATAATAATGAAATTAATATAAGAAATTGTTTTCTAATCATGCAAACGTTTTTGATTATTTTATCGTTCAAGTATCTTATCATCACCCTGTCAAAAATAAACTTCCACTTAATGCGAATCATTTAAATTATTTTCTAAAATATTTTTTATGTGTTAAGTCTATTTCTATGTGGATTTTTTCCTAATAAGTTTGAGAAAATGTTGATACAGTAATTTACTAGAAAAGTTGAAGATGTATAATTTCATTCAATTTATTACTATATGATTAGGATTCCTAATAGACTAATGCACAGTTGTGTTGTGTGTTTTTTATTTACCTACCGTCAGTCTCTTTCCGCGATTATGGCCAATCACCAACAACAGGGAAGAGTTTTACCTCACCAATCTGTACATTTTGCCAAACTCCTTTCTTTTTGTAACGAGGATAGGGAGGTGCGAACATGGTATGGACACGGGTCTGAGGGCTTTAAGTCACGTCCGAAGAACGGAGCATGCTCACATTCAGCTTGCTGAAACACTATGGTGGCTTCGGGAGATGTAAAACTATAGTTTGTGCTGTAATGTTTTAAGGAAATAAATGTGTTCCTCGCCTCAGCGCGCCCGGATGTCGAATCCAAGCCTTTTGCACAAACGGCTCATGCTCTATCCGTTATGGCACTGAGGCTACTAATGTCAGACAGCTTTGATAAACAATAATCAGGTAATTGGTAGTTACAATTCATTACTCACTGATTATTACTTATGTTGCACAAAAACAAGTGTGCTCTTTTTTAATTCTGTGAAAATTTGTTAATTAACCAAGAACATGTTTTTTGGTGCAACAAAACTAATAATCATCATTAATTTTATTCTTTTATTAGTTTATGATTCTTGGACAAAACTTTGTGAAACCGGGGATAAGAGATGACTTTTTTGGTATCACTTCTGTTGTTCAAGAAATACAGCAAATAAATACATTTGGTCTTGTTTGGTGTTCCAAAAACAATTTCAATAGACTTAGAGAGGTCTACAGGCAGTGAAATTGACCGCAAAGGCGAGTTGTCAAAAAAAAAAAAAAGAAATAAATTCGTAGGAATTTCTATCCTAAATATACAATTTCTAGGGTAGTATTTTGCTAAAATAAGCAGCTAATGAAATGTGTAAATATTTTATATCATAGTATAGTATTTGAATGAAACTACGTGAAATAAGTGACGATTTTCTAGGAAGTAAAAGTGCCAGGTGGTCGGTATTTGTCATTTTAGAAATATCAATCACATGAATGTAGCCCTTTTTTGTGTTTTTTTATCAGTCACAAACACACACCGAAAATTGTACTATATTAATAATATAAAATATATAAAACAAATGTACGTGTAACTATATGTCAGTATTTTTTAAACATATTTATGGGAATGCATATAAATACGTCTCTGCACACATGCGTGAAATATATATATTTGTGTGTGTGTGTGTGTGTGTGTGTGTGTGTGTGCATGGGTGTGTGTGTGCGTATATATATATATATATATATATATATATATATATATATATATATATATATATATATATATATATATATATATTGATATAGTAAGTTATTTGCTGCACAGACTTTCGAAGCCCTTTCGTTTAGTGCCAATTGTTATAGAATTTCAAAAAATGTAATAAGCTATGGATTTTAAATTTAATTTAATATATAGAATTGATATATATATATATATATATATATATATATATATATATATATATATATATATATATATATATATATTTAGTTTTTTAGTTATATTTTAGGTATCTTAGCTTTTAACTTTTATTTTCCTGTAAAGTTTAGTGAAATGTGTTGTAAATGTTATTATGAAATATATGTATTTGTGTATGTAACTTACACCTGGATGTACTCAATGTATTTTTATTTTTTTTCCTGTTTAACACACAGAAAACAACCAATCACATATATGAACTGCCTCTCAACTCAGGGAGCTTAGTAAGCAAGTGGGTTCCAGTCCCCTTTGGTTTCTTTTTTTTTTATTTTTTGTAATTTCGAAATATTCTGCCCTATCTAATTTCAGTTCTTTCCTTCCAAATACTCATATATGTGTAAAAGAAAACAAAATAAGGCAAAGGTTTCAAATGATCACCAAACTTAATATTTATTACACTTAAATATATGACAAAAAACCTAAACCTTATGTATTACTTATACCTATTTGAATTTTACACTATAAAAGGGAACGAAAGAAAATAAAATAAATGTTAACGGTACCGACACCTATTGGTGTTTATATTAATTCCACTGTATTGTGGCACTTAGTCAATAGACACAGAGTTCCACGCTGACTATCAGTTAGTTATAGCCAAAAGATCCCCTGCCTCTATAAGTATCTTGAATGTCGTATAAAAACCAAAGCACAGTTTATGTACTTATTTTTTTTAGCGAGTTTTATTACTCCTTTTAGTTTTACACTACTCACTCAGACTGCTGCTGCCTCTGCTGCCTCTCCTGTATTTGCTGAGTCGGACTATCGGATCAGCGACCCTCTAGATTTTTGTATCCTCTAGACTAAATTTTCTCCTCTTGCTACTATCCCTTTTCAAACCCCTTCTATCTAATTTCTCAAACTATATCCTTATTACCAAAAATTCCCATCTAATAACTTAATGACAATTTCAAACTTTTTTCATCTCAAAAATTTTAATCTGATACTTTTATCAAAATTTTTCCATCTGTTTATTCTTTTTCATACGTAACCAGCGTAACTAATCAAAAAACTGTTATCTGCCTGCTTCAAATAAAATATCCTAACAAATTTTAACACAATAATCGTTTTTCATCATCTCCTCGGATACATACATACTTCTGATTGTTGTTAGTCAATGAGAGAATAATTAACCTAACTATAATTTTAGTGTCAGTTTGACGTCTGTCCTAAATAAAAAACAGCTGACTTAAACATAGGTTATGACATGACATTTCTTACAATTTAACACTCAAATTTTGACATCTTACTATTCTTAAAGCTAACAATATCCTTAATTCTAACAAACAATAACATCTTAAATTACATAACAGCTATCAAACAATAATACCTTAAACTATCTAATTAAACTGGTCATACCTTTACACCTGCCTTGCCTCCTTTCAACACATATATATATATATATATATCTGTAAAATTTAGTTTCTCCCTGCCTTACAGTGCAAAAACATTGCATACACCAAAGGTAAGTTGTTGTTTGTGTTTGTGTATATATGTATATGTGGCCCCCTTTAGTAACCATATCAAATCCCCAATAATAAATTTTTACTGCTTTAGAGGCTTGCCTTCTGAAGCTAGGAAAAATTTTTTATTCACGCTTTTAGTTTATAGCAATATAATCTTTTCCTCCCTTAATACATTTTTTTAGCATTTCAGAAACAGTCACTGCCATTCCTGTAAGAAGTTATGCTGTGTAATCAGAACTATCATCTGAGACCCAAGTGATCTAGCTGCGAACATGAGAAGTTATTATATTTAAGTGTCAGATGCACTTATGCATGAGAGACATTATTGTGCTTATAAGCATGTTTAAAAAGATACTAGCGTGCCTACAATTTAGAGGAACACTAGCGTGCCTTTAATAGTTTTATAAGAACACCGCTGTGCCAATATTTTGTCAATTATGTTTTTGAAGACCACTGCTGTGCCCACAATTATTTTAAGAAAAATACTACTGTGTCTGCAAATTTCTGCTACTGTCGAATACTGATCCTGTTGTCATTATTGCTGCATGTTTGTTCCAGCTTCACAAGTGTTCAGTTCTTCGAAGTGTTTATGGCCTTTATTTAAAATAGTGCTTCGTTAGTTTACGTGCTTTTAATAAAATATGTGTCATGTCAGTGCTTTGTTCGTCTAGGATTTCTTCAACTTATATTCCTTTTTTTAATGTCACGTTTGCCCAAGCAACGTTCGACTTAGTTATTAAGTCTGCATGCTGCATGTTATATGAAATGCCATCAACATCAAATGAAAAATGTTGTTAATTGACTATGTCAAGGCTAAATTTAGTTTTAAGTATCCCCCCAAGTAAAGTAAGAAATTATCTCTTGCTTTTCAAATTCCTTGTTGTTTAACTTATCTCTTTATCATCATTATTTTTTATTTATTATTATTACCGAGTTTCCCTTTTCTCATTGCGTGTGTTCGTACACGTGATAATTAACCGATTTCTATAACGACATGTTCGTATATACCCCCATATTTGGACTATTTTTTCTATTGCTGCTGCCATTGTAAGTTTCTATATGTTTCTTTTTGATATTAGGTCCTTTCCTTTTTCAATTCGTTTTATTCTTCTGATACCCAACTTTCCTTTTTTATTATTAATCTGAAACTACTGTTTATCAGTCACTATATGTTCCTTTTACTTGACTTTTTCATCTCATTCCCCTATATCTTGCAACTACTGTGCATATAATCATCTATATCTATTTTCATTATCTCAATATGCCCTCTATGGGTTTACATATTCACTGGTTAGCTTCTCCATCTATTAAATTCATTTCACTGTTCGTACATATATATTTTTGACTTTTCCAATTATTCCTTGTTTCAGACGTCCTTATTTAGTTGTCTATCCTACTAAATGTTCCATAATTTTAACGAATTTTACATAATTGGCCTTGATATCTGTTTTCTTCATATATTTTTCTTTCTTTTTCCTCATTTGTTGGCAGCTCTGGTCCTCTTATCTTGGGTTTAAACTTGTCCCCACTACTTCGTTGGTTTCCGTTCGTATATGTCTTGTTTGACGTGCATTTCTACTGCTTGTTTGTCGTGAGATTCTTCCCCACGCTTAGCTGTTTACTAACGTTATCTACCTCGGTTTTGAATTTGCCTATACTCTTCTTTCATGCTTGACATTTGCTTTAAATTTTGAATTTTGGCGTGTTATTTGGTCGAACTAGCTTTGGTACAGTTGATAGACTTAATCCAGGTCTGCAATTTTGAATTTTGATTGTTATGTTATTTCAAAAATGTTGGTGAGTTTAAAGACTTCCCAGGTCATTCATCTCATTCTAGTTCATTAATTCTTCGTAGTCGTTTCATATTTTGTTGCTGCGTAGTCTCCATATCCGTTATGTGGTCTTCTCCACTGCTCATGATTGTTATCAGACTCTTCTGCCTGTCTTGCATCGTATTCCATGCTAGAATCGTCTTTGTAGGTATCCTCGTTTCTCTGGCATTTATACCTATTCGTGCCATCGTTGCCATCCTTGTTTTCACGTCTATACCTCTTATTTCCTATACGTTTCCGTTTAAATTTGTCACCCTTATTCCTTATTTCTTCTAGGCATTCTTGTTTCTTTTTGTTTCTTCTATTCCCCATTGCTCTTGTCTATTTTGGCCCAAAACATTCTTCTACTTCTTCTCTCAGACTTTTATTTCCCAATGTCAGCTTTACATCTGGCTCTTCTCTTAGATTCTCCAAATTTCCATTCGTTTCTCTTAATCTCTCTTCCATTTTGGTTTCATATCTGTTTCTTTTATGTTTGCGCATCTTTCTAGGCCCTCTCATTCGCTGATTTCTTTCATTCACTCTCTCTATGATTTTATCCATCGGTTCATCATCATTTGCTTTGATTTTCTCTATTATTATCTTGCGTACTACATCCATCTTTGTCTCTACTTTACTTTCAAACTTTCGTACTGCCTCGCTTATCTCTTCCATCTCCATTTCTACATCTTTTTTCACTTCTTGTACACTTTTTTCAACTTTCTCTGTGATATTTCTATCTATATTATCCAATCTCTCAATCATCTGCCTCATATTCTGCTCTTGTTCAACAAATTTCTCAGTCATACTTTCTTTTATCTTGTTTATATTATCCTCTTGTCTTTCGAACCTGTCATTCATATTTAGTTTCATGCTATACATATCCCCTTTCATTTCTTTCTTACTTTCATTTATGTCTTGTTTTAGGCCATTTATGCTTTCATTCATTTTCTCATTCATAATTTTATTGCTTTCATTTATATTATTAACATTTGCATTCATACTATTCATGCTCTGCATTAATTTCATGAACATTTCATTGTTACTGTCAGGTTTTTCGTTTGTCGTATTTGTGTCGTCTACTTTGTCTCCGTCAGGTGTCTGTTCTTCTATTGATGTTTCTTCTCCTGTTTGTACCATTCCTTCTGCTTGTTCTTCCACATTTTCACCAACTTCTTGATCATATCTTCTCTCTTGATCTATTTCCATACTTTCCTGCTGTTCATGTTCTCTTTCGTCTCTCCTGTCCTGTCTGTCCTTTGACGTGGTCATTTTTCTTCCCCTAGGCATTTTCTCGACTTCCTTATTATGTTTTGTTTATTTATTTATTTTTTTAATTTATTTTACTCGTGGACCTCGAAAGCTCCCACGTTTAGGCGACAATTGATATAGTAAGTTAATTTAGGAAGATTAAAGTCCCACGTAGTAATAATTTAATCTATCTAGGAAAATTATAGTCCCACGTTTTTGGGCGCTAATTGATATAGTAAGTTATTTGCTGCACAGACTTTCGAAGCCCTTTCGTTTAGTGCCAATTGTTATAGAATTTCAAAAAATGTAATAAGCTATGGATTTTAAATTTAATTTAATATATAGAATTGATATATATATATATATATATATATATATATATATATATATATATATATATATATATATATATATATATATATTTAGTTTTTTAGTTATATTTTAGGTATCTTAGCTTTTAACTTTTATTTTCCTGTAAAGTTTAGTGAAATGTGTTGTAAATGTAGTTATTATGAAATATATGTATTTGTGTATGTAACTTACACCTGGATGTACTCAATGTATTTTTATTTTTTTTCCTGTTTAACACACAGAAAACAACCAATCACATATATGAACTGCCTCTCAACTCAGGGAGCTTAGTAAGCAAGTGGGTTCCAGTCCCCTTTGGTTTCTTTTTTTTTTTATTTTTTGTAATTTCGAAATATTCTGCCCTATCTAATTTCAGTTCTTTCCTTCCAAATACTCATATATGTGTAAAAGAAAACAAAATAAGGCAAAGGTTTCAAATGATCACCAAACTTAATATTTATTACACTTAAATATATGACAAAAAACCTAAACCTTATGTATTACTTATACCTATTTGAATTTTACACTATAAAAGGGAACGAAAGAAAATAAAATAAATGTTAACGGTACCGACACCTATTGGTGTTTATATTAATTCCACTGTATTGTGGCACTTAGTCAATAGACACAGAGTTCCACGCTGACTATCAGTTAGTTATAGCCAAAAGATCCCCTGCCTCTATAAGTATCTTGAATGTCGTATAAAAACCAAAGCACAGTTTATGTACTTATTTTTTTTAGCGAGTTTTATTACTCCTTTTAGTTTTACACTACTCACTCAGACTGCTGCTGCCTCTGCTGCCTCTCCTGTATTTGCTGAGTCGGACTATCGGATCAGCGACCCTCTAGATTTTTGTATCCTCTAGACTAAATTTTCTCCTCTTGCTACTATCCCTTTTCAAACCCCTTCTATCTAATTTCTCAAACTATATCCTTATTACCAAAAATTCCCATCTAATAATTTAATGACAATTTCAAACTTTTTTCATCTCAAAAATTTTAATCTGATACTTTTATCAAAATTTTTCCATCTGTTTATTCTTTTTCATACGTAACCAGCGTAACTAATCAAAAAACTGTTATCTGCCTGCTTCAAATAAAATATCCTAACAAATTTTAACACAATAATCGTTTTTCATCATCTCCTCGGATACATACATACTTCTGATTGTTGTTAGTCAATGAGAGAATAATTAACCTAACTATAATTTTAGTGTCAGTTTGACGTCTGTCCTAAATAAAAAACAGCTGACTTAAACATAGGTTATGACATGACATTTCTTACAATTTAACACTCAAATTTTGACATCTTACTATTCTTAAAGCTAACAATATCCTTAATTCTAACAAACAATAACATCTTAAATTACATAACAGCTATCAAACAATAATACCTTAAACTATCTAATTAAACTGGTCATACCTTTACACCTGCCTTGCCTCCTTTCAACACATATATATCTGTAAAATTTAGTTTCTCCCTGCCTTACAGTGCAAAAACATTGCATACACCAAAGGTAAGTTGTTGTTTGTGTTTGTGTATATATGTATATGTGGCCCCCTTTAGTAACCATATCAATATATATATATATATATATATATATATATATATATATATATATATGTTCAGAAAGATTTCCGCGGTCTTTAATGTGAGACATGCTTGGTTCTCGGGTTAAACCGCGTCCAGAATTTATGGAAACTCGACGTTTCGGCTCCTGTTTTGGAGCCATTTTCAAGAGGTAAAGGAAATATGTAAGGACACTCTAAGGCCTCAATCTGCCTACTCCTTAGAGTGATGGACAAAGGTGGGTAAAGGAAATATGTAAGGACACTCTAAGGCCTCAATCTGCCTACTCCTTAGAGTGGTGGACAAATGTGGGTAAAGGAAATATGTAAGGACACTCTAAGGCCTCAATCTGCCTACTCCTTAGAGTGATGGACAAAGGTGGGTAAAGGAAATATGTAAGGACACTCTAAGGCCTCAATCTGCCTACTCCTTAGAGTGGTGGACAAAGGTAGGTAAAGGAAATATGTAAGGACACTCTAAGGCCTCAATCTGCCTACTCCTTAGAGTGGTGGATAAAGGTAGGTTGGGTTGTTGTAGCTCGATTACGGGGCCTCAATCTGCCTACTCCCCAAATCTCGCTGGAGATCGTCTGTGAGGTCTCAGTGTGTTCAACCCTAGGCCTCAGAGAGATCTGGCAGTTCGTTGCAAGTCTTGTCTTATATAGGTCGTTTCGTCTACCTGTTGCGTCATCAGTGAAAGTAGTGGGGTCACCGTCAATTAAGTGGGGGGATAATGATGCAACAAAATTGTCTGTGGAATTCATTTCCCTTTTGTGTGTTTGCAAAGAAGATAAAATAGGTTTCCAAGTAGTCGGAAGGCGAAGACCATCATCTCTCTTATTTAAACAATCGGGACGTTTTTCAATCTCGATTGCTTCGCGGATAATTCTCGTTTTGAAATTGTAAACCGGTGCTATTGTTTTGGCATTATCGAAGTCTATTTTGTGCCCTGTATGAATATGATGCATGGCCAGCGTCGATGAGGGGTCGGATTTTCTAACTGAGAGGGTGTGTTCGTATATTCTATTGTGGATGCGTCTGTTTGTTTGTCCTACGTAAGTTCGGGAACAGTCGGAACAAGGAATTTCGTAACTCCGTGGGATTCGTTTGGAATCGTATCCTTGGGAGTTTTTATAAGATTTGATAGTTTTTGGTCTGTTGTGAATACGGTTTTGATATTATGGGTTCTGAAAATTCGGCTGATTTTGTCGGTGACACCTTTAATGTATGGTAAAAACGCTGTGTGTTGTTGTGTGGACGCTGTTTGTTCTTGTTGTGGTGTAGTGGTTTGTTGTTGTGCGTTTCTAATGTTTCGTAGTATGTGATTGTTGTCGTATCCGTTTTCTAGCAATGTCTGTCTTAAAAAGTTTAATTCTGTCTGTTTGTTGTTGTTGTCCGTTAGTCTAAGGGATCGTGTTACTAATGTTCGAACCACGGAATTTAGTTGCGATGGGTGATGGTGAGATTGGGCGTTAAGATACCGATTAGTGTGGGTTGGTTTTCGGTAGACAGTGTAAGAAAATCCTCTGACTGGGTTTTTAGTGATGCGTACATCTAAGAAAGGCAAAGAAAAATTATTTTCCATTTCCATGGTGAACTGGATTTGGGGGTTGATGTTATTTAGGTAAGAAAGGAATTCGTCTAGAGATTCTTTGCCGTGTGGCCAGACAGCGAAAATGTCGTCAACGTATCTTAACCAACACGTTGGTTTAAGTTGGGATGAATTGAGGGCTTGTGTCTCGAAGTTTTCCATGAAAATGTTGGCCAATGCAGGAGAGAGGGGTGAACCCATTGGAGCACCTCGAACTTGTTTGTAAAATTTGTTTTGAAAAAGGAAATAAGTGTTAGATGTGCAGTGTTCCACAAGAGCTAAGGTATCGTGGGAAATTTTGTGTTTATTTTTGAGAATGTCAAGGGTTTCAAATAGAGGTATATTGGTGAATAAGGAAACTATATCAAAGCTAACTAGGATGTCGTTTTGAGAAATGGTGTTGTTTTGAAGAAGGTCGATGAAATGGGTGGAGTTTTTGACATAGGATGTAGCGTTTTCTACTAATGGTTGGAGAGTTTTGGCTAGATGTTTTGCAAGTTTTTGTGTGGGTGAACGGTGGGCACTTACGATAGGGCGAAGGGGAATATCAGGCTTATGGATTTTTGGGAGACCATATTTTCTAGGGATGCGAGATGATTTTTCGCGGGGGATTAGTTCTTTTTTGAGGTCAGGATTGAGTTGGGAGTTGTTGATGATAGTTTTGGTTTTCTTTTCCAGATAAGTTGTAGGGTCGTTAGGGATTTGTTTGTAGTCTGTGTTGTTTAGTATATTGTCCATCTTTTGTATATAGTCTGTTTTGTCAAGTATGACTGTAGCGTTGCCTTTGTCTGCTGGTAGGATTATAATTTCTGTGTTTCGGTTTAGGTCTCTGATTGACTGTCGTTCGTGAGGAGAAAGGTTGGAAGGTGGAAGTTTGGCAGAACGTAATATTCTTGCAATGTCGTCTCGTAATTCCAGCTTCGTCAGTCGGTAAGTGTGTTATTGCATCTTCTGATTGAGAAATTATCTTTTCTATTGGGATGAATTTAGGGGTTGGTGCAAAATTAAAACCTTTGGATAGGACTTTGATGGCGACGTCACTTATGGTGGAATTTGAAAGGTTGTGAACTACTATAGGAGGATTGGCATTATGTGTGTGTTGTGTGAGATTTTTGTTGTCTAGAAGCTGCTGTAATTTTCTTTTTTGTACGTCCGTCTTTTGTTGTGTAACATGTTCTGATTTACTATGTGAGAGTCTGTCTAGAGTGTCCCAAAGTGTAGGGTGTATTTTGTATGTGTGTATTTTTATGTACGTGTCGTAAAGCAGTGTGTTGGTAGTGTTAAGGTGTCGTCTTGTCTCGTGAATGGAATTTCTAAGGAGAGCAAAGCCTGTTCGTTTTAAAATGTTGGAGACGTTATGTGATTTGCTGTGATGTTTAAGTTGAAAAGATTTTGGGACCACGTGATGATCACGGCAGGCTTTTAGAAAGGTGAGGTCACAAAGGAGACGGGATTTGCGGATAAGGAGTTTGGTGAAAATTTTGGTAGAAGATAAAAGTTCCTCCCCGTAGAGGCGAATTAAATGTTCAGAAAGATTTCCGCGGTCTTTAATGTGAGACATGCTTGGTTCTCGGGTCGAGACACAAGCCCTCAATTCATCCCAACTTAAACCAACGTGTTGGTTAAGATACGTTGACGACATTTTCGCTGTCTGGCCACACGGCAAAGAATCTCTAGACGAATTCCTTTCTTACCTAAATAACATCAACCCCCAAATCCAGTTCACCATGGAAATGGAAAATAATTTTTCTTTGCCTTTCTTAGATGTACGCATCACTAAAAACCCAGTCAGAGGATTTTCTTACACTGTCTACCGAAAACCAACCCACACTAATCGGTATCTTAACGCCCAATCTCACCATCACCCATCGCAACTAAATTCCGTGGTTCGAACATTAGTAACACGATCCCTTAGACTAACGGACAACAACAACAAACAGACAGAATTAAACTTTTTAAGACAGACATTGCTAGAAAACGGATACGACAACAATCACATACTACGAAACATTAGAAACGCACAACAACAAACCACTACACCACAACAAGAACAAACAGCGTCCACACAACAACACACAGCGTTTTTACCATACATTAAAGGTGTCACCGACAAAATCAGCCGAATTTTCAGAACCCATAATATCAAAACCGTATTCACAACAGACCAAAAACTATCAAATCTTATAAAAACTCCCAAGGATACGATTCCAAACGAATCCCACGGAGTTTACGAAATTCCTTGTTCCGACTGTTCCCGAACTTACGTAGGACAAACAAACAGACGCATCCACAATAGAATATACGAACACACCCTCTCAGTTAGAAAATCCGACCCCTCATCGACGCTGGCCATGCATCATATTCATACAGGGCACAAAATAGCCTTCGATAATGCCAAAACAATAGCACCGGTTTACAATTTCAAAACGAGAATTATCCGCGAAGCAATCGAGATAGAAAAACGTCCCGATTGTTTAAATAAGAGAGATGATGGTCTTCGCCTTCCGACTACTTGGAAACCTATTATATCTTCTTTGCAAACACACAAAAGGGAAATGAATTCCACAGACAATTTTGTTGCATCATTATCCCCCCACTTAATTGACGGTGACCCCACTACTTTCACTGATGACGCAACAGGTAGACGAAACGACCTATATAAGACAAGACTTGCAACGAACTGCCAGATCTCTCTGAGGCCTAGGGTTGAACACACTGAGACCTCACAGACGATCTCCAGCGAGATTTGGGGAGTAGGCAGATTGAGGCCCCGTAATCGAGCTACAACAACCCAACCTACCTTTATCCACCACTCTAAGGAGTAGGCAGATTGAGGCCTTAGAGTGTCCTTACATATTTCCTTTACCTACCTTTGTCCACCACTCTAAGGAGTAGGCAGATTGAGGCCTTAGAGTGTCCTTACATATTTCCTTTACCCACCTTTGTCCATCACTCTAAGGAGTAGGCAGATTGAGGCCTTAGAGTGTCCTTACATATTTCCTTTACCCACATTTGTCCACCACTCTAAGGAGTAGGCAGATTGAGGCCTTAGAGTGTCCTTACATATTTCCTTTACCCACCTTTGTCCATCACTCTAAGGAGTAGGCAGATTGAGGCCTTAGAGTGTCCTTACATATTTCCTTTACCTCTTGAAAATGGCTCCAAAACAGGAGCCGAAACGTCGAGTTTCCATAAATTCTGGACGCGGTTTAACCCGAGAACCAAGCATGTCTCACATTAAAGACCGCGGAAATCTTTCTGAACATTTAATTCGCCTCTACGGGGAGGAACTTTTATCTTCTACCAAAATTTTCACCAAACTCCTTATCCGCAAATCCCGTCTCCTTTGTGACCTCACCTTTCTAAAAGCCTGCCGTGATCATCACGTGGTCCCAAAATCTTTTCAACTTAAACATCACAGCAAATCACATAACGTCTCCAACATTTTAAAACGAACAGGCTTTGCTCTCCTTAGAAATTCCATTCACGAGACAAGACGACACCTTAACACTACCAACACACTGCTTTACGACACGTACATAAAAATACACACATACAAAATACACCCTACACTTTGGGACACTCTAGACAGACTCTCACATAGTAAATCAGAACATGTTACACAACAAAAGACGGACGTACAAAAAAGAAAATTACAGCAGCTTCTAGACAACAAAAATCTCACACAACACACACATAATGCCAATCCTCCTATAGTAGTTCACAACCTTTCAAATTCCACCATAAGTGACGTCGCCATCAAAGTCCTATCCAAAGGTTTTAATTTTGCACCAACCCCTAAATTCATCCCAATAGAAAAGATAATTTCTCAATCAGAAGATGCAATAACACACTTACCGACTGACGAAGCTGAAATTACGAGACAAGACATTGCAAGAATATTACGTTCTGCCAAACTTCCACCTTCCAACCTTTCTCCTCACGAACGACAGTCAATCAGAGACCTAAACCGAAACACAGAAATTATAATCCTACCAGCAGACAAAGGCAACGCTACAGTCATACTTGACAAAACAGACTATATACAAAAGATGGACAATATACTAAACAACACAGACTACAAACAAATCCCTAACGACCCTACAACTTATCTGGAAAAGAAAACCAAAACTATCATCAACAACTCCCAACTCAATCCTGACCTCAAAAAAGAACTAATCCCCCGCGAAAAATCATCTCGCATCCCTAGAAAATATGGTCTCCCAAAAATCCATAAGCCTGATATTCCCCTTCGCCCTATCGTAAGTGCCCACCGTTCACCCACACAAAAACTTGCAAAACATCTAGCCAAAACTCTCCAACCATTAGTAGAAAACGCTACATCCTATGTCAAAAACTCCACCCATTTCATCGACCTTCTTCAAAACAACACCATTTCTCAAAACGACATCCTAGTTAGCTTTGATATAGTTTCCTTATTCACCAATATACCTCTATTTGAAACCCTTGACATTCTCAAAAATAAACACAAAATTTCCCACGATACCTTAGCTCTTGTGGAACACTGCACATCTAACACTTATTTCCTTTTTCAAAACAAATTTTACAAACAAGTTCGAGGTGCTCCAATGGGTTCACCCCTCTCTCCTGCATTGGCCAACATTTTCATGGAAAACTTCGAGACACAAGCCCTCAATTCATCCCAACTTAAACCAACGTGTTGGTTAAGATACGTTGACGACATTTTCGCTGTCTGGCCACACGGCAAAGAATCTCTAGACGAATTCCTTTCTTACCTAAATAACATCAACCCCCAAATCCAGTTCACCATGGAAATGGAAAATAATTTTTCTTTGCCTTTCTTAGATGTACGCATCACTAAAAACCCAGTCAGAGGATTTTCTTACACTGTCTACCGAAAACCAACCCACACTAATCGGTATCTTAACGCCCAATCTCACCATCACCCATCGCAACTAAATTCCGTGGTTCGAACATTAGTAACACGATCCCTTAGACTAACGGACAACAACAACAAACAGACAGAATTAAACTTTTTAAGACAGACATTGCTAGAAAACGGATACGACAACAATCACATACTACGAAACATTAGAAACGCACAACAACAAACCACTACACCACAACAAGAACAAACAGCGTCCACACAACAACACACAGCGTTTTTACCATACATTAAAGGTGTCACCGACAAAATCAGCCGAATTTTCAGAACCCATAATATCAAAACCGTATTCACAACAGACCAAAAACTATCAAATCTTATAAAAACTCCCAAGGATACGATTCCAAACGAATCCCACGGAGTTTACGAAATTCCTTGTTCCGACTGTTCCCGAACTTACGTAGGACAAACAAACAGACGCATCCACAATAGAATATACGAACACACCCTCTCAGTTAGAAAATCCGACCCCTCATCGACGCTGGCCATGCATCATATTCATACAGGACACAAAATAGACTTCGATAATGCCAAAACAATAGCACCGGTTTACAATTTCAAAACGAGAATTATCCGCGAAGCAATCGAGATTGAAAAACGTCCCGATTGTTTAAATAAGAGAGATGATGGTCTTCGCCTTCCGACTACTTGGAAACCTATTATATCTTCTTTGCAAACACACAAAAGGGAAATGAATTCCACAGACAATTTTGTTGCATCATTATCCCCCCACTTAATTGACGGTGACCCCACTACTTTCACTGATGACGCAACAGGTAGACGAAACGACCTATATAAGACAAGACTTGCAACGAACTGCCAGATCTCTCTGAGGCCTAGGGTTGAACACACTGAGACCTCACAGACGATCTCCAGCGAGATTTGGGGAGTAGGCAGATTGAGGCCCCGTAATCGAGCTACAACAACCCAACCTACCTTTATCCACCACTCTAAGGAGTAGGCAGATTGAGGCCTTAGAGTGTCCTTACATATTTCCTTTACCTACCTTTGTCCACCACTCTAAGGAGTAGGCAGATTGAGGCCTTAGAGTGTCCTTACATATTTCCTTTACCCACCTTTGTCCATCACTCTAAGGAGTAGGCAGATTGAGGCCTTAGAGTGTCCTTACATATTTCCTTTACCCACATTTGTCCACCACTCTAAGGAGTAGGCAGATTGAGGCCTTAGAGTGTCCTTACATATTTCCTTTACCCACTTTTGTCCATCACTCTAAGGAGTAGGCAGATTGAGGCCTTAGAGTGTCCTTACATATTTCCTTTACCTCTTGAAAATGGCTCCAAAACAGGAGCCGAAACGTCGAGTTTCCATAAATTCTGGACGCGGTTTAACCCGAGAACCAAGCATGTCTCATATATATATATATATATATATATATATATATATATATATATATATATATATATATATATATATATATACACACACACACACACACACACACACATATATATATATATATATATATATATATATATATATATATATATATATATATATATATATATATATATATATATATATATATATAGACACACACACACACACAGGTGACCCATTGAAAATGTGCTGGCAGCTATAACTGCCAGGAACTGCTCTCAATTTTTTTCAAATGGGAATAGGGGTCATGACCCCTATTTATATATGATAGCTTGTTGAAAATAGCTTTTGATTCTCTATACATTGCTTTTTTTTTATCTTTCAAATACCACTAATGCATTTCCCGAGAAATTCTTGAGTTGGGCCTCACCAGCGTCCATTAGAAGATAAAAAGGTTGTTAAAGGTTTGCGTAGGTAATAAAAAGTCATTTAAATTAAGGTGCTCCAAAAAAACCTCGGCAAAATATGTCTTGTGATAACGCATTCTTGATTGCAACTTTTTGTGCCTACATGTGGTTTGAAGTAACTCGATCGAAGAAAAAATCCGTTGTGATTACTGCTTTGTATTGTTGAGTGGATTTTTATAATCAGTCATATGGGTATTTAATTGCTGAAAGAGTTGAAATCGTCGGCATGAAAACGCAAACCCAACAGCACGTGTATTCCATAACCTGCATCCTGCTAGGTGTGTTTGTCATAAGTATGTGCTAGAATTGCTACACAAATTCCATGAGAATGAATGGCACTGTAAATCGTCATAATTGCCTGTTCTGGTCAGATGACAACCCTCTTGTTTTCCATGAAGTCCACACCCAAACTCCACAAGAAATCAATGTTTGGGCGGGTATTTTTGGTGATCACATCGTTGGACCACTCTTCATAGCTGACACTTTGACAGGAGAACGGTATTTGGAAATATTGCAAGACTTGGTTTACCCTATGCTAATTGACATTGTTGATACAGATGAGAGATACTCGGAACAACATTTATTTTTTCAACAATATGGTGCTCCACTGCATTATGCCTTTACTGTTAAGAAGTTCTTGGATATATACATTCCTGGTCAATGGATAGGTCGAAGAGGTGCTGTAAAGTGGCCAGCCGAAACTCCAGACCTGTCCCCTTTATACTTTTTTTTGTGGAGCATTTAAAATCAAAAGTTTATGCTACCGAGTGCGAGTCATGGGAAGAGTTACGTCAGTGCATTATTGGTGAATGCTGGAGAAATACTCCTGAAATGCATGCAAATGTTAGGCAAAAATTTGAACAAAACGTATACTGTTGTTCGGAAGTTGGTGGTGCACAATTTGAACATTTATTGGATTCAGGTTTCATTTGTTGGTATGTTAGTTTATTGGTTTAATACTATGATTGGTCCTAATTGTTCTCAACATCTACTTCAATACGATGCACATTTTAAGTGAAACATTTTGGTTTTTTAATTTCTCAGTAAATGCATTAGTGATATTTCAAAACTGTATATTTTCTAAACAAACAGACCGAATTGCAAAAGTGTATAGGGAAATAAAAGCTGTTTTCAACGAGCTATCACATGACCCCTATTCCTATTTGAAAAAATTTGAGGGATGACACCCCCGCTCAGGAGGGTAAAGTATACGTAAGCTATACTTTTTGCGTCAAAAGTTGTCCCCCTCACAGGCAAACTTAACGTGTTTCAAGTTTATTTTGTCGAAATCTTTCCCTGGCAGTTATGGCTGGCAGCTCGTTTTCATTGTCAGCCCTGGCCCATTTCTTCCCTAATAATAATTAGAACTGCAGACCGGTTTCCCTCTATCTTACATACATTGTCCCTATATTAGGGAAGAAATGGGCCAGGCTGACATTTTACAAAATTGTTAGTTGGTTGTCTCTGTGTGTGTGTTTTGTTTCTTTAACGTCGGCCTATTTCCGCGACTATGACCAATCACCGACGCCAGGCAGCAGTTTCACTTCACTATCCCGGAAATTTTGCCGAACCCCTGCCTTTCTGTAAGGAGGGTAGGAATCTTTAGCATGCCCAACATCTCATGGACATGGAACCGACGGCTTTACGCCCCCTCCGAAGGGCGGAACGTGCAGACATTCAACTTGCTCAAATACAATGCCAGAACCTCGGTTGATGTTAATATTACAGTTTGTACTGAAAAAGTGAAAGGAGTACCCTGGGATCGAACCCAGTACCCTTCGGTTCAGACGAACACGTTCTTACCCCTGAACCACCGAGGTTCCTAGTTGGTTGTTTTTATTTTATAACATTTTGTGTTACTTGGAGCTGTCGTGACAACATACTACCTGGTTCTGCACCGAGATGGCGACCCTGTCGTACATCTCTCAATGTTCTGGATAATGTATTCGAAAATAAATAGATTAGACTAGGCTTTTATTTATAGGGTCTTATGAAGACCATGCTATATACAAACAAAATAATTGATTTAGATGATCTTCGTAAGCATGTTAAAGCAGCTGCGACAACAACTAACCTTTTGATGGCAAGATCAAGGCCTTGTAAGTTTTGCCAACTCATGGATACATCAAGCGAGATTATGCGTTCAACAACACGGCGATAACTTCAAACATCTATTGTAAGGTGGTTGTATTGGAAACATAAGAATTTAAATGAAATGTGTATTTGTTTAATTTAATTTAATTGTGTAATCACCCCTTAAAAATAAGAAAATAAATAAATAAAAAACACAAAAGAATTTTAAAAAGCCATATATAACTTATTATACAAATATACAAGGCATTTTAGTGTTAATTACTTCTTTTGGGGTGTTTAATCACCCCTTAAAAATAAAATCACAAGACCGTGAACACTTGTATAAGGGAGACCAACGATACTCTCGTATTCTAATTTAGGTAGCACAAATTCATTGTAGAGTGCAAGGATTTTCTCGATACGGCCAAAGCATTGGTACTCATCACTATAAAGCCAAGGCTTCTCATTGCTATCAAAGGTTGCATCTAAGCTAGTAATTTTAGACGCATTCTGAAGAGAATGATTACCAATATTGTAGGGATAAGAAACGGGAAACTTCTTATTTGAAAAGGTCATGACCCAGCACATCTCAGCGCTTAGCTCCTGTCCATTAGTGAGGTGTTGTGTGCTGATAGCAGTGCTGAGATCATTGATGAACAGGTTGAAAATAACTGGGCCCAAACCAAACTTTGAGGAAATGCAGATACAACAGGGAAACAGTATGACGACTCTTCAGTATACTAGACATCATTAAAGCGATCTGTAAGGTAAGATGAAAAAAATTTAATCATTTTATCAGAAGATCCAAAGAGTGAAAGTTTTACCATTAATAATCTGCGGGATACGTAATCGGAAGCTTTTTTATGAACAAGTATACAGCATCCACCTCTACACCCTGAGCTTCAGCAAAATCATTGGTAAAGGCACATACAATTGAGATTGTTGATCTTGCGACACAAAAACCATGGAGATTTTCGGAGATGTGTGGGCGTAATGTGTAGATATATAATTAACAAGGACATGTTTGACGACTTTGGCAAAATTAGAAATCAACACAATTTGTGTATACTTTTCAACAATTGAGGTTTCATCTTTTTGATGTAACAGACAAACCTTTGATGTAACAGACAAACCTTTGATATTTTCCAGATATCTGGATAAGTTGAGATACTAATAGCAAGATTTAAAATATAATGCAAGGGTTCAGCAAATACTGCAGCACAATCTGATTAGGATGAGATAATGGGCAGTTGTAGGTGTCAGAAGGAAGTGAAAGTGAGGTGACTGTAGTAGTGGACCCAGTTGAGTTAAAATAAATCTGCAAAAGCAGTAACAGTTTGTTCAGAAGACGCAAAGCTGTTGTCTTTGTAAGTTATCAAGCCAGGAATTCCTATCTGTTTTAGATCGTATAAGGGACCAGAAATAAGAAGGATCTTACTGAATATTAATTTGTATCCTAGAAGTGTAGAACATTTCTAATTAAAGTTTTAATTTCAGCTCTAGATCTAGAGAATGCTGAATAGTCTTCATCAGCGAGAATTTTTTAAAAAATTTCAGGACGCAGCGAGTGCATTATAATAGTGAATTTTCATAAGAATTTTACACTATTAGTACAGCATATTACTAAAAGTAATACTTTTAACTTAAACAGACATCGAAGACCGGATTTAGAGGTCGTAATACAAGCTCATTTGAAGAATTTATCTCTTTCTATTATCATAAAAAATATTCAAATCTTGTGTTCTAATCTCCTTTTAAGGAAAAAACTTTGATTGCCCAAAACTAAATTTTCTCTGACGCTAGAAAATTAAAATTTGGTGAATCTAGGTATTCTAAGACTCTTTAAAAGAAACTTGTATCACAAATTTAATTAAAGTTACAAAAGCCTATCAGAAGGAAACTTAATTCATATCCAAGAAGTCAATTCATTCATACTTGAACAATAAATCAACGAATATTAAGGTTTTTTTTTTTTTTTTTTTTTTTAAACTTGTTTTGGCCTCGAGCAAAGCTCTTTTAGCCACGGTCACTCCAGGTCAACAACTAGTGCTACAGCGCCCTATTATAATATGATGTTTTACATTATAATAAAAAACAAAAAGGATTCTCTATGCTATCGTCTACCAAGCTCAGCAAACAAACACCTAAATTTCCCTTACTTCATGTAAACCAATAATAATTTACGAAGAGAGACTATGCCCATCATACTTTACATTTTGTTTTTGTGGGTAAGGTGTATGTATTTAAGTCTTATAAACGAGGATTAAAAATAAGGAAAAAAGACATGGGATCACAAACTTCACGCCTAGGGGTCCACCAAGGCGACTTTATTTGAGACAAACTAGACTGGACCACGGTAAAGATGGGTTAGACACAGGGACAGACAAAAGGAATCTATAATTATATGCCTATTAACTATAATGTCAATTTCTTCCACAAAATTACTATAAAAAACAGAACAAAATTTTATCTCTTTTTACGTTGAGCTAAATTACCTCATGTAATTTATTACATTTAATGAAGTTCAAAAGTATATGCATCATCTCTCTTTCAACATAGAACGCTACATGCAACAAATATGATATATTTAATGGTAGTGGAATTCCTTGATCAAGACATTTTTTAATTAGATTGTTACATGCATGGATGTGTTTCTTACAATTAAAAAAGATATGATTAATATCACACACACTTGTTCCATCACAACTACACAGTGGATTGTCTGCCAACCCCATTTTAAATAGTTGCTTTTTGGTAGCACCATGCCCTACGATGATTCTAGCAAGTGTTATGTATATTACTCTGTTAGTAGGGGCTATTTCTGAGATCGATTTAGAAGGCAAGGTGGGAAATATTTGGTGAAATTTACTTTTTACTATGGCTTGTTGCTTGCTCCATTGGTCTGACCATTCTTTCCTCATGTGTCGTTTACAGGTAGGGAGAAGATCTCTCGTTAAGAGTATATTGCAACTCTCTCCTATTATTGTTGCATTTTTTGCCAGTTTATCTGCTTCTTCATTGCCCTTGATATGTGCATGTGCTTTTATCCACATAAATATAGCTGTTTTTCCAGCCCTCACTAAGTTCAGGTAATTGGATCTAATAATGCCTATAAGTGGGTCCTTGAATACCTTAGAGGGCTTCTTCAGAGCCAATAGTAACGACTTGCTGTCGGTTATTATTATAAATTTGGAATGGGATTCTATTCCCATGGCCATTTCAAGAGCTTTGATAACTGCTACTGTTTCTGCCGTATATATGCTGGTTTCTTTGTGTAGCTTAAAAACGAAACTGGATGTCGTCGATTCGCAGTATATACTACACCCTACGGAATCTGATGTTTTGGATCCATCGGTAAATATTAGGGCAGATCCTGGAAATTTCTGGATATTTTCACGGTAATAGCTTTGAACATCTATGTCTTCACTATGGCAATCTGGTAAAACAACAATTGGATTCCATAGTAAAATATCATATGACAACGTAAACACTTCTGACTCGTACAATATGGTTGGTGTTACTATTGTGGATGTGTAAGATAAAGCTTTTGTCAATGGTGGTGAGTTTTTATGCCGCCAGTATGTGTTATTTTGGTTATGCGACAAGATGGTGTTAGTTTGGATGCTGATTTTTCCTTGCAATGGTTGCTTTATCAGGAATTTGCTAGAAAGATATTCCCGTCTTAATTTGAGAGTTGGCTCATTGGCCAAGGCCAAGATTTATTCTGTGGGGGTTGATTTTATTAGCCCGTGGACTAATCTTAAAGCTTTATATTGTATTCTGTCAATTTTTCTTAAGTGTGTTTCCGCAGCAGACCCATAGAAAATTGAGCCGTAGTCTATGATCGACCTAGTGTATGACCTATAAAATTTCATCGCTGTTCTGAGATCTGCACCATATTTCTTTTTACATGTATATTTCAAAATATTCAGACTTTTTTCACCCTTGCTTATACAATAATTAACATGTTCCTTCCACAAAAGTTTTTGATCGATTATTACACCTAAGTATTTGTAGCTTTTGTGACATGGCATATTTTCTTCGGCAATCGTAATATTAAGGTTGATATTCTTATTCTTTGATTTCCATACAATCATTTTCTATTTAATCCCAAAACAGAACTGTCAAACCATGATAAAGAAAACATGTTAATATTCTTTAGTTTTCAATTTTAAAAGCATAATATAGGTACAAATTGTTATATCTATTTCAATGACAATCATTTACTAAACCTCAAAACATAACTGTCAAACTATAATAAATAAACAAAACGTGTTCTTATTCTTTAGTTTCCAATTTTAAAAGCAATATACAATCATTTACTTAACCTCAAAACAACTGCATAAGCATAATAAATAAACACAACACACTATCCTATCAAGTTTTGACTTCAAGTAACCAATATAAAACTTCCTTATTTTCCCCTACAAATCCGCGCATCTGTGGAACCGCCGCAGTTTGGGTATGAACGTTATCGTTGCATTATGATGTATGCCTGTGGTATATGTATCAAACTACATGTGGCAGATGACTACTCTGTCTTTGTCTGGCGTCATACTTTAACTACTTAAGTTGTTTCAATTCATGTCTTTCAGATTTTATTTTTAATTTGGGAAAAACTCAAAATTTTGTGAACCAAATTAATTAAAATTAACAACAGAGGTTTATTCACTTCATTCCTAGCTACATGTAAAGTCTCGTTCCAGTTAATTTAGTAAGTTCAAAAATATAGCGTATTCAATAATATTTTTGTATATTTTTTGGGCCAATGTACGTAATTTATTGGTAAATACGTGCAACGCTTTACTTGAATCCTACATCGGCAGCCGGCGTTCGAGGTGAACGGTAGTTAAGCGAATACGTAGTGAAAATCGTGTTAAAATACGAAGTGTTTTGGTGTTTTTAAGTGAAAATGTATACAAATAAAACAGGCGAACCGCCTGATCGCGGAAGATTAGAATCTAATCCTGCAAAAACAGATTGGTATGAAAAAACACAAGAAATGTCCCAGGATATAGAGATGAATTACGAAACTAATAAGGTAGGAACAGAAAATCAAAATAAAGCCATAGGCGAAAAAAAAGTTTCAAATAATATCAATAAGGATTTGGTAAGTGAAGTTTTTAATTCATTAGTAGAAACTTCAAATAAAAATGTAAATGAAAATATATGTAAAAATCCAATAAGCGATAAGCCGACTACAGTGGTCGATAAACAGTATAAAGTTGTGGATAATTTTTATGATAACAAGCATAGCGGTCCGTACATTGTATATATTCAAAATAACAATGGAAATATAGGTAAAAGTCATATCATAACGACTTCGAGAATTATACGTAATTCAGTACCTGAAATAGATCAAGACATTAAATCGATAGTTAGTGTAGGCCTGAACAAAATAAGATTAGAACTTAATAACGGAAAAAGTGCAAATAACCTAGTAAATTCAGAAATTCTTAAAAATAAAAATTATTACGCTTACATACCTCAGTATTTAACAAAAAGGCAGGGGGTAATTAAAAAAGTAGATTTAGATATCCAAGAAAGCGAATTATGCAACATAATAAAACCGCGCATAGGCGAAAATTTTCAGGTTTCTAGTGTTAGAAGAATGAACAGGCGTGTTCAAAATGGTGATCAGATTTTATACGTTCCAACACAGTCAATTCTAGTTACTTTTCAAGGTCAATATTTGCCAAAAAAAGTGTCGATAGAAAAAATCATTTTCGAGGTAGAACCTTACATTAGACGGGTCATACAATGCATGAAATGCTTACGCTATAACCACGTTAGCACACAATGTAGAGGAAAAGAAAGGTGCGGAAACTGTGGAGAAGAACATAGTAATAATCAGTGCACACATACAGGGACACCGGTATGTGTTATATGTCGGGGACCACATAAGGCCACTGACAGAAATAGTTGCCCAGAATTTCAAAAACAAAAATCCATCAAAAATATAATGAGCACGGAAAATAAATCGTATAAAGAAGCATCAACACAATACTCACAAAGTTACGCAAAAGTAACAAAATCACATGTAACTAACGTAGATAATTTTTCAGTCAACGGTGATGCCAAACTTCCCGCAACAAATTATACTTTTCCAAATTCTTTTACGCATTCACAAGCAAACTCTCAGTTTTATCCACAACCTGTAGTAAAACGCAAACGTACAGATATACTGCACGAAAATAAAATGGAAAACATACGACAACAACATCAAGAAATTGTGGCGCCAACAACATTCAGAACAACACCAATCATAAATCCCATACCCCCTAGATATAATCTACCAAAAGACGAAGATAAAACTGAAAAACTGGTATCTTTTTTTATAGAAACACTAAAAAACATTGGCACAGGTAACCCATTAGACAAAGAGCTGTTAGATAAACTTAGACTAGATATATCACGTATCGTACAAACCCAAAATACATATTCGCGCTGAAAATAATGCAATGGAATTGTAGGTCTTTAATGTCAAACAAGGGCAGCTTTGAAAGATATCTATTTGATAACTGTATTGATATTTCACTGCTTAGTGAAACATGGTTAAAATCTACATTCAATATTAAATTGTCAGGATATAGTATACTTAGAAAAGATAGGGCAGATGGATATGGTGGCGTAGCGCTACTAATATCAAATAAATTTGCCTTTACTCAAATTAACCAGTTTTATTTTGTGGATAACATAATGTGCGTAGGGGCAAAAATTAAACTACATCGTAACAAGATCGTTAATTTTTATTCAATATATATTAAACCTGGAAATAGAATTTCAGTTACTCAATGGGATACCTTTTTTAGAAGCTTAGAAAAACCATTTATTCTAGGGGGCGACTTCAATATCCACCATACAGCGTTGGGAAGTACCAGTACAGACTTAAATGGCCAAAACTTAATTTCAGCCATTGATGATAATCAACTTACTTATCTTAATACAGGTGCAGAAACGCGTATGACTAAGCCAAATAGTATTTCCAGGTCTGCAGTTGATATAACAATAACTTCAAACGCTTTAGCTCAAAATATTGAATGGAGTGTAAAAAATGAAACATTAGGGTCGGATCATTTTGTTATTGAGTATAAGTTTTTTATAGATAATACAAATAGTAGCGTAGATTCCTCGGAAAACAAAATAACAAACAAAAAATGGAATGTTAAAAAAGCTAATTGGGAACAATACAAACAAAAAACAGAGCAATTTGCAAAAAATGCCTTAGAAATAAATACAAACATAGGCTATGAAGAGTTTCTTCAAAATCTAAATCTAATAATTTCTGAAACTATTCCAGTGAATAAAGCTAAAAAAACAAAATTTAATAAAGCATGGTGGAACGAAAATTGTAAAATAGCAATTGATAAACGCAAAGTAGCATTACAATCGTATAAATTTAACCCTACAATGCAAAATTTTATAGAATATAAGAAATGTGCGGCAATAGCAAAACGAGTAATTTTAGATAATAAAAGAAAAACTTGGCAAAACTTTTGTAGTACACTTAATAGAAACACTAGAATAAAGGAAATCTGGAAAACAATAAAATGTATAAATGGCGTGCAAACAGACAACATACCCCGAAGTTTGAACAACGATTGGATGATAGAGTTTATGCAGCTACAAGCACCGGCTTGGGTGGAAGAAAACTCATTTGGAGGCGGTCCAATATCCAATATTAACATCGAAATATTCACCATACAAGAACTAAACCTTAGTCTTAAGAATAACAACAACACAGCTGCAGGGGCAGATAACATACATTACTCTATGTTGTACCAACTACCCCAAATAGCTAAGGATTTATTACTAAACGTAATAAATAAAATATGGCTATCAGAAGAATATCCAGAAAGCTGGAAAACATATCTGGTTATGGCATTTTTGAAACCATTTAGAGATCCCAACTTAGCCAAGTCATATAGGGGAATATCGTTAGCGTCCTGTGTACTAAAAACGTTGGAGAGAATGATCAAACGACGACTAGAGACTTGGCTGGAAAAAAACCATAAATTATCTCCAAATCAGTTTGGCTTTAGAAAGGGATATTCCACTGCAGAAAGTCTAACAAAGTTTACCACAGATATCAACATTTCATTCACCAACACAAAATCAACAGTGGCAGGATTTATCGACATAGAAAACGCTTATGATAATATAAACTTAAGCCTATTGTATGATAAGATGATATACTTGGGAATAGAACCAAACTTTGCCCGTAAAATTATAAAATTATATTTAAACAGAAAAATACATCTTCTAACAGCAAATGAAAATATCACTCCCAGAAGCACGTCAAGAGGAGTACCACAGGGCAGTATAATCAGTCCTCTCTTATATTTGATCTATACACATGACATAAGCAACAATATCAACATACAAGTATTACAATTTGCCGACGATATATGCATTTATGACACCAACTGCGAAATAGATAGGGGAATCCAAGAAGTTACAAAAGCTATAGAGCAACTACAACAATGGACGAACAACAACAACATGAACATATCAACCAAAAAAACTCAGCTATGTATATTTACGCGCAAGAGACAGCCACTGCCCACTACGGTCACTGTTAACAACACTGATTACCCCATTAAGGATAAGGTGTGCTTTTTAGGGGTGTTTTTGGATAAAAAACTGCTCTGGAGGGATCATCTTCAACATCTAACGACAAAAACTGAGAAAGCAATAAATATACTTCGTATGGTGTGTCACACAAGATGGGGCGCTGACACAAATGTAGCCTTAATGATATACAGATCATTTGTTAGAGCCATGTTAGATTACAGCTCATTCCTCTATGACCAAGCGGCGAAAACCCACCTCAATAAAATCAGTACCATCCAAAATAAATGCTTAAGGTTGGCATTAGGTGCACTAAAAAGCACTCCAGTTAATAATTTGCTAGCCGAATGTGGTGAGATGCCTCTTCAATTCAGAAGAAAAATGATAGCAATAAGATTTATATTAAAGTTACAAGCAAAAAACAGCCCAATCCTACTCAAATTGGACCAATTACACAAGCTCACAGCAAGACATCGTTATTGGAGTCAAAAAGCAATCCCACTTACAGTAGAAGCATATTTGTCTGCACTCAAAGTAAAGCCCGATATGTACACCTACGATACGCAGCCGTTTTACAATATAAAATATGAAGTATTGCAAAATGTACAAATTGACTACCTGCCAGATTACTCATACATAGCCCAGCCGTTAAGAAACAACATCTTCCAGGAAGACATTAGTAAATTAGTACCACCAAATAGCTGTCTGATATACACAGATGGATCAAAAACTGACGAAAAAACAGCATGTGCCTATTTTGCAGTCCAAGACGAAAATTCAAAAATTTTTAAATTGAACAAAAATATGTCTAACTACACAGCAGAATTGATAGCTATCATAGAAGCCCTGAAGTATGCCACCGACAGCAACGACAATTATATAGTAATAATTACAGACTGCAAAAGTGTACTACAAAAAATAGAAAACTTCAATAGTCATATTTGTAACAACTATTTATTTGGTGAACTTGCCAAGTGGTTACATATTCTAATGCTTAACAACAAAGTGGTGAGATTTATGTGGATTAAGGGCCACTGTGGCATTGTACCCAATGAAATTGTAGACAGGTTAGCAAAAAAAGCTTTGGAAGAGGGTCAGTCGACTGAGTATCTCTGTCCACTTGAAGATTTTTTGTCGAAAGGTCTCAAATATAGTAATAGATTATGGGCGGAGCAATACAGCAGAGAGACAAAAGGAAAGTTTTACAGAGATATTCAGCCCACGATACCTAGGGTACCATGGTTTAGAAATTGCTATTACGAAAAAAATTTTGTAACGATAATATGTAGGTTAAGGTTCAACCATGCTTTATTCCCAAGCCATAAATATAAAATAGGCCTTTCAGATGAGCCAACCTGTGCATGTGGGGAAGTAGGAAACGCGCAGCATGTTTTGTTGGAATGTACCAATAAATATAACATTATTGAAATTTTTATAGAATATATTAACAACTTAAATATAGTACAAAAACCATTTTGCATAACACAAATACTAGAGATGAAAAATATAGCATTATATAAAGTATTAATAGACCACGTGCACAGGTTGGCTTTAAAATTATGATAAATATATTTAGACGTAGGATAGAATTAAGGTAGTTTAGGTAGATATTCCCAGTGTTCAATCCCTTTATGTTCTCCTATTCTTATAGAGGTCTTCCTGTTTGTCTATAAAGTTGCCATGATAGACCCCTTGGCACGAAGACATGTGTCCCCTGTGCAATCCTGAATAAATAAAAATGGAAAAAAAAAAAAAAAAAAAAAAAAAAAAAAAAAAAAAAAAAAAAAAAAAAAAAAAAAAAATGTGTGTATATATTTGTGTGTACATATGTCATATGTGTGTATGATTGTGTCTATATATGTGTATATATTATATATCAAACATTTATTGAGAAGTATGTTGTATGATAGGGTGTATGGATGGGAAAGATAAAAATGTATATATCATTACATAGAGTGATCCGACACTATTGTTTATTATCAATCGGTATCAGTTATCGGCTGGTCTGGAAATATTTGACTATACCTCCTAAACTGGAAAAATGAGCTAATGGCAAAAAGCCACAGCCATAATTCGAACAACAACAACAACAACTTGAATCCTACATCTGGGCGCAAGTGCCGTGACGTTCTTACCAACAAACTGCGCATGAGACATTATTCTGTAGGATCTGTGGTTATGTATGTATTAACAAACAGTAGATATTAGCAACTAGGTACGTCCATCTTTGTTGAATCATCAAAGAACATACTTTAAATATTTGGATCAATGATAAAGGTAATTCGCACCGTATAAAGGAAAAAACCACTGCGGTTATATATATATATATATATATATATATATATTTAACCTGATTATGATACTTTGATATAATTCAAACACCTCTGTAAAAAGTAAAATTAGTTAAAATTAAAAACTATTCAAAGTTCCTGAAAATCTGATTTTGAGGATTGGTGATGTAAACAAGACAAAAGTATCATATTTTTTTGTTTTTTTCGAATTAAAATTTGATTACACTAGATTCAACAAAAAATGGTTTTTAATTTTCCAATACAATCAAGATGGGATACTGCAAGCAGAGTTTAATATGTCTGCCTTTGTAACATTATTGACCTGAAAGTTAATTTTGTTCTATTTTTTACCTACGAGTCACAATTCCCAATGACAAGGCAAACTAACCAAACTTTAAAGGTATTTTGTCCTACTATGGAAATTTCAACTATATGGTAAACGAATTTAGTTTATATTTATTGGCAGTCGTACATTTTCATGTGTTGAAATATGTATATATGTGTGTGTGTATATATATATATATATATATATATATATATATATATATATATATATATATATATATATATATATATATATATATATATATGTATGTATGTATAACTTATAAACGTGCATACCGGAGAGACTAATAGGAATGATTATATAGCATTAGACGAGCGAAAATAAGTAAATAAACATATGACAGCTGACACCGTGTTGTCGATGCTTCAAGTCAGTTCAGATCACTAAATTACAACTTGGTTAGGTTATTTGGACTCGAGTGCTGGTTAACATGCCGTAATTTGTTGCTTGAGGACCTTGTATATGGGTTATAGGTGCCCTACCATCGTTACCTCTCTATTAGTGAGTTTTCATTTCACTAAAAACATTTAAAGATAAATGTTATTTTTGCAAGAGATCTTCTGTCAGCTAGTGCTCATACTGAAATCTGCCAAGAAAATATCCTGGGGATATCCTTGTTCAGGGTAGCTTCCACTCTCACGAAAACTTTCATATTTGAGGCATTAACGCTGTACCCATTCCAGCATCGACTCAATAACAACCATATATGGGAGACCAGCATATACTTACATATTCTAATTTAGGCAGCACAAATGCATTGTAGGGTGTATATATTGTATCGGTATGTCTAAAGCATCTGGAGCTCTGCACTAGAAAGCCAAGGCTTCTCATTACTGAAGAAACAGCATTTGCAATGTGATGGTGGAAGCGCAGATTACTTTCAAAGGTAACCCCTAAGTCACTAATTTTAGACACTTTTTCAAGAGACTGATTACCAATATTGTAGGGATGAGAAATAGGAAACTTCTTATTTTAAAAAGTCATTACCCTGCATTTCTTAGCACTAAGCTCCAGTCCATTGGTGAGGCACCATTCTGCAATCTTGTCTAGGTCTTTTTGTAACAAATCACAGTCGAGGTTTGACTTAATTGACAAGAAGATTTTTATGTCATCCGCATATAAAAGGTTTGGTATGCTGATCACAGTGCTAAGATCATTGATGAACACATTGCAAAAAGTGGGCCCAAAACCAAAAATTACGGAACCCCAGATGAAGCAGGATAATAGTATGAAGACTGCCCAGCATACCAGACACAATTAAACCGATTTGTAAGGTAAGATGAAAAAAATGGATAATTTTATCAGAAAATCCAAAGCGTGAAAGTTTTACCATTAATAATCTATGTGATACACAATCAAAAGCTTGTTTTTCATGTCCAAGTATACAGAGTCCACCTGTCCACCGTGACCCAGAGCTTCAGGAACATACTGGGTAAAGGAATATAAATTTTAGGTAGTTGATATATAATTGACAAGGACATGTTCGAAGACTTTGACAAAATCGGGAATCAACACAATCTTTCTGTAATTTTCAACAACTGAGGTTTTATCATTTTTATGTAACGGACAAACCTTTGGTATTTTCCAGACGTCTGGATAAGTGGATGTACTAATAGCAAGATTTAAAATATAGTGCGAAGGTTCAGCAAATACTGCAACGCAATCATTCATTAGAAAACTGGGAATACTATCAGGCCGCTGTGATAATTTAGATTTAAGTGTTTTAACACCTTTAAGAACATCATCTAAGAAGATTTTATTAGGATGAAATAATGGGTAATCTTCAAAAGGAATTGATGAGACTGCAGTAGGAGACCCAGCTGAATCTCTAAAGAAGTCCGCAAAAGTGTTAGCAATTTGTTCAGAAGACACAAATGTGTTGCCTTTGTAGGTCATCAAGCGAGAATTCTTGTCTGTTTGGTTTTAGATCTTATAAAGGACCAGAAAGGGGAAGGATCTGACTGAATATTGTTTTCTATACTAGCAGTGTAATTTTGATAAGCATTTCTAATTAATGTTTTAATTTTAGCTCTGCATCTAGAGAAAGTCGTATAGTCTTTATCAGCCAGACTATTTTTATACTTTCTATGGAGCATTTTAAAGTTTAAGTTCAGATATTATATTACTGGCAAACCAAAAATGACACCTAGACTGACCAATTGGATGTTTTGGTACAAACTTGTCAATTACTGATTGCAATAACTTGTTATAGAAGCTGACACAATCCTGGTTGACACTGTGAGAACTGCAGGTAAACCTCAAATCAATCTCGGATAATGCTGTATACAATCCTAAAAAGTCTGCTTTTCTAAAGTTATACGATGATGTTGAATTGTCAAACCAAAAGTTACAGTTAGGTTGACTAGATATCTCAAACAGTATTTCCAAGGCTGGACGATACGAATCTTTGTGAGAAGTGGTGCACCGCTGCTAACGTTACAGGTGTTCAGATTTGAAATTACAAAGTCAAGAATTTTCCCATGACTATTACCTACCTGATTAAGTTGATTTGCAGACAAATAAATAAGACAGCTGACTGAGGGAAGGTTTGGGTATCTTTAGTAAGGGTTCATGATACGAAATGACTGTGCAAACCAAACATTTTCACTTCTTCATTATTGAATTGTTAAGTTGTATGTTTACTTTTTATTGTTGCCCCTTTTATTTTGTGTTGCTTGTTTGTTTTAGGAACTGAAATATCAGCTACTTTTGTCAATAAAAGATACAAAAGACTTCAGGCTCCGACATACCAAAATGAAATTACTCTTATCAATAAGACACAGTTGCAAACAGATAATAATGTGACAGAAAACACAGAGATTGTAGTTGTTCAGGAATTGATAAGCAATGAGAGAAACACTGAGACTGATAACAATATTGTCAGTAATGAGAGCAATGATGGTACTGAGCTAATTGAAATTCCAGAACTGTACAAATGTCATGTTTGTAATAATGATAAGGTATATAACCGTGAAAAGTTTTTGATTCATACCCGTAGACATAAAAGAAAACCTAAACAACATGTTTGTAATCAGTGTGGACATATTTCTCAAACAAATTGGGCTTCTAAACTTCATGAAGAAAAACATTTGGGAAAGCAGTATAAATGTGAGACTTGTGATAAGGCATATTATAACAAAAACGCTTTGGTTGCACACATGAACAAGCATAGTCAAAAGCAAACATTTTTATGTAACTGGTGTGGTAAAGTGTTCTTATATGCCAATGCTTTAAAGTACCATATTCGTTTACATACTGGTGAAAAAAACTATCTTTGCCGTTACTGTGGAAAAAGGTGTACTGTACACTCGGCACTGATTCGTCACATGAGAACACACACAGGTGAGGATTTGGTAACACCCTTTCACATCATTATTTATTTATTTATTTATTGTAGATCATTTACCAAATTTACATGCAATTTTTCGTTTCAAAATGTTACAAAATGTGCAAAAAAAAGACTCTCAAAATACTTCTATATATTTATAAAAACTCTGGACGCAGCAAGTGCGTTATGGTAGTGAATTTTCATAAAAATGTTTTTAATAGCAAATATGTTTTTTTAAGAAAGCAGGCACCAAATTTGGTTACCAGTATAATCTATATATTAGAAACAATGTACCATGTTTCATCAAAATAACTTTATAGTTGTGATGAAGTATTATTTCCTATCTGTGTGTGATAGAAAACGCATAACTACTAAGTAAGTAATTAATTAAATAAGACAAGAATCAAATACAAACTATATAAATATTTGCTAAAATATTTTCACCATGAAATATTTTAAGGCGATTTATATTTAATTAAACAGGTATTTCATACTTATTATCTTATCCGGTTGTGATAAGGTGATAAAATTCCAAGCATCGTAGAGTTTTTGGTCCGGCTGTGAAATTCATATAAAAGGAGAAGCAACACGGGGCACAGGCAGTATTGTTAATTCAGCTGTTAAGTTATTAAGTCGCCACGAGTCCGCACCGATTCCGTTTCCGAGCGCACCTGGTTGGTCGATTTCTGTATCCAAAAATATTGTTATAGGTGAGAATTATCCGTTTTAAGCAATTCATATTTTGTAGCGAATTTTCATACTTTTAAATCATCACGCTTCTCAGTCCAAATCTCCTCAAGTGAATTATTTCTGCTTTTCCTGACCTGCCGCCGTCCCTATAGACAATTCCCGTATGTTAGATTGTCTTGCATTATTTTTGTGAGGATGCTGAGGATTCACAGCTCACATAAATAATCGAGATATATTCATCTTGGTTTGATCCCGATAGGGACGCTGAGGATTCACAGCCTATCTAGGTCACTCCAAGTGATACTTTCCTTTCCAATTAGCCCTGTACACTTCATCTGGCACCCGGCTTTCCGCCCCATACAGTATAAGCTCTTGTGTTATTTTAGTGAGGACGCTGAGGATTCACAGCTCACTAAAGTAATCAAGATGTTTTCGTCCCGATTTGACCCTAGCGGAGATGCTGAGAATTCACAGTCCGCATAGGCCTCCGGGAACTGTCATCCCGTCTCTCGCGTCTGCACTTTTTGGTCTCCGCTGTCCCCTGCTTCGACATAGAAGTTATAGCTAGTAGTCTGATGTTTTCTATCGTTGTGTGTTGCCCGCCTGCCGTATCCTCGCTTGAGTGAAATACTGTCCGTATCATACATATATTACCGAATCCCTGCACTTCGTCACGCACCGACCGTTACCGCTTTAGCAAGGGCCACGTACCTGCATTGTTTATTTGTACATATTTTGTAAATATTGTTCTATATATATATATATATATATATATATATATATATATATATATATATATATATATATATATATGTGTGTGTGTATATATATGTGTATATATTGTAAATAGTTTCAAATCTGTAATATAGGGTTGGGTAAATTAAAGACCTTGATTAATTATTATCCAACACCTTAACATACAAAATCTGCTACACCTTTAGTTAAAACAGAAGTGGTCGGATCACGCCGAGTCAGCGATTAAAGCCCGCTCACTCGGGGGTCACTAAATTTAGCCTATATTACCTAAAGGCTACCGAACCCTTCTCCACAGAGTTACCCAGGTACTTTGATCGTTATCTCGGTCAGAGTTAAGTGAAGAGGTCGCAGACATCCTCAACAGGGAGTAAAGCCTTTAAAATCTGGCGCCCGAGATCCTCAGATAGTAACCGTCAATCCGTATCACCGAAAAACGGTCTGCAAGCCAAGGCCTCGTCACATTGTTTGAAAATGTACAAAAATTTCCGAAAGTAAACTTAAATTGTCCCCGAAAAAACTGGTTTTCTGGTCAACCTTATAGGTTAATAGCAAATTGATTCAAAATTTGAAGCATTTAATGAAAATTCGCTACCATAACGCACTTGCTGCGTCCAGAATTTTTTTTCTTACAAAGATGTATTATATTTCGATTGAAAATACAAAAATGCAATAACATAGGGAGTGTTCGATTAAAAAAATCACTAAAAAAAAAGAACATTTGAATCGCCAACGACTTATGGGCCAGCCTGTAATTGTGGAAATATTTTTTAAGATGTAGCTTAAGACACCCTACAATTAATGTATACAACTTTTTTTCGTAACTTGCATAATAACAGATATATTGCGCTTTAATGATATTTTACGAAAATTCGACAAAAATGATATACCATTAAACGATAAACTCTATAGCCAACACTACTGCTAAAGCATCAGAGAAAGGGTCTATTTGAAATGAATTTTCTGGGAATATTTTAGTAAAATGAAGGACAATGACGATTGAAACTAAGAGCTCAGGCTTTGTAAAACATTATTCTTGAGACATTTTCCTTCCATAGATCATATTCATTTCAGGTTCATTGCCTAAATATTAACAATTTTGACGTTTAAAATCGCGACTTTGACGTTTTGAGAAAACCCAAATTTATTTTTCTTTAAATGTCTGTAACTTTTTTGCCCTTTAATCTACGGCGCTATATTTTGGTAGGTAGCTTACCTATGATGATATAAACCCGCGTACCCCGTTGCTCTTACTTTGTTAATTCCGGAGATATAAATTTTTTTAGATTTTTTTCGAAAAAAAAAACACAAAATTTTCCGGGAAAACCTCGGCGGATTTTCCTGGCTAACGAACTTATCCAAGCCACTCGCGAAAGGAAGGTACTCACCTAATTTTATCAAAATCGGTCCATTATTTTTTTAGTTATAGGTGTTCCACATAAATATATATATATATATATATATATATATATATATATATATATATATATATATATATATAAACATAGAAAGTCTGAAACCGACCTCGGATTTGGGTTCCAGGGGTCCTAGATAGCGCTCATTTGAAGAAATTTTTTCAAAATTCAAAAGTCGAGATGTCCTCATTAGTGAATTTTTTTAAGAAAATTCACTAATAGTTTTTTTTTTTTTTTTTTTTTTTTTTTTTTTTTTATGTCAACAACACACCACGAGGGCTTACAGCCTAAATACTATCGTACCGTGGGTGTTGACAAGGAGGAAAGAGGCAACTTGTTAATTCTGGACTTGAAGGTTTGGAGGTTCGGAGGAGAAGGAAAAACATGTGCCGGCAAGGAATTCCACAACTTGGAAGTCCTCGGGACAAAAGAGCGGGCATAACAAGATGTTCTATGTCTGGTGACCTGGACAGTAAAAGGGTGCATTCGCTCTGTTCCCCTGGTAGATCTGCTGGGGGCAGCAGGTGGGGGAATTATGGAGGAAAGCTCCTCTGAGCAGTGCCCGTGCAGATATCTATAAAAGAGAGAGAGGTCACCAACGGCACGTCGGTGGGCAAGGGATGGAAGCCTTTGGGTGAGGGTAGGGTCACCGATGAGACGTATAGCTCTCTTTTGAATGGAGTCCAGGATAGCAAGTGTAGAAGCGGCTGCTGCACCCCAGATGTGGGAGCAGTATTCGAGGTTTGGCCTTATTTGTGAAGTGTATAAGGTATAGAGATTAGTTGGTGAAAAGTAGTTGCGAGCCCGGAAGAGGAAACCCAATTTCTTAGCAGCCGCTTCTGCAATTGATGTAACATGTTGGTGCCAATTAAGATTTCGATCCACAGAAATGCCAACAAGAGAAAAGGACTCATTACTTTGAATAACTTGATTGTTCATTGTGATGGGTCTAGGGCTGCTGTATCTCTTGTGAGAAAGAAAGCAAGACTTAGTTTTGGTGGGGTTGAATTGTACAAGATTTCTACTTCCCCAGTCTAATATTTTTTGGAGGTCTACGGAGACAGAACCCTCCATGAGTCTGCGATCCTCATCTAATTGGGCTAAAGAGACAGGCTTAGAATATTGTATGTTTGAGTGGAGGGTGCTGTCGTCCGCGTAACTGTGAACTGGGTTGGATGTGCTAGAGAGGAGGTCATTGATGTGGAGAAGAAACAAAGTAGGGGCTAAAGCTGAACCTTGAGGAACTCCTGCATTAATTGGATACAGTTTAGAGGAATGGCCATCCACAACAACAGATATGCTCCTGTTGGAGAGGAAATTTGCTGTCCAGGTACAAAGTTTTGGTGGTAGGCCATAGGCCGGAAGTTTATTAAGCAGCGCTGCGTGCCAGACCTGGTCGAATGCTTTGGATATGTCTAGAGCAACAATCTGGGATTCACCGTGTTGTTCCATAGACTTGTTCCAAGAATGGGTGACAAAGGAAAGAAGGTCGGCAGTCGATCTGCGCTGACGGAATCCGTACTGCCTGTCGTGGATTAGACTGTGTTTTTCAAGGAATTTTAGTAGTTCGGTGTTTATATACTTTTCCATCACTTTAGAGATGACTGAAAGGAGAGAAATAGGCCTGTAGTTGCTAGGAAGCGCTTTGGATCCTTTCTTGGGGATGGGTTGTACTCGAGCAGTTTTCCAGTTACTAGGGAATATGCCTTTATTGTAAGATATCTGAAACAGACGAGTCAGGACAGGAGCAAGTTCTGGTGCGCATTTTTTGAGAACAATTGCTGGGATCTCGTCAAGGCCAGAGGCTTTCCTGGTATTAAGAGAAGAGAGCATCTTTCGTACCTTTTTAGTTTTGAAAATGATATCAGTCATTTTATGCGCGACGTTGGGGACTGTTGGTGGTTGAACATTTGGAGGTGGGTTGAGAGTAGAATTTCCGGCGAACAACGAAGCAAAAAGTTCAGCCTTGCCCAGGGCGGTAGAAACAATTTCATCACCTGAGACGAGAGGTGGGAACGTGCTCTTGCAGAAATTATTCCCAATAGACTTAGCAAGAGTCCAGAAGGGTTTGCCGCCGTTGGAGCTTGAGAGGACTTTGTTTTTGATGTGGTTATTAAACGAGTTTTTTGCCTCAGAAAGAATGCGGACATAGCGGTTTCTTGCGTCGTTGAATGCTTGACGATTTTCTTGACTGGGATTGTGTAGAAGCGTTTTGTGAGCTTTGACCTTTTCAAGTCTGGCCTTGTCACAGGATTTAGAGAACCAGGGCTTTTGAGTGGCTGAAGAGGTTTTCTGTGTACGTGGAATAAATAATTCCATGCCAGCTTGGATAATTTCGGTGACGTTTTCTGAGATATCAGAGGGGTCAGGATGAGAGAAGCAGACAGACGCCCATGGAAATGAGGAAAAGTAATCCCGCATTTCGTCCCAGTTTGCGGAGTTGTAGTGCCAAACGATACGTGGGTGTGATGACTGTGTGACCTCGGGTTGCATTGCACAGGAAGCAGTGACCATGCCGTGGTCTGAGCGACCAAGGGGGGCGGTGACTGATATCTTATAGCAGTCAGGATTTGTAGTAAGAAGGAGATCCAATGGATTTGAGCTGTGTGTTGGGATACGAGGAAAGTAAGTAGGTTGCTGAACCATATTGGCCAAAGAATTGCTGACTGCAAAGGCCTCCGCTGCTCTCCCTTGTGGATCGGTTTTTGAAGATCCTAGCCATTCCTTATTATGGACATTGAAGTCGCCAAGAATAGTGACCTCGGAGGAAGGATATTCAGAAATCAGATAGTCGGTTTTTTCAGAAAGGTAGTCAAAGAGCTGGACAAAGTTGTTGTCAGAAGGTGACCGGTAAATGCAACAGATGAATTTAGTTGCAGCCCTGAGAGAGAGTTTTATCCATAGTATGTCTTTTCTTCCAGCTTCTAAATTGGGAAGTCTGGTGCAGGGTAGATTGCTACGGACGTATGCGCACACGCCTCCATGCAATCTAAAGGCAGTAAGGAGCTCATACCCCGGGAAATTAAGGTGATTAGTGGCTGTTTTGGCACTGATTTGGGTTTCGGTGAGGAAGAGGAGTTGGGGCCTGTTAGCCTGGAGGAAATGGTGGACTGAGTTCAGGTTAGAATTTAGGCCACATATATTCGAAAAGGATATGTTAAATCTTGATGTTGGCGCCCCCTGTACACCCCTCTCCCGGAGATCCGAATGGAGGGGTATTTTGCCTCCGGAATATTTTATACAAGGAGGAGCCATCATCATTTTTGCTTATAAGGGAAACCGACTCATACACCAGAACCGGAAACGTCCGTTGGGACTTCACCGGCCCCTTGATGCATGGGGTGGTACCTCCTCGGGCGTGAAAAAATCCTTTACTGTTACATAAAGGAAAATTCCACTACCACCTGCTATGGATTGGATTGGATCAATGTCTACCCCTTTAAAAATAAGATTAATAAAGGGACTATCAATTGTCCAGTTTGTCCAATTGTGTCCTTTGTCTATATGTGTATGTAAGCTCCCCCGCACAAGTGTATAAGACTTCTGGGTGCGTAGTTTGTGTACTGTAGTGTTATTATTATTAATCACCTCAACATTTTGTTATTGTTGATATTGAAAAAACCGGTTTGATTAGGTTGACTAAAACGAAATCATACTGGCGATTAATAAGGAAAAATAACTGCTATGTTTATAATTTGACAGGTACTTTACCTTTCTAAATATGAAATAAGTTTCCTTCTCGAAATCTTTTCTATAACTTTAATGAAATTTGTAATACAAGTTTCTTTTAAAGAGACTTACACTATCTACAGATCTAGCAAAATTTTATTATTTAGCTTCATAGAAAATTGAGTTTTCCTCAAAAGGAGTTAGAACAAGATTATTTTTTTTTTGATAATAGAGAGACATCGATGGTAACACTTTCGAAATAATTCTTCAAATGAGCCCGTACTAGGACCTCTAAAGTCGATCTTCAAGGTCTGTGTAAGTTTAAAGTATTAACTTTACTAATATGTCGTATAATACTAGTGTACAATTTTTATGAAAATTCGCTAATATAACGCACTTGCTGCGTCCCAAAAATTTTTTTCCTCATCATTTTGCAGTCACAAATATGTACATATCTATGTACATTGTATTCATTCCCAATTATTTGTTTTACGTCATTTCACTTAACGTCCCTAAATATGACATTAGGCGGGGACTTACTGTATGCACAATAATTGAGATACTGAATTTACTCCATTTGCCTGTTCCACACTGGATGCTATGTTCTTCAGTTGAACCACGTGCAAGATTATTTATACTTTCGTGTTTCAATGTTTGTTTCTGAGTCATTCTCAAGGTTATGGAAATGGGTCAGATCAGTCGTAGTTATTTATGTGGGTCCGGGGACTAACTAAAAGAATAGGTCGAAGGTGATTCCTGCCTGTCGTAAAAGGCGACTAATTGGAATCAAACACTGGCGGGGGTCTTGTCCATGTGGGCCTGGAGGGAGGCGGATATCTCTGGGGAGTGATGTACACCCGGATTTTGAGGCCTCCACTCTGGGCTTAGAAATGGATGGTTGCCCGCGCTTGGTTGTTACGCGGGAGCGGGGTTCCGGAGGGGTGCCGCCTTGGGTTGAATGCTGGCGGGTGTCGTGTGTCTAGACGACCCGGAGGGGGTTGACAACTCTGATGAGTGGTAAACACCCGGAGTTTGGGGCCCCCACTGTGTGCTTCGGAACGGACGGACGGCCTCGCTTGTGCGATGCTCGTGAGCGGGGCTCGATGGGATGTCGCCTTGAGTCTAGCACTGGTGGGTGTCGGGTCTAGATGAACCCGGAGGAGAGCTGAGATCTTTAGGGGTGGAATAAAACTAAGGGTTGAGGCCTCTTCTGTGAGCTTCGAAACTGACAAACGACCTCACTTGGATGCTGCTCGGATGCAGGACTTCATGATACTGCACCGAGTCAAAGACTGACGGATGTCTGATCCAGACGAACTCGGAGAGAGGTTATCTCTCTTTGAGCTTTGAGACGGGCAAGCGACTTCGCTCAGATGGCAGTACATCTGTCAATCAAAGTTTCACCTCGCAGGTGTCGTCTTCTGTCGGAAGCTCGATTTGTTGGGTGAGATTTAAGCTAACGCTGGCAGGTGTTGGACTTGGACAAACCCGGAGGTGGCTGGGGTCTCTAGGGGTGGATTACACCTGGAGACTTGGGCCTACTCTGTGAGCATCGATACAGGCTAACGACTCTGCCTGGATGCTGCTCGAGGGCGGGACTTCATGATACCGCCTCGAGTCAATGAAACACTGGCGGGGGTCTGGTGCAGGTGAGGCTGGGGGGAGGCAGACATCCCTGGGAAGTGATATGCACCCGGAGTTTTGCGCCTCCACTGTGGCCTCAGAGACTGACAATTGGCCTCGCTTGGTTGTTACTCGGGAGCGGAGTTCCAGATGATACCGCCCTGGATTGAGCCCTGGCGTGTGTCGTGTGTCCAGACGTCCCGGGGGCTCTGATCTCTGATGAGTGGTAAACACCCGGAGTTTGGAGCCCATACTTTGTGCTACGAAACGGACGGACGACCTCGCTGGGGTGATCCTCGGGAGCGGGACTCGATGGGATGTTGCCTCGAATCTTAACACTGTTAGGTGTCAAGTTTGGAAGAGCCTGAGGGGAGCTGAGATCTCTAGGGGTGGATTACAACTGGAGATTAGATACTGCTCGAGAGCGGGACTTCATGATACTGCCTCGAGGCAAACACTGACGGATGTCGGGTCTAGACGAACTCGGATAGAGGTTATCTCTCTTTGAGCTTAGAAATGGGCAAACGACTTTACTCAGATGGCAGTACACCTGCCAAACAAACTCTCACCCTCAAGAAAAGATCGACTCCCTCAGGGAGCTGGAATTGATGGGTGAAATCTGGATAATTAGACGTGAGCCACAATAGACCTAAGGTCACGGTGGAGGGACTGAAATAGCCCACACACAATAAAATCTAATTTAATCTATTTATGTGGCCTCAGTATCATATAAAAATTGAAACGGAGTAAATATTGTTTCTAAGGGTTTTAGTTCATGCTCAGTTGAAGAAATTTTATAGAAGTTTAAAAGTAATGATCTTGTAATTAGCCAATTTTTTCTATGAATATTCTCAAAAGACATAAAGCAATCCTCACCTATCTTTTGATTTTCTTATTTGATAGATACTTTTCATGTTAATTTTGCAAAATATTAATTAAGTTTATAATGGAGTTTCTTTTTGGTTTTCTTTTAAGGTAGCAAACCATACCAGTGTGGCTTTTGTAATCGAAATTTTGCTTCAATAGGAGAGAAGAAATGCCATGAGATGGGTCATACAGGTTACAGACCTTATCACTGCAAATATTGCAATAGAGGTTTTACTAAGATGCATAACATGAAGGTGCATCTTATGTCACACTCTGGACCTCATGTTTGTGAACTCTGTTCCAAAACATTCATTGAAATGGTTTATTTGAAAAAACATTTAAAAATAGTACACAAAATTGATGATGAAACCTTACAAACAGAAGAAGACTTGCCAAAAGGAGCACATGCTATTGATAATGAAGACTTGGAAGAAAGTTATGAAACAGTAAACAATTTTGAAGAGGAAATGACTGCTAAAGAGACAACTTATTACATTGAGAATTGTCTGTGATATTTTAGTTTTTAATGTATTAATAATTATTTTATAAAGCATTTCATTTATGTTGTGATTTTATTTATTAGTGAATTTTCGTAGAAAAAATTCACTAATGGGCGATCCCGACTTTTGAATTTTGAAAAAAAAAAAATGCAAATGAGCGCGAACTAGGACCCCTAGAACCCATATCCGAGGTCAGTTCCAATTTTTATATGTATGTATGTATATATATATATATATATATATATATATATATATATATATATATATATATATATATATATATATATATATATATATATATATATATATATATATATATATATATATGTATATATATATGTATCACACCGATAACTCAAAAATTAATGGGCCGATTTTGATAAAATTTGGCATGTACCTTCCTTTTGTAAAAGGCTTGGATAAGTTCGTTAGTCAGGAAAATCGGACGAGGTTTTCCGGGAAACTTTTGAGTTTTTATTCGAAAAAAAAATTTATCTCAAAAAGTTATGATAACCAACTTTGGTGGGTAGGTTTACAATATAAAAAGTAAACTATACACCAAAATTGAGATTTCTATATTACAAGAAAAAAAAGTTATAATAAAATATTTTGTGCCAGATCAATTCTATGAAAATTCACTACCATAACGCACTTGCTGCGTCCAGGCTTTTTATATTTAAAGTCGAAATACAAACACATACAGTGTCCCAAATTCGATGCTTACTACTTAGTGTAGTAACAAAAGTAGATAAGTGGTTACTTTTCTGCTCCACCAAAGAGCTGTGTTTTATGTGGTTAAAACCTTCCAAAATTGGGAAGATATGTATGCGCTGAAACCTGAAAAAACCTGCATCTCCTATGTTACTTTGCAAGGGCGTGGTGAATCGTTGAGCCGACACATCGTAAAGTCGCCACTACAATAGAGCGCCGATTCGACCGAGAATACCGCTTTTTTCAGTATTTGTCTGGCCGACTGGCTCTAATATTGATCTCTGCTTCATATTTAGTTGCAAAACGTGACATATAAGCGAAATTGAAATAAAAATGCCAGTTTATATGCGCGCGGGGCAATACGCACTCTTTATATGTTTAAGATGGCTTACATAATAAAGTTATTTGTGTAAAAAAATATGTTGAGTTATTAGATACAAATAAACATACTTATGGGTAATTGATTGTTATATATGTAAATATGTATGAAATTTAATCCTTACTTTAATGAAAAGGTCATTTTCTAATTTAAAAAAAATCGATTGATCTAAGATTTTATTCCATATTTTAATTACAAAAATGTGATTTAAAGTGAAGCCACATATTATTAAGCATTTATTTTCAAGAAAGTTATCTTTGATGGCATCTACTTTTTTACATTTTCTAATGCATAGCTGCACAATTGTTTGAAAATTTATGGTTGCGAGGGCAGAAGGTTAAGTACTTCTTTTTTTATGAATGTATATAGGCAATGAAGAAAAAATCATTGGAGATTGAATATGTGGTCATGCCTTTAAAGTTATTTATGTAAAAAAAATGTTGAGTTAGATATAAATATACTTATGGATAAATCGTTGTTTTTGAAGAAGATATAAATAGTTGTAAGCCTGAATTACAATGTCCACACTCAAAGAAACTATGGAGAATGACAGGCAGTTCTGTTATTGTCGTAAAAAAATCGAATGATATGTTTTATTCAATTTTTTCATTAAAGCAATTTGATTGAAAGAAAAACCAGATTTTCATAAACTTTCTATTTTCTTCTTTTATTGCCAAATATTTTCAAAAAAGGTGTCTTACATTATTTTTTAATGCCTATATTGGCGGCAAATTTATTTTTCAAAATTTATTGTCTTTTTTTTTAAATAATGAACAAAATAAACAAAAAAAAGCTGTCTTTTATATTATTTTTTAATGCTTATTTGCTGAACATATAGTTTTCACAATGTATTATCGAGGGCGAAAGGTTTTAAAAATATTTCACCTATTTGATTACCAATTTTTTTTATTGAAACTCGCTACCACAACAAATTCGCTACCAAAATGCACTGCTGTGTCAACACTATTTTGTTATTGCAAATGGATAACTCTTATTAGGTGCGTTTTATTATTTTTTTCAAATATCATAAAAGATCCGTTAGTTTGGCTATTTAAGTTTGCTTAAAATGGCCTTATAAATTGAAAACAAGGGTTCCTTTAACTTAATCATAGGTATACTATATCAACACGCAAAGGTGTTAAGCAAATTGCCTATTGCATAAACTTTCAGCACTTCCCTGATGAATTACAGTCGACCAATAAATTAGTGTACGTCCGCCTAAATGTATTGGTGTATGCAGGGGTTGCGTACATGTAGGCGTTGTTAGTCGAACGATACACAATCAGAAATTCTGTGAAAATTGTTCTCTATGTCACCTGACCAAGGCCTACTAATACAGTTTTTCTATGTCAAAAATGGGAAAAAGGGTTAGGGCCGCTTTTAGGAGGAGAATAGGTAAACTGGTGAATTCGGCATTCTCAAAATAAATGTATACCAAATTTCATTCAAAAAGAAAAATTGTTAACCATTTGAGAGAAGTTTATTTGTGTGACTCTTTTAATATGGAACATCCGTGTAACTTTTGTATTTTTAACGAGATCTCAGCGGATAGACAATGAAGAAATCTATAGATCTTGTGAAAATTGTTTCCTATGCCATTCGATCACGACCTACTAAAACTATTTGCATATCTCAAAACTTATAAAAAAAGGTTTAGGGCTGGTTTTTGGCGAAAAATAAGTAAGCCACTGGATTCACCATTCTTTAAAGGTGTTATCTAACAAATTTCATTCAAATTCATCAAAAAGTAACTATTATGACGAATTATGAAAGTCAACAGTAACATCTCAAAAGTTGAATAAAAATTTTGATAAATGCTGTGACATATGAAAATAGGTTTAGTATGCCGTGATCGAATGGCATAGGAAACAATCTTCTGAGATCTCGTTAAAAAAAATCGCGTTCTAAATACAATAGTTACAGGGGTGTTTCCATATTAGAAGGGTCACACAAATAAACTTCCCTCAAATGGTTAATAATTCTTATTTTTTGATGACATTTGGTATATATCTATTTTGAGGGATGCCGAATTCACTGGCATACCTATTTTCCTCCTAAAACGGACCTGACCCTTTTTACCATTTTTTGACATAGAAGAACTGCATTAGTAGGCTTTGGTCAGGTGACATAGAAAACAATTTTCACAGCATTTATAGAGTTTTCCATCTTGTCTCTTTTGATCTTTTGCTCATAAAAATCGAATTATAAATGCAAAAGTCAGGTCAGGTTCAGGGGGTTATTCTACTCAAAGAATTAACGCCCTTAGTTCCTATAACAGTTTTTCGAAAACTCGAAAATAACGGAGTTATAGGGTGTCAAAAAAAATTTTTTTTCAAATTTTTGTCGATAACTTTTTTTGTCGTGAATCGATTCTTTTCACATTTGGTGCACACGTATATAATATCACACTGTATTTATGTTGCAAATTTGACATGGATCTATCTAAATTTAAAGGCCGAAGCTGCCCTTGACCAACAGATAAGGACTCATAACTTTTTTGCTTGAATCAAATCTAACAATACACGATTGAAGGGAATTATAAAATCTTAAAAAAAGGTCATCTTGTTGCATCACGATAAAACTAACCGTTTTCGCGAAAAATGTTCTTAAAATTTTTTGCTGGTATTGATTGAATACGAAATCATTTCATCCAAATGTCAATGTTAATAGCGTGTGCTTTGAAAACAGTCGCGGTAATTGCCTCGGAAAAAAAATATGTCACATGTTTTGAACAATAAAGTGTTATATTTTTATTATTATTACTACTATAAAATTATCAGCAATAACGATTTTACAGGGCCTCATTTTTTTTTATTACTTACTAGAACTTGCAACATTTAAACATTATAACAATAATTTATTAAAAATCATAACAATTAAATATTATAACAAAGTTTCAAAGTGATGTCCTTCCATCTCAACACCTAAATCAATTCTTCTCAGGAAATTCCGACGAACTCTAGCGAATATTCCGTCTTTTGCCTGATTACCTCACAGTTATCAATAATTCTTTGCCTGAGATCTTTAACGTTTTGAATTGGACTCCTGTATACGAGAGATTTTAGGTAACCCCAAAAGAAAAAATCCATTGGGTTTAAATCAGCCGATCTCGGAGCCCACTGCACGAACCCACCGCGTCCTATCCATCTCTCAGGAAATGTTTCATTAATAAATTCCCTCACCGTTGTACTAAAATGTGGCGGCGCGCCGTTCTGCAGCAGCCACATTGTATTTCTTGATTGGAGGGGTGCATCATCCAATAGAGTGGATAACTGGTTTCTTAAAAAATTTAAGTATATCTCACCATTGAGCCTTTGAAGGAAGAATTGTGGCCCAATTAAGCGGTGTCCTAAAATTCCCGCCCACACATTAACAGAAAACTTATTCTAGAAACCGCGTTCTATCGCCAAGTGAGGATTCTCATTAGACCAATAATGCTCATTATGAAGGTTGATCAAGCCGTCATGTTCAAATCCAGCTTCATCTGTGAAGAGAAGCGATGATATAAAATTGTGATCGTTGTTATGTAGATTTCGATTTATATTGCACAAATTCACGTGAGCTTCCGGATCTTCAGGAGATAAAGCTTGAACGTAATGGTAAGGATGAAAAAGCTGCTCCTTGAGAATTTCATGCACAGAACTTTTTGGGATACTCTCCTGAGTAGAGACTAACCGTACACTTAAGTTGGGGTTATTCTCGATTGCATTTAATACACGGACTTCTGCACCAGGAGTTCGAGTACTACGCTGATGGCCAACATCTTGAAATGTACTTCTAAATGATCCGAATTCTCCCAGTCTTCGATGGATATTACTGAACATTCGGGATTGTGGTACCTTTCTATTTGGAAATGTTTCAGCATACAAACGTCTTGCAGCAAGGGCATTGCCGGCAGCTATACCATAATAATAATGCATGTCACGTAGTTCAAAGTAAGAATAATTATAATTATTCATCGTATTTTATAATTAATCTTAACTATTCCGCAAGTAAAATGACAACAAACTATTATCTGTCAAAACCAATGCCACATGATCTTGTTGACAGAGAATGTTTTCAAAGCACGCTCCGTTAATATTGAAAATGAGATTAGGTGATTTCGTATTCAATCATACCAGTAAATTTTTAAGAACGTTTTCAAGCAAAAAATTTATGAGTCCTTATCTGTTGGTCAAGGGCAGTTTCGGCCTTTAAATTTAGATAGATCCATGTCAAATTTGCAACATAAATACAGGGATATTATACACGTGTGCACCAAATGTGAAAAGAATCGATTCACGACAAAAAAAGTTATCGACAAAAATTTGAAAAAAAAATATTTATTTAACATACTATAACTCCGTTATTTTAGAGTTTTCGAAAAAGTATTATAGGAACTAGGGGCATTATATCTTTGAGTAGAATTACCCCCTGAATTTTTTGCTCACAATTTATGGACACCCTATATATATATATATATATATATATATATATATATATATATATATATATATATATATATATATATATATATATATATATATATATATATATATATATATATAAACATAAAATAGAAACTGACCCCAGATATGGGTTCCAGGGGTCCTAGCTTGGCTCATTTAACGAAATTTTTTTAAAATTCATGTCGGGATCTTCCCATTAGTGAATTTTTTCTACAAAAATTCACTAATTCAAAATTACAACTATTTACACGTCATTAACTAATAACAAATGACAAACAACTTTAACAATCATTCTTGAGCCACTTCTTTTGAATTGTTACTTTCTTCGCTGTCTTCGTCCTGTTTCTGCTTTTTCCAATTCTGAACTGCAGCCAACAACTTCAGATTAGGTAATGTAACGTTAAATGAGTCACCAAGTTATTTCTCACTCTTAACCACTCTAGTTTTGTATGGATCTTATGATTTATGACTCCTAAAACCCAAAGCCCTAACTTGCTTGTATCCTGTAGTTGTAGAAATAGAAAGTGAAAATATTATACCTAAAAATAATAACACAGGTATAAAGGCTTATTCCTAACATTTAACATTGCTCATACTTGCCTCATGTCTAGCCGCCTTCGGTTGTATATTCAATACTTAAAATTGCCAAAGGAATATGTTCGAATTTGTTAGTGTCCGTTTGAATTGTTATATGTTTTATATATATATATATATATATATATATATATATATATATATATATATATATATATATATATATATATATTGTGTGTGTGTGTGTGTGTTGGGATTTCGAGGGGCACGTTCAAAAACAGTATTTTTGGAATTTTACTTTTCACCCCCTAAGCCCCAGTCACCCCAACTTTATAATTTTAAATGACACCCCCTAGCTTGAGATACATCATTTTAAAGGTATTTAAAATCCTAATCCAACGGCGTTTACGAAATTTAAATTCACCGCCAATTTTTGAATTTAGAAGAAGAAAACGTCATCAAATTCGGAATATTAAAAAAAAATTATTAAACAGTTTAAGACAACTACTTTATTAGGTCCTCAAAGTGCCCTCCGTTGTTAGCTAAACAATAAAATAGTCGATCGACGAATTCTCGTCTAACGTTTTGAAATGTTTCTGTAGTAATTTGTCGGCAAGCTTGGGTGATCCTATCTTTTAGAACCTGAATATTCTCTGGTGAAGGATTGTGGTACACAACTGATTCCAAATAACCCCAAAGGAAGAAGTCCAGTGGTGTTAAGTCTGGAGATCTGGCGGGCCATTCCAGGGCGCCTCTTCTGCCAATCCATTCGTCAGGAAATCTTTGATTAAGCCACTCGCAAACACGTAAGGCATGGTGTGGTGGTGCACCTTCCTGTTGATAGTGCAAATTTTGTTCATCCAGCAGTGGGTTGCCTTCTTCATTAAGTTGGTTTTCTAAGGACTTTGTTATGAGTGAGTCAATATAATTTTCCAAAAAATTTAAATACAAATCACCAGTTAAATTTTCTTCAATAAACAAGGGGCCTATTATATCATTTCCAAGAATTCCCAGATATAAATTTTTTGTGGAAACTGTGTATGACCCTCTACGAACACTCGTGGATTTTGATTATCCCAATATCTACAGTTGTTTATTAACAAAACCATTCAGAAAGAACGTTGATTCATCACTAAAGCAAATATTCTTTAACCAAATTCCTATCGTCTTGAATTCTGGCAGTCATTAATTCACAGAATTGAATCCTTCTATCATAATCATCCTCGCCAAGTTCATGGAGAATGGTAAATTTATAAGGAAAGAAATTGTAAAGTTTTAAAACTTTATGTATGGAACCGACGGAAATATTCGTTAATGCAGCGACTTTTGGAATTGAAGTCGTAGGTTCAGCGGCAAAACATCCTAAAACCTCAATTTGTGCAGCTTCGTTAAGAACTCGTGGTTGCTTATTTGCTTTGTTACATACTGAGCTAGTTGCTTCAAAATTTCGTGCAAGACTTAGCACATATTGGTGTCCCACATTTTTTTCAGGATGCCTTTCGTTGTCAACTTCTGAGCACCATACAAGTAAATTATTTCAACTCTTTCTTATGTAGTGTAAACCATGATTGTTAGTTTTATTTAAATTTAATATTTTAAATTGAAATGATTTAAATGAGTTTGAAGTTTTCAAAATTTAATCACAACAGACTCAGTTTTAACTCGTTGCAGTCGTCAAGAAATCGAACACTAAATACGAATAAGTAAATAAGTTATCAAGAAAGTAAAACTGGCACATTTTATCTGAAATTTATCGTTAAATTAGACATGGGCGTTATCGTTCCCATATCACCTCGTACCAGGAAAATTGATAGCCTCAAATTGCACGCGGGAGCTAAATTTGCAACAGCATTACGCTCAGAAAAATTACTGATAAAAACAATACAAATGTTAGAAAAAAATTCGACAGTCGACTATTTTATTGTTTAGCTAACAACGAAGGGCACTTTGAGCACTTAATAAAGTAGGTTTTTGTCTTAAAACTATTAAATATATATATTTTTAAATATTCCGAATTTGATGACGTTTTTTTCTTCTAAATTCAAAAGTTGGCGTTGGATTTAAATTTCGTGAACGCCGTTGGATTAGGATTTTAAATACCATTAAAATGATGTATCTCAAGCTAGGGGGTGTCATTTAAAGTTATAAAGTTGGGATGACTGGGGCTTAGGGGGTGAAAAGTAAAATTCCTAAAATACTGTTTTTGAATGTGCCCCTCGAAATCCCAATTGACCTGTTTTTTTAACCAGATTTCCTTGATAAAAAAATTATTAAGGGTGGCTAGTTTTGAAATAAAAGTACTGTATAGTAGAAACACTGTACCATATATCATCAAAATAACTTTATTTTTTGAAAATGTTTCAAAAATAAACTTAAAATGGTCCCTAAATAACTAGTTTCGGATGTTCAATAGAGATACAATAGACAAACGATGTGCCTCAGACTACAATTTACCTTCGGTTTCTTTTGTAGATCTATGTATCATATAAATACAGCTGTAGCAATAATTTAGTTTAGAATTTTTTCATCCCGTGATGATGCACATGCAAATTCACTAGTGTATGCGCCAAAATTTGAATTTGAATTTCCCGCGAATGTCATGTTGACAAGTGACATGTTCAACAGGAAAAGTAGAATTATTATTATGATTATGGGGTATTGTAAATTGTAAGTTATGGTGGATAATAAAACGTGGTTTAGAATATGTTTTTTAGAAAAGTGTTTTATTTAAGTAATCAATTTGCTATCCTGATAAACAAAAGCCCTACAAAGTTTCAGAAGTGGGATTGATCGAAGAACTTATTGCAATTTTGGTGTTTGTTAAATATTTGTAAATGTTGAAAATGGGTGAATAGTCTATCAACGTGGCCGGCGTCGACGAGCTGACGGAGCACCCGCTCGATGAGCAGGAAGAAGTAGGTGGTCGGAACTCAAACACTGGCCATAATTTGGAAGATATTCATGTAGCTGTCCAAGCAGCCATTAGAGCGATACATGCCACCCAGCAATTAACCCCTCCTCTAGTAGCCCCCGTATCCGTTCAGAAACCTACAGATGTTGGAGCGATATTACCAGATTATTATGAAGAAAATGATGATGTCGAGACTTGGTTTCAGAGAGCAGACCTGCTCAAAGTTTCCTATGGATTGTCTGATGAAACAATGTCATTTCAGGTAGTTTCACATTTGTATGGCAAAGCACTAGCATGATACTATTCAAGAAATGATTTCGCAGCTGCAACATATGGGTATTTACGTGATAAACTAGTGGAAACTTTTGCTACAAGAGAAAGTAAATTAGCACTAATGAGGAAACTTGAAGCAAGAAATTGGAAGAAAGGTGAGCCGTTTTGTGATTATTACCATAAAAAGGTGATATTTGGCAACAAGCTTGGGTTAAGTGAAGAGGAAATGATTATGCATCTGATTGAAGCAATGGACAACCCTGTTCTTCAGAGTCAGTGTAAAATGAAAGAGTTTAGGAGTCTGAATCATTTATTGCAAGTAATGAATTCTCTTAGCCGGGTAGAAAGAACGCATTTAACAAGAAATATAAGTCAGAATCCAGTGGCCAGAAGTTTTATATCAAGTAACCCAAACGGAGGTCAAAGAGTGGAGCCCGTTATACAACAGACCAGTCAGCAGCAGATAAATCAGCCACCCTTTCGTAGCCGATGTTTCAATTGTTATGGTGTGGATCATTATGCCAGTAATTGTCCTCATCCAAGACGGGAACGCGGCTCTTGTTTTAATTGTGGTTCCATGGATCATCAGAGAAGGAGTTGCTCACAGTTAACGGATGCCAGACGAAGACAGCATGAGCCAGATAGCACAACTAATGTGGTAGTAAACGTGCCTGTACAGCAACCAGTTCCTTCTTATCAGATAGATGTACATTTGAAAACAGAAGAAGTCTTCATTAGCTTAAGACCAATTTTAGATACTGGAAGTCCAGTTTCTCTTATCACCGAGTCACTGGTCTGGTCCCACCAAGATTAAGAAAACCGTACACCGCAGGTGAATGTTATGAAGGCGTTAACAAATCAAAACTTTGCATATCAAGTACTTTTACTGGGAATTTTCAAGTTTGTGAGGTTGACGTAGAAGTTTTATTTTATGTTGTACCTAAAGACACTATTAAATATGACTGTTTCTTAGGCAGAGACTATTTCAAATCCAAAATTTAAAATTACTTTTGGCAACAGTCTGACTATACAGAAGGTCGTTGAAAATTTAATTGAGAGTGATAGTAATGACATATTCTGAATTACTGCTGAGCATGATAAAAATGAAAGCTCTGCCATAGACATTAATTCTAATATTCCTCATCACTATAAAATTCAGTTAGAAAATGTTTATTTAGAAAATTATGTCAATAACATTAAGCCACAAGTACCTGGAACAGATTTTGAAATGAATATTGTAATTAAGTCGGATCATAGTCCCTTTTTCTTTAAACTTAGAAGACTTTCATTTTGGGAGAAATCTGAAGAGCGTAAAATTATTCATGATTTATTGGAAAGGAAAATTATAAAAGAAAGCACTTCAGTTTATAGTTCACCAATTGTTTTAGTTAAGAAGAAACTTTTGGGAATACGTCTTTGCGTTGATTACAGGGAGCTAAATAAATTGTGTCCACAAGATAACTTTCCCCTACCATTAATTGATGATGAATTACTAAAGTAAAAAAATAAATATTACTTTTCCAGACTTGATCTTAAAAATGCATTTCACCATATTCGTTTACGTGAAGATTCCACGAAATTTGCTTCATTTGTTACACCAGATGGACACTATGAGTTCACCAAGCTTCCTTATGGATTAAAAAATGGACCATCTGTTTTTTCAAGATATATTAATCAGATTTTTAGATCTCTTTTAAATCAAAATAAGGTAATAATTTTCATTGACGATATTCTAGTCGCTACTGAGACCATTGAAGAAAATATTTTAATATTAGCCGAAGTCTTCAAAATTTTGAATGATAACTTACTCAGTCTTAAGCTTGAAACATGTAGTTTTTTGTATAAGGAAACAATATTTTTAGGGTACAGTGTGGGTAATAATGAGATAAAACCAAACCCAGAGAATATTAAGGCTGTTACAGATTTTCCCGTGCCAAACAACTTTAAAGCATTACATAGTTTCCTTGGCTTGACTTCTTATTTTAGAAGATTTATCTTTAATTATGCATTCATTGCAAAACCTCTTACTGATCTACTTACGAAAAATGCAACATTTTATTTTGGGGAAGAACATTTGATAGCTTTTGAAAAACTTAAGGAAAGTTTAACGAACAACCCTGTTTTGGCAGTATATAACCCGGAAACTGAAACAGTTACATTGTGACGCTTTGAGTTTTGGGTATGGATCAATCTTGATGCAAAGGCAGGAGGATAATAAGTTTCACCCCGTATTCTTTTTCAGCAAGAGAACTACTGATGCTGAGTCAAGATATCATAGTTATGAACTAGAAATGTTAGCAATTGTGCATTCCTTTAAAAGATTTAGAGTCTATTTGCATGGAATTGATTTTAAGATACTTAAAGACTGTAATAGTGTGAAATTAGCATTACAGAAAAAAGAAATTAATACCAGAATTTTGAGGTGGGCTTTAGAATTACAAAACTATTCTTACACTATTGAGCATAGACCAAACACGTATGAATCATGTGGATGCACTTAGCAGAGTTAATTCTATTTTGATCTTGGAAGGTAATACAGTGGAAAGGAACTTAGCAATCAAACAAAATAGTGATAATTAGTAGTATTCGAGCTCGTTTAGAAAATGGGCAGGATCAGAAGTACGAACTACGTAATGGCTTGGTTTTTAGAAAACAGGGTGATACAGCACTCTTTTTTGTTCCTGAAGAAATGGAAAAGTCAGTTATGCATACTTATCATGGTGATATGGGTCACTTTGGCGTTGGCAAAACATCAGAGCTTATATACTGGTTTCCTAATCTGAAATCGAAGGTGAAAAAATATATTTCAAATTGTTTAAAATGTATAGAATATTCACCAGTCAGGAAAATTGGAAGGCGTATTGCATAGTGTTCCGAAAGGAAACAAACCTTTTGTTACTAAACGCATTCATCATTATGGACCGATACCGAAAACTAAAAATAGTTTTAAGTATATCTTTGAAGTAATAGATTGGTTTAGTAAATTTGTTTGATTTTATGCTTGTAAAACGACAAACACTTTAGAAGTAATAAAATCTTTAGATTCATATTTTCGTAACTATAGTGTGCCTGAAGTAATTGTTTCAGATAGAGGATCTTGTTATAATTCAAACTTATTTGCAGAATTCGTTCAGGGTCATGAAATTAAACATATTTTAATAGCTACTGCAACACCACGGGCAAATGGTCAAATTGAACGAATTAATAGGTCATTCACCCCTATGTTGGCGAAAGTTTCGAATAATAATTTAAATGAATGGGACAAAGTACTAGATGGTGTAGAATTTGCTTTTAACAATACACTCAATAGGTCTATAGATACCACTCCTGCAAAGTTACTTTTTGGCAGGGATCAAGTTGGTAAAGTTCATGATAATCTAAGAGAATATTTGTTAGATCAGGAAGAAAGTGAAGATCATTTTGAAAGCTTACAGGAGTTGAGACAGCGAGCTTCTGAAAACATTATTAAGTCTCAAACTGAAAATAAAAACTTTGATAAAAAACACAAGTCCTGTTAAATATGAAGTAGGTCAATATGTAATGATTTCTAATACTGATGTAACTCCCGGTGTGAGCAAGAAACTTATACCAAAATATAGAGGCCCTTATGAAATAAATAAAGTCTTACCGAATGACAGATATGTTGTGAATGATATCATAGGATTCCAAAGGACTCAAATCCCTTTTGATGGAGTGAATGAAGCATCTCACATGAAATTTTATGAAAGTAATTAGAAAGATTTTACTTTATTACGGATTATGATTAGTGACATCTGCACTTATACTTTTGGAAGTTTTGTATTTTTATGAATTTTGTTGGTAACTTAGTTATGTTAAATCAAACTTATGCTTATGATTGATGTATTTTTGAGAAAACTTATGATTATGATTTATGAACTTTTGAAACATGTTAACTTATGATTATTAATTGTTATGTATTTATGAAAACTTGTCACTTATGATTGTTTGTGTATTTTTGAAAATCTTTTAATAATGGCATATGTATTCTTAAAATCTTATGTTACGTTATGATTATGCAATCGTTAAACTTAGGTGAATTTGACTTGAGTCTATGACGCATTTTTGTTAAACTTATGTAATACTTTTGTAAAATCAGTTAAAGATTTTGATTTACATATGTACCCGGATGAATTAAGTACTCATTCTTTATGATGATTGGTGTACTTACTTACCTGTCTTGTGACTTTTGATATTAACTGATGATAACTTATCACATATTATGAGAGTGTCAGATGATGAACGTTACTGTGTTGTGAAGTGATGATCGATGATTGGGACAATCATCTGGTCAGGAAGGCCGAGTTGTAGGCGCCAAAATTTGAATTTCCCGCGAATGTCATATGTTGACAAGTGACATGTTCGACAGGAAAAGGAGAATTATTACAATTATTATGGCATATTGAAGTTATGGTGGATAATAAAACGTGGTTTAGATTATGTTTTTTAGAAAAGTGTTTTATTTAAGTAATCAATTTGTTATCCTGATAAATAAAAGTCCTACACTATTATGTTTGGTAAGAGGGATTTTGGTTTTAAAATTCATTTGTGTCAAACTTATAATGTAGAGATTTAGTTTTTAAATTCACTTAGTTAAATTCGTTGTAAGAGGTGTTGATTTTGATTTATTTTTGTGTGTTGTTATCTTTCATGGCTGCCGTCGTCAGACAGTTCGCACTTTTTGTTTTATTTATTATTAAAACTTGTTAGATCGTTACCATGCCTGTCTGATCCAATTTATAATAGTTATCCTAATTTATCCTCCGCTCGCTTAACAGGCACCAACGATGGAGTGTTAACGTTTGGGGAGGTATTATAGGCGATCATGTTATCGGACCCTATGTCTTTGATGGAACCTTGAATGGAAGGAAATGTTTGGATTTTCTACAGCAAGACTTCTGGATATTCCTTGATAATATTCCACTTGACATTCGAAGGAAAATGTGGCTCCAAATGGACGGTTCAACTGCTCATTTTTTGATTGGAGTAAGAAACTATCTTAATAGACATTTTTTAGTGAATTTTCATTTAAAAAAATTAACTAATGGAGAGGTATCGATGGTAAGATTTGTGGAAAATTTCTTCAAATGGGCGCGAAATTAGAGCCCCTAGAACCCAAATCCAAGGTTTAGTTAAAAAGTTTACACACACTATATATATATATATATATATATATATATATATATATATATATATATATATATATATATATACTAGTATATAACGAAAAATTTTTTTGCATGCCATAATAGTAAATTGTATTGTGAATTTAACAGTGAAATCCGTTTTCCTATATACTCTTTAGTTTTCCAGATTTCCCAACATTTCTTATTCTGTGCACTTTAGCGACTTATATACCGATGAATTTTTTTTTAGCCGAGAAACACCATTTGTGACAGTTGGTGCGTAAGCAGTGGAAATATATTTTAATATCATTTAACTTTATAATAAAGAACAGTTATAGGAAAATTCGCTATTATAAATTAAAGTAATATCTTATGTAACTAAGTAGGTCACATAAAAATTATACTTATTGACATTGAAGTCATCATATTACATGTTTACATAAATAACAAACATGTTGGAATTGCAGGTTGCAATACTGAAGAATGCTGATTAATGATGTTTACGTTTTGTGAAGAATGTAGAACACCTAAGTTTATTTATAGAGGTTTGCAAATATTATTAACAGATACATTATTATGCAAGACGCGATACCAATAAAAATATTATCATTATGTTTGGTAAGAGATAGATTTTGGTTTTTAAATTCATTGGTTAAACTTATAATGTAGAGATTTAGTTTTAAATTCACTTAGTTAAATTCGTTGTAAGAGTTGTTGATTTTTATTATTATTAATACTTGTTAGATCGTTACCATGTCTGTATTATCCAATTTATAATAGTTATCTCTATTTATCCTCCACTCCCTTAACATGGTCCTTCGAAGAAAAAGTAACCAGTGCCGTTGGTGATACAGTGCACACGAAACTTCCTTAATTTAAAACCAACTATCCTTATCAAACATCCTTTAACCCAAGTCTCCAAATACCTTTTTACATTTTAGGTAAAAGTAAAAATAGGACACAAGCGTCCTAATTAAAAGCAAGTATAGGGCAGAAGCGTCCAAATCCAATTAAATATAGGACAGAAGCGTCCAAATTAAAAGCAAATATAGGGCAGAAGCATCCAAATCTAAAGTAAATATAGGACAGAAGCGTCTAAATCCAAAGTAAATAAGGACACAAGCGTTCAGGAAAATACCAATATAAGGTAAGTTCCAAAACAAGCACCTATACAGGGTCAAATAAGGACACAAGTGTCCAGGAAAGTACCAATATAAGGTCAGGTCCAAAACAAGCACATATACAGGGTCAATCAAGGACACAAGCGTCCACAAAAAGCACCAATACAGAGTTAAAGGCAAAATATAGGTCACAAGCGACCAAACAACCAAATCAAAAAGAACTACAAATCAGACAAGGTAACAAATAAACTACAAATATTAAATCAAATAAAATTAAGGAAGCAATGGAGGAACTAAAAATAAAAATCACAAGACGTTCCTGAGAACTAAAATTACGGGTAAACCGATTTATCCAAAAATTAGAAGAAGCAGAAATGATGGACGATGACACTACACTTGTCAGGTATGAAATCATGATAACAATATTAGATAGGCAATGGGAAAAAAATAGAAGACAACATATTGGATATAAATAGAATAATAGAATCAGAAATTCAAGATGAAGCACATTTGACGCTAAATAAATGGTACGATAACGCCATTGACAAGATGTTAAAAGCACTTAAGAAACCAACACGCCGCGATTCAGGGCAAGTTAGGTTACCCTTAATCAAACTGCCAAAAATAAAAATATCAATCTTCACAGGCGAATACAAGGAACGGACAGTATTCCAAGAACTAGTCCAGAAGGTAATAGATTGAAAACTTGAGAAATTCTACACAAAAACAGCGTCAAGAAGCAAATATTAAAAATACACAGTTGAAGTCCCATTCGAACACGAGGTACCAGAGGTAGAAGAAGCCAGAGACGAGCAGGAAAGATTTAACTTACAATGTTATTTAGATAAGCTTTTATTTGGAGCCGAATCAGAGCAAGAAGCAACGTTATTTCCAACAGAACTCAACGAAATGACCAGATCAGGTGGGTTCAGTTTAAGTAAAGAGGTAAAAGAGGCAGAAGAAGAAAGAAACGAGCAGAAAAATTCCAATAGAAACGAAAGTAGAAAAGGAAGATTGTTATATATATATATATATATAACTCAACGAAATGATCAGATCAGGTGGGTTCAATTTAAGTAAATGGACCAGCAGAAATTCACAGATTATTCCAAAATTGCCAAAAGAATTGCAGAAAGAAGAAATATTACAGCTGCCAGCCAATGGGACAGACAAAACACTTGGTATCTACTGGACACCAAGGGAATATACAGTCAAATGGAAACTAGACTTAAAATATGCAGAAAAGGTAATAAGGGAAGTATTATCGCCAATAGCCAAGTTATTTAACCCATTAGGGCGGCTATCGCCAGTGGTAATCGAAGTCAAGCTGAAAATTTCCAAACGATGGATTAATCAACCGAGGTGGGACGAAGTAGTACCCGCTACCAGGCAGAAGACAGGTATTCAGGTAAGTCCGATAATCAATGGAATAGCAATACCAAGGTGGGAAGAAACAACCACAAAAGTAAAATTAAGAATTCATGGTTTCACCGATGCTTCTAAAGAAGAAATAGCAAAACAGTTGAGGGGTAAAATGCGAACAGCAAGAAGTACAACCACCCAGGTATTTACACACACTGGGGTGGAGTATGTAGGTTCGATTCAGGTACGAGCTAAAAAGGGCAGATGCCACATATCATACAAGGGCCATCCAGCAAGAATGGGAGGCTTACCAACAAAACAAACTCAGCAATATTGTTGGGACGCTGGGTACAAGGTATATTTTCGCCAATGGAAGCATAGGTACAAATGGAAATTCAAGAAGGAGAGAGGACACGCAGGGCACATGGTATTAACTGAACAATGGCCGCTGCGTAGTCAAGTTAAGTCAAGTTTAAAAAAACTCCGAAACGACTCAGGGTCGGCGAGTTTGTGTTTTGTGGAGTTGGAAGAGTTCTGCAACCAAAGCAGAAACAATTCTTCAACTCATCTGCACACCTACTTCACAATGACAAGAGATAACCGACAATGAACTCACAAGCAGCATCCCAATCTCCGAGAATCTATATGTGTGTTCCCCAGCCATGGTAAGAAGCATGGAAAGCAACCACAACTGCATAATGGAGGAGGTATGCCAGAGGGAAGACAAAACCCCGTGTCCAATCCATCACCAGAAAGTCAAGTCGACAATCTGGAAGCAACTGTACACTAGAAACTCATGGATGTTCATCAACCCACGAGAATCTAGAATTGCAATCATATGTAAAGGCAAAAGGGAAGAAGTTACGATGAAGCAGTATGGCAGAATATCCATCTCCCAAGTCTGTATCATCGAGACAAAATGTTCAGATATCTCAATTATTATTATGCCGATTAACATCCTAGGGTTGTATACATATTAATATTATTTCAATTAATATTATTCCGATTAGCATACCTAGGGTTATATACATATTAATATTCTTTCAATTATTATAGTTAGTGCCAAACTTATGTCAAGGTAAATGAAAAATTCAGGTCATAGCTATCCAGAGGACATCATCCTTTTGACTCGGCAGTTTGTTCATGGAACAGATAGCATCCAGGAGGGAGTCCCGAGGGTTGTATATATATATATATATATATATATATATATATATATATATATATATATATATATATATATATATATATATATATATATATATATACATTAGTTCAATTATTGGAATTAGGGCTAAAGTTATGTCAAGATGAAATCAGCATTCCGCTCATAGCTATTCAGAGAGACGTCATTCCTTTCGACTCGGCAGTATGTTCATGGAACAGAAATGTCCAGAAGGGCGTCCACTAGGCGGTGGAAATATATTTTAATATTTAACTTTATAATTAAAAAACAGTTATAGGAAAATTCGCTATCATAAATGAAAGTAATATCTTATGTAACTAAGTAGGTCACATAGAAATTATACTTATTGACATTGAAGTCATCATATTACATGTTTACATAAATAACAAACATGTTGGAATTGCAGGTTGCAATACTGAAGAATGCTGATTAATGATGTTTACGTTTTGTGAAGAATGTAGAACACTAAGTTTATTTATAGAGGTTTGCAAATATTATCAACAGACATTATTACGCGAGACGCGAAACTATTAATTTATTATTATTATGTTTGGTAAGAGGGATTTTGGTTTTTAAATTCATTTGTTAAACTTATAATGTAGAGATTTAGTTTTAAATTTACTAAGTTAAATTCGTTGTAAGAGTTGTTGATTTTTATTATTATTAATACTTGTTAGATCGTTACCATGTCTGTATTATCCAATTTATAATAGTTATCCAAATTTATCCTCCGCTCCCTTAACAGGCACCAACGATGGAGTGTTAACGTTTGGGGAGGTATTATAGGCGATCATGTTATCGGACCCTATGTCTTTAATGGAACCTTAAATGGAAGGAAATGTTTGGATTTTCTACAGCAAGACTTCTGGATACTCCTCGATAATATTCCACTTGACATTCGAAGAAAAATGTGGCTCCAAATGGACGGTGCACCTGCTCATTCATCAATTGGAGTAAGAAACTATCTTAATAGACATTTTTAGTGAATTTTCATTAAGAAAATTCACTAATAGAGAGGTATCCATGATAAAATTTTTGGAAAATTTCTTTAAATGAGCGCGAATCCTAGCCCCTAGAACCCAAATATACAAGGTCAGTTGGAAAGTTTATATATATACATATATATATATATATATATATATATATATATATATATATATATATATATATATATATATATATATATATATATATATATATATATATATATATATTGTTAAGTTCTTCGGAGTTCTGGAGTTAACTAACAAAACGCAGCTTCCTAAACTACAAAATTATTATTACCGACTATTTTCCAACCATAAACACACCAACTAAATATTTCAATCTATTACTTAATGTCTATAGTTTATTCTCGCCTCTATTAATTCGCACTACACTGATTCGCTTAATACTTTATAATCACTTATTCTGCACCCACACTAACTTAATACTGAACTAACTTACGACTCGCCCATTTATACAGTCCATAGAGATTCTAGACCTTCTTCCCTTCTAGAAATATAATTCCAGAATCTTCGCTAATGCCAACACATCTTACAACGGCCCCAGTTCATAAACTGAATTCTCATAGACGGATGTGACTATATATATATATATATATATATATATATATATATATATATATATATATATATATATATATATATATATATATATATATATATATATATATATATATATATATATATATATATATATATATATATATATATATATCGAAGTAGATGTATGTTAATGCGACTCTGTACTTTTCGAGTATTTCATTTACTTTTATTTTCAGATTTTGTTACATTGTTGACGATTTTAGTGAAAACTTTTTCTAAGCGGTATCCCTGAGTTTTTCTTTGTCAGTATGATTGCTAGAATGGGCACGCGCCTTTAAAAATTCAAGGAACCTATTAACACAATTTAACTACAAGTGTATGCCAATACAACCATAGGCGATTAGGCCGCCATGTTTCTTCCAAGATTAAGATTGCGCTTATGGAAAAATAGTAAAAAATTTGCAGATAATATAGAATCGGTGCATTTTCGAAGAAAACTGTATAGAATTATTTTTATATCATATTAGACTAGTCGTAATGTTTTCTATTCAGATAGAAAACTGTAAAATTGCTGTAAAATAAATTTTTTAGTCAATGGATCTATAGAAACTGGAATCTTTTTGTAGATAATTATTTTTCTGCCATAATAGACTAGTCGTGATGTTTTCTATACAGATAGAAAACTGTAAAATTGCTATAAAATAAATTTTCCAGCCAAGGGATCCATAGAACATTGTTATCAATAATTAATGGGCAAATTTTAGAAAGAAACTGTATTGATGCTTTGTGTAGAGAATCCTCCTCCCATCATCATTATGGACTAGTTGCGATGTTTCCTACCGAGACAAGAAACCTTAAAATTGCTTCAAACTGAATTCATTTCTCAGTTAGTTTGTCTTTTCATACGATGTGAGAATATATGATTAAGCCCCAGAAGCCCCAAACTCGGGACTCTGATTTTAAAATATTGGGGCAAGTGCACAGTGAGAGTGAATATTCAAAATATTTAATCTTTACTCGTGCCCCTGTCTATGTGTACTCATACTAGGAATTTTCTGTTTTTCTTCAACTTTTCAATATTATAAATGTGAAAGGTAATAAATCAAATATGTGCGAGATTGTGCATTAATATATTGTACAAGTGGACTTTCAATATATTAGCCTTAACTTTAAATCGCTGCTATTAGTCTGTAATGTGTATTTAAATAATACCAGTACAATTTGGGAATAAATAAGTCTCTGAATCGTTAAATATGCCAAAGTAAGACTCGTACTTTATGATCTTAATACAAATAATTATCATTAACAAATTCTGGGAAAAGAAAACAAAAATGCAAAAATAATCATCAAACTTTATTCTATGTTCATAAAAATGTACCCATTACTCGTTGTTTTAAGCCTAAATACAACAAACCTGTTCATTGCAGCGCGGTGAAACAAGAGAGACTCTATTCGGATGGAACTATCGTACGTCGAGCAACATTTAGCCTCCCCTCCAGAACATTACAGTTAGCTAACGCTGACACAAATATAAATCGTTTAAATGCACGAACGCTGCAAAAGCACAGTACGCTGTGGCCAAAGAATCCGTAATGTTAGTTTCTCGTAGAGAAGTTCATATTCTCTATGTTATTTTTGTTTTATATTGCCTTACATAGAGATATGCAAAAGTTATTTTTCTCTGTGATTTGATAATTTATTAGTTATTAGTTAGGTTATAGTCCGTGCAGAAAATCTTAGAAAAGAAAAATTCAAATTAATGAGAATACTACATTCCTTAATTTTTGTATGTGTATTTGTTCTGTAAAAATATCCTAGAAAATGTGGTTAGTTTTGCAGTGCTTTTTATTTTGTCTTCTTTTAACATGACGTTATAAATTTTATCAAATACTAAAAAGTAGTTTCCAGTTATGGGGATAATTACTCAAAAAAATATAACAAAAATTTGCCGATTATGCCTTGAGGTCGAAATGGATTTTTTTCTACTTACAGAAAAACGAAAAATACTAGATAGAACTATTACAATTTTGGATATGTTTAAAAAACTGACAGCAGACAATGTAGGTATACAGTACCTATATAGATACTCTAAGCTTTAAATAATTGATGTATTTAGTATCTATATTTAAGAGATACTTTGTAAATAAGGTAAAATATATATTTTTTAGGTAAGCACTGACGATGGCCTTCCACAACTGTTGTGTTTGGATTGTACAAAGTTATTGGAAGCTTCTTATTTATTCCATCTAAAATATGAACAGTCTGCAGCTGCATTTAATGACTTTCTAACTAGTGTAAAAGAAGAGTCAAATGATTTTAATTTCATAAATGACAATAGTGATGTTGATATTCAAATGCAGTTTAATACAGAGGATGTTAAACCAGTAAAAAGAAAAACCCGTAAAAAGATAAACAGTTCAACTGCAGTAAAGACTGAATTCACTGAAGACAATGAATGTGAGAAAGAAGAAAAATTGGTATTGCATCCTTGTCCAATCTGCACAAAAGAATTTTCAGCATTAGAGTTACGAAAACATGCACGTTCACATAAAGCTCTCAAAAGCTATCTCAGCATACCCAAAGATAAAAAGGTGCATTCAAAGATAAGGTTTATTACAGAAAGAGATATTAGTAATGTTGTTTCTATATTCAACAAAACTGGAGAAAAACATAAGTGTCCATATTGTAATAAAGATTTTACTGTAGAAAAGTTTCGAATACATATTGAATCTCATCGTAATCAGGATGAGTATAAATGTGATGACTGTGGGCGTGTATTTAAGAAACTAAATCATTTAAATACTCATCGTGTTAAACACTTGAAGGAATATCCTTATAAATGTGCACAGTGTGGAAAAGGTTTTGTGATACAAACAAATTTTGACTGCCACATGTTAACCCATAATGATGCTGAGTTACCTCATGAATGTAGTTACTGTTTGAAGAGATTTTCCAACCCAGAACATTTAAATCGTCATGTGATTATTCATACAGAAAATGTGAGGTATTCTATTAAGTATAAAGTCTGCAAATGTAACCATTGTTTAAAGACATTTAAAGATAAAAATGAACTTCAGAACCATTCATGTATACCTATAGAACATATGGCTAAAACATGTTACCCATGCAAGTCATGTAAAAAGGTCTTCAGGCACTCTAGCGGTTTGTATAATCATAATAAGAATATCCATAAACAAAAAGGCGTTAAAACATTGTGTTCTGTGTGTGGAAGCTATGTTTCCAATATTTACAATCATATGATGAGACACAGTGGTGAGAAACCATTCCAGTGCAATCAGTGTGAAAAATGTTTCCTAACCAAATCTCAGTTAAGACAGCATCTCTTGGTTCATTCAGGTCTTAAACCATATGTTTGTAGTGTTTGTGCAAAGGCATTTAATAATCTATATAATTTACAAGTACATGAACGAATACATAAAGGTAATAGGTGTCATATTTGTTCAGAATGTGGTAAAGGATTTCTTGAAAAGTCTTATCTTAAAAAACATATGCATGTACATGCAAAACTTAATAATTAGTGAACAGTGTAATTCATATTATTCATAATATGGTTAAATTTATGATTATCCACAGTTGCACATGATGAATGTTTTTCTATATGAATCTAGTAATGTGCTCTCTTTCAGAACAACTGCCTTGTAAAGATCTCTTTTATATAATTCCATTTAATAGTGCAAGAGTACAACTAAACTCATTTATAACGATTTGTCAGGAATTTTGAATATACCTCTTGTTTATCTACAGTTATGATGATCCAGTGGTAAAAAATGTGTTCTTGAAGGAAATCATTGTGGGTTTGTTTTCCAGTAGTAGGGTGATGTTATTTTTCAACACACTGTAAATCTAACATTGACCAAGGTTGAGGCATTGTGTTTGAGCACGTTGAATGTCTGCAATTCCGCTCCTTGGAGACTTTGGTCTGGTGTATTGTGATGTTGGGCACATTTAAGATTTCTACCAGGGGCGTGCGGTGACATTTAAAATAACGAAGCAATTCCCAGAAACTTACCTATTTATAGTGGAACTCAATTCTTCTGTTGTTTTTGGAAAATTCGTTAATAATGTCGTCATGTAACTGTAAAGTCTGGGACATCCTGGACGAGTTTATTTTCAACTGACAAAATTGAAATTTGGGAGTCTTTCCTCTCCTGTTGAATTTCTAACAAAACTCGCGTATTACTACAGATAGTTGACTTAAATTAGTTAAATCGATTGTTTCATCTAGAACAATAGCAATGAAACCAGTCTGTTTAATTTCAGATTTAATTCTGTTCAAAATAATAGTGGCAGCAGCCGAAATGAAATCATTCTGAATGCGATTTTATGTCCCGTGAAAAACGTTAAGACTGTTCCAAGTTATTTTTTAAACAAATGTCGTATTTGACTATTAAAGAAACTAGGTCTTGAAAGTTTCCTCTATTTGCAGATGTAGTTGTTTCGTCATGACCCCTGAAGCCCAATTCATGCTGCGACCAAGAAAACACACAGCATCAATAAGTCTTTTTAATATGTTTATGTTTTTATCAACCAGTTCATTGTGTTGGCGATGAATTTCAATCTGCTTGTCAACGGGGTATTCAATTCGCGTTTTTCCAAAGACACTTAATTTTAAAATGGTCTGTAAATGCGCTTTAGACATAACATGTCTTTGTACTAGTTTATGTAGATTATTCAAGTCGGAAAACCCACTTTTATTCCACACCCCCTTTTCAGTCACAAATAGACTACAAGACCAACAAAACAGTATATTCCTGTTTTCACAACCTGTTAACCATTCATATTGTTTATGAGTTTTTTCCGCATTGAAATGTCGAATAGGTACATGTTTTAATTCTTGTATTTAAGTTTTTTATAGTAGGTTTCGGCCTACCTATATTAATAATAGCAAGTTTTTCAGCAAACAGTAAAGCTGAAAATCCTTTAGTTATCAAAAAACATACAATACAATCACAGTTATTATTACCACTTGTTTGTAAAGTTTGTAAATCCCCACCCCCACCGTCACTGTTGTTAAAAGCTGATCTACTTGCAGCCATATTAATAATCATAAAATGACAATGTATTTAACTTACTCGACTGCTTATATATACGAAATAATCAGACACATTCGCTTTGAACGTGCACCCGGTCTTCGTAGTACAACACCTTCTAAAAACATGCGTACATCGCGCCGAGCCGAGGTTTCTTTTATAAAGTTGCCTGCTGACTACGTGTATTTAACTGAAGTCATTGCATGCATCCACTCGTAGTATCAGATCAGGTTCATGCTGTCCTCAATCGTTCGCATTCACTGGGACGACGTCCTTGCTAGGAGAGTATGTACAAATACAGTATTCTGCATAATAAATAATTATGTGTGTGAGCTTGCGAAATAAAAATTTTAGTAATTAAATTAGTTTCAGAATTTGAAATTTAAAATACAAAAGGGATTTTAAATAATCCGGTTTAGGTATGTAGTCGTTATTTTAAGGGAAGCAATGCTTCCCTTGCTTCCATGGACCGCACGCCACTATTTTCTACCCTTCTTACATAAAGTAAGTGGTTCGTCAAAATTTTCAGGTGAATCTGCTCCCTGGCTTTGGTGGTTGGTTATAGTTTCAGAAATAGGCTGACATTAAAGAAACAAAATACATACCTATATTGAGCAACTTTTTAGATATTACTGTTTAACATTTTCTATTTAACATTTGTTAAAATATGTTTTTTACATGAATTATAAAATTTATCATCTACATAATAATATAGTTTGTCATTACATATTTTTTGAAAGAATTTTACCACATTAGTGTTTTAATTATGTTCTATAACAATATCTGCACAGAAAAGTTCTTTAAAATATTTATAAATGTCTAATACAACCAAAAATTGACACCATGTGTACTAATTGGGTGGATTTAATTTTGCACATGGGTGACAATGGTGTCAAGTAATAAAATATTAATTCTGAGATATTGGCTTCCAAAGATTTCAACAATAATATTCACACATACCCATGAAAATGTATTTACTTACCAAATTTTCTTTGTACGGGAAGAACTAAACTAAAATAAGATACAGACTTGTTTGAAATTGAGACTTAAAAAAATAATCTTATTGGGTAGCAGATATTTGTAGGTATGTCTGTGTTGCTGAAAACAAATGTATGAGTTTCAGAAATATGCCTGTGTTACCAAAAATAAATGCATGAACTGCGGAGAAATGTGTGGTGGTGAAAATATGTGCATGAATTTTGGCTAATGTGTCTGTTGCCAAACATGTGTGAATCAATTTTTGAGGTCTTCCTTTTTTTGTTGCTGACAACCGTTGGCATATCGTTGGGCAGACAGTTCGTTGAGCCGACACATCGTAAAGTCGACACTACAATAGAGCGGTGGTTCGACCCACAATACCGCTTTTTCAGTATCACACACTCTTTATATGTTTTATACATAATATAAAATATAAAATATGTTCAGTTATTAGATACAAATAAACATACTTATGGGTAATTGATTGTTATATATGGAAATATGTATGAAACTCAATCCTGACTCACCTTAATGAAAAAGTCATTTTCTAATTCAAAAAAATCGATTGATATAGGATTTTATTCCATATTTTAATTACAAAAATGTGATTTAAAGTGAAGTCACATATTCTTAAGCATTTATTTTCAAGAAAGTTATTTTTAATGGCGTCTACTTTTTCACATTTTAGTGAATTTTCTTTAAAAAAATTCACTAATCCCGACTTTTGAAAAAATTTCTTCAAATGAGCGCTATTTGGGACCCCTAGAACTCAAATCCGAGGTCGGTTTCAGACTTTATATGTTTATATATATATATATATATATATATATATATATATATATATATATATATATATATATATATATATATATATATATATGTTTATATATTTATGTGTCACACCGCTAACTTAAAAAATATAACTTAAATAATTTTGATAAAATTTGGCGAGTAGAAGTTGATTCTACACCTAACAAAATGCCGTAATAGAGATAATAAATTCCTTGCAAACGTGTTTTCTCAAGGAATTGAAAAAATATAAAATGTCAATGCATTCAAGCATGGAAGAGGAAGCATTATACAAGCCAAATTTGTGGTATTCCGACCTCTTGTTTTTGACAGATCAAGAGACGCCAATTTAGTTGGAAGGAAGACTGATGTAAGTACTTGGAGATATTAATAAACAAATAAGTGCGTAATTATTTATTTTCTGTTTGTGATCTAGTTGTAGGACAGTCGGCAAGTGTGCTATTGAATAACATGTATAAAACAGAATAAGTATTAGTATGGATGCTCTACTGCATCATGCCGTCTTGCCACCACACTTTTCCTTCACAATTATAATATCTGACCTACAAGTCCCTGACTTCATTCGCTTCAACTGAATGGTTCCTGTTCTGGCCATGCTGTAGTGCAGCAAGAGTATTTGGGTCCGCTCTTGAGGCCTCATCTACTTCTGATGTAATCCAATTTTCTTGGTCTAATGTGCCCGTGGGAGTGTATGAATCAGAACATTTCCTGCATAAAAAATTATGCAAAACAGGACAAGTCATTATCACTGAATCTATGCAGTCCGATCTTAAATTTATGTCTGTATGAAGGATTATAAAACAGCCTGCCATGATTCCCAACATATTTTCTACGATTCTGCGACCCTTGACAAACGGTAATTAAAAGTTTTTCACTATTTTTGGGATTCCTGTAGACTAAATGGCTTAATGGCTTCAAAACATCTTTCCGAAGAAAAAACGCTTTGTCCCCAATAAAAACCCGAGGCAGACGAGTAGTACCGTTCCTTGCTATATCAGGTTCAGGCAATTTCAGTTATCCAGCAATAAGTCTGTTGTAGAATTTGGTATTTTCAATGACATCTCCATCAGAAACTCGACCATTTGTAGCAATGTGGCAGTAAATTAGTTCATAGTTTGCATTAGCAATTGCCATTAAAACTATACTATTCTACCCCTTGTAGTTCCAGAAGAAGGAGCCTGCACCTTGTGGTGGTACCATACGTATGTGCAACACTTCCTAGACAATTTGGAAATTGCCATTTCTCTCCAAATTTTCTGCCAATTAATCTCCATTCTTCTTGACTCTTAGGAAACTGCAACAAAAAGCATCATTGTTAAAAATACATATGCATTATTATGTTCAATTTTATAATTTTTTGTTAGACTGACAGTATGCAATCCCAAACTCCAAGCGACACAATTCAACACGAGTTACCTCCGTGATGTGAGACCTCAACTGCTTCGTCACTACCAAATGGAAGATCCATAAAGACAAAGCCCGAAAAGTTGGATCGTACCGACGAACTTTTGGGAATCATAGCAGAGAGATTGCAAAACCAAGGGAAGTGTGTTGCGTACGGCAAGCATGTAGCCGAAGAACTACAAGAACTCCCTGCAAAAAATGGCTATGTATTGCAGGCTCAGATTGGTAAATTAACTGGTAATTTAAAGATTGTTACACTTGATGACCCAGTGAAACGAGCAATAAGTTATTTCTTAGAATGGTGAGTCCCAGGGTTGTGTTGCTGACAGTGAAAATTCACCTAACACCGGGTACCATGGACAAGACTTTTCCCATTATACTTAGAATAATGTAGCTACCTAATTTTTATGATTACGTATAATAAATAAAACACTTATCTTCATAAAAACGTCTTTCAGTACTTCATAGATAGCTGCACATGTATCAGGTATAGTTTCTCCTAAAGCTTGTGGGAATATTGCACATGAAAACTTGAGGTCTTCATAGTTCCGGCCCGTAGCCAGAAAACGTAATGGTGAGCTGAGTGTTTCATGTGGGAAATTATTTTCTCTGTTTTTTTTTTAATACTTGGTGTCATTTCTTGAAGCAACTCTAGATAGGTCTAAAGAAGCAAAGCAACAATCGCTGAGGCAAATGCTCTCTGAAGACAGCGACGACAACCCCTGGGGGCTGGCTTACAAAATCGTTTCGGCAACAAAGAAAAAAGCACACACAGCCTAAACCACGGTGCAAAACGCGGCGGGAAATCGGACGCAGGATAGATGCGAAACAGCGGAGGCACTGATCGATAAATACTTCCCGACAGACGACGCCGGGAGTGATTCCGAAGAAAATAGAGTGAGGCGTGCGGGAACCGTAATATGGAGCAGAAACATGGACCTCGACTTCTCAAAACAAGAACTGGGGGAAACGGTCAGACTAAGACCTAAACGTAAAGCCCTGGGCATCGACGGGTTTCCGTTAGCGGGTCTGCAGCATTTACTGGAGGTGGCCGGGGAAGAACTCTTAAAACAATTAAATGCCTGCTTGAGGGAGGGAATTTTTCCGAGGATTTGGAAGCAGGCACAGATTGCGTGGCTACCCAAACCAGCGAGCGAAGGGCAAAGACTGGTGTGTTTGTTACCCGTCATCGGAAAGGTGTATGACAAGCTGTTGGCGACAAGACTGTCATACCACTTGGAGAAAAATGGAAGGCTGTTTGACAGACAGTACGGCTTCCGTAAGGGACGCGGGACAACGGATGCGCTGGCTAAGACAGTGAGCGGAACCAAAAAGGCGGACCAGGCTGGGCAGCATGTCCTGTTGGTAACGTTAGACATTTAAAATGCCTGCAACTCGGCCTGGTACCCCATGCTAAGGAAACTACTGGCAGAATCTGGATGCCCGGGAAACCTGGCCAGAGCGGTAGACAATTTCCTGGAGGACAGAAGAGTCACCTCTGAAGGGGTTACGAAAAACGCAAGTAAAGGCTGCCCACAAGGGTCATGTTTAGGCCCGATTCTGTGGCTACTTATAATGGAGGACTGGTTTAATGAAATCGACTATAGAACCGAGCGAGACGGAAGCAAAAATCGAGGTCCAGGCTTTTGCGGACGACCAGCTCATCACTATAACGGCGCTGTCAAGAAGGAAACTTGAGGCAGCTTGGCAGCGTACCTGGGAAGCTTGCCAGAAGTGGGCGTCGGCTCGCAAACTGGAATATGCCCCCGAGAAGACGCAGGCTCTCCACAGGGGTGCGAGGAAAGGTACCAAAGCGCGGACACAAAGGCACCCTGTGATCAAGATGGGAGACGTAACGATAAGACCGGAAGCCAAAATGAAATAGCTGGGAGTGATGCTCGACTCAGGTCTACTTTGGGTGGAGCATACCAAATACGTAGCGGGCAAGGTAGCGGGGGCGGCGCATATGGTACGAGCGGTAGCGGGAAAGACGTGGGGAATGGATCCAAAGACCCTTAGGGTCATATATGAGGGAGTAGTGAAACCAGCTCTCCTGTACGGCGCCGAAATCTGGGGTGAACGAGCGAGGGGTTCTAGAGTAACTAGAAAACTTCAATCGGCCCAAAGAGCATTTCTGTTGGGAATAACGAGGGCCTACAGAACGACTTCCAACGCAGCACTGGCGGGGTGTCCACCTTTGTGGCTGGAAGCAGAGGAGCGGCATATAAGATGGGAACACTCGAAGGCAGCAAATTTGGAGGGAAAATCGGCGTACGGAGAAGGATCGCACTCGCTGGGTTTATGGAGAGTCCCAGATCATCACTCCACCTTTCAATTATGCTACAGGCAGCTTGCATGCACTCACAGACGACACCGAGGAATTTGCGGGTGACAAAGACCAGCCCATCATCAGCGTACGCCTGGGCGTAGAAGCTATTCTCGGAGAGCGGCTACATGACCAGACACCATAGATGAGGCGAAAGGCAGCTGCCCTGAGGAGAGCCGCCCGTCACCCCAAAGTCCAGCCGCTCAAGGTCAGCGAAACTCCCCTATCCTCCAGCATGCTCGTCACTCAACTTATTAGGGACCTAGGCGATCCCCTGTCCTGTAGGGCGGCACAGGCCGTATCCGTCCTGGCCCTATCAAAGGCCCCCTCCACATCGAAGAACACAGCTAATATGCTCTCCCCGTAGTGTAGGGCCCTTTCCACATTTCGGGTCGCAGCGTGAAGCGCCGTCTACGTCGATTTCCCCCGCTGCTACGCGTGCAGATTTTTATGGAAGGGGTGATCCCTGATGATCCCTCTCAACACAAACCTATCTAATATCTTTTTCAATGTCTTAAGCAGGAAGGATGTAAGGCTGATTAGCCTGTACGCCTCGGCCAGCGTGTAGTCCTTTCCTGGTTTAGGAATGAAGACCCCCCCTAAACCGGCGCCAGGCCTTTGGGGCATAGCCCCACGCCAGGCTGGCCCGGAAAACCTCCCTTATGTTGGGAAGCAGTATCCAGGCCCCTCTGCAGCAGGGCCGGAAAGATCCCATCACAGCCTGCGGACTTAAATGGAGCAAACTCGTTCCCTGCCCAGGTTATAGAGCCGTCCGTGACCATCCCCTCTGCCAGCTGCCAGTCCGCATTCGGGACCGACCAGCGGCCTAGGTCGGCAGCCCCCTTGACGGGAATGGTCTCAAACTTGATGCCTACAAAGATCAGGAGAGATGTTGTTCAAGACCGTCCTTTCGGAAAGGGAGGACAGGGAACGAAACCAAACGACCCTATTGAGTGCCGATTTCTGCTGGTACACGTACGGCTCCAAACCCGATAGGGGGCAGGAGCTGGCGCATATGGGAGCAACAGCAAGGCAAGGTTATCAACTAGACTCGAAAAGTATGCAACCATACACCAGGCAGAAGTGTATGCCATCGAGATGTGTGCAAGGGAAATTATACAAAACCAGTGAACACACAAATCGATAAAATATATTCAGATAGCCAAACTGCAATAAAGGCGCTTGGTACCGTTGCAATTCAAAAATGATATGGATCTGTAAATGTGCCCTTAACAAACTAGGTACCTGCAATGGGGTGTTGCGGGTCTTGGTACCAGGTCATTCGGACCTTGATGGTAACGACCGACACGCTTGACAGGGGTGGTGCTCAGGAGGACTTTATCGGGCCAGAACCTGTGCTGGGGATATCATCATGCACAGCAAAACACACCTTAAGAACCTAGACCGATAGAATGACAATCCAGCAATGGCAAAATCTGCCACGATTAACACACTGTAAGGCTTTCATAAATGGTCTTTGAGAGTCAAGCGCTAAAAAACTTTTAGAGCTAAACAGACAACAACTGAGAACGCTGGTCGGCCTGTATACAGGGCACTGCCGCTTGCGTCACACATGCACCGAATTGGTCTCGGTCAAGAGACTGAGTGCCGGCTGTGTATGGAGAGTGACGAAACAGCAGAGCACATGCTATGTTCCTGTCCGGCTGCGGAGAGGACAAGACACCTGCTCTTTTGCAAGACCGCTTGCACTAGGACATCTGGATTAACTTTCGCCCACAAAGATTGTCGACTTCTGTAGGAGGCTGGATTTGTTGGGCGAAATAAAAGACAATTAGGCGTCAGCCACAATAGACCTTAAGGTCGCAGTTGAGGGACCGTTATGGCCCACTCACAATTTAACCTAAACCTACATATTTAAGGATGTTTAAATAAAACTTTTGTGTGAAGGATACTCGAAAATATACGATAAGATCAAAGTAAACATTCATGAGATTTAAGGATTGAAACCTAATTACATCTAATTCACAATTTTAATATTGGGTTTAACAAATTTTATACCACAATGTTTGCAAATGTGGGATGTTATGGGTGTTATGGATGTTAATTACATCTCGCACTTGTTGAACTTGATTACCTGGGATGGTGATATTAAATCCATAGGTAAACATTTAACATAACTTTATTATCTCACAAATTGACTAAACTTTATGCACTAAATATCTACACGTGATACACTATACATGACTCGAAAAGAGTGTGAACAGATGAAACTTGCCAGTGAGTTGTTTTGATCAGGTTAACTCTGAGAAGAGAGAAATCGCCTGGTGTTTCTTGGTTGTCGTAGCTCTTGACAGCTGGCTGTCGCAGAACATAACTTTCAACTGTCAAGAGTATTTACGCAGAAACACAGAGTAGTGTTGGCGGAAACACTGCGGTCGAAACCACCGCCACATACTCTACTCTCAGTGGCAACGCTATTAGTCCAAGTATCTTCGTGGAAATCGAACTCTACGTCCATGGCGTGTAGTTTGAACGGGAACGGGAACTTCACTGTCACTTTCAGTTTCACTAGGATGTCTCTGAGGCTGGAAAGTTGTCTGTTCGTTATCACAAAGAATGAATGCGGGTTTAAGACGGTCAACAGAAATTGTCTCTTCTCCGTGTGATTTCTTGATTTTGAAGACTTTGTCAGTTCGGGATAACACTTCAAAGGGGCTGTCATAAACTGGTTCGAGGGTTTTTCGCGGAATATCAATGCGAACGAAAACAAAAGGAGCTTCCAAAAGCTTAGTATGGACAAATACCTTTTTTGCAGTATGATGTTTAAAAGGTACTGGTCGAAGTTTCCTTATGTCTTCTTTCAGCTGAGATATAAGTGGTGGAACATCATGAGCTTGTGTGCTGTTGAAAAAGTCGGTGGGGAGTTTGATTGATTCTCCGTAGACTATTTCAGCGGGTGTTGAGCGATATTCTGGAATTATGTACGATCTGAGTCCTAGTAACACAATTGGCAATTTAGCGACCCAGTTTTCGTCCATATGAGCTTTCAAGGCCTGTTTCAGAACTCTATGCCATCTCTTGATTACACCATTTGCTGCTGGGTGGTAAGCTGTGGTCTTGATGTGGTCTGCACCTAGTGTTTTAGTGAGGTGTGTGAAAAGGTGGCAAGCGAATTGTTTACCTCTGTCTGTGGTGATGTATTGCGGAACACCGAAACGAGAGATCCAGCATGATAAAATAGTGTTCGCTACTGTTTCTGCTGTAATATCTGACAATGGAATTGCTTCGGGCCATCGAGAAAATCTGTCTATTATTGTTAACAGATAGCGTTGACCTTGTGATGGTGGTAATGGTCCCACAATGTCAACATTTATATGCGAGAATCTTCTCATGGCTGGGGTGTATTGTCCAATGGCACTGGAAGTGTGTCTCCATATCTTGACTTTCTGGCAGGGAATGTAAGTTTTAGACCAAAGAGATACATCACGTTTCAATTTGGGCCAACAAAATCTATCCTGGACCAGATCGACTGAAGCTGATATGCCTGGGTGAGATAAATTGTGGATAGAATCGAAAATCTTTCGGCGAAATTTGAGCGGAATGAATGGGCGAAGTTTCTTTGAAGAAGAATCGCAAATAAGATTCAATCCGTTGTCAAGAGGCATGTTCTGAAATTTGTATGAGGAAGATTTAGACTGCAAAAGGTGTTTGAGTTCCTCACAAGATGACTGACCTTGCACAATTTCTTGGAGTGACACAGTGGAAGAAAGTGAAATTGTTTCAATGCGAGAACAATAGTCTGCGGGAATGTTTGTAGGACCTGGTATGTAGCGAATGTCTGTGGTAAATTGACCTATGACTGCCTGGTAAACAGCTTTCCTTAAAAAGGTCAGGAAATTGTTGTAGCAATTTGAAGTACTGGTGTGTCGGGTCTACGAGATGAATTTTAGAATTAATTCCTGGTGGTGGGTTAACACCGGCCTTAGAGAGGTTTGTCTTTGTATCGATTAAACGTCTATGTTTCATATCCACAAGTAAAGCAAACTCTGCTAGAAAATCAGCGCCTATAATTGGTTGCTTGATATCGGCAAGTGTGAAGGGCCAGCAGAACCTACGGCGTAAACCTAGATCCAAATCTAATAGTTGTTCGCCATAGGTATGAATAGGGGTCCCGTTTGCAGCATACAAGGTACGCTTCGATTGAAATTTCCGTTGGTCGTGAGCGGGTGGAATAACTGAATTATCCGCTCCAGAGTCGATTAGAAATTTCATATTGGAGCGTCTATCAAAAATAAAAAGGCGGCGTGTTAGGTGGCTCTCGTCTCGTGCGCGTGGAGGGAGTGCCTCATTAGTTTTCCGACACATGTTTTGCTTTAAAATCGCAAGGTTGGATGCAACGTTTGGCTTTGTTGCCAAATCGTTCATGATACCAACACGTGGAGGTTGAGGAATTTGTGGTTATAGAATTTCGAGAAAGCTTGGGACTTTCTCGGGGGGTAGATCGGGAACGCGTTCGCAATTCGTTGACTGATGCTGTTAGCTTCTCTAACTGCGCTTCTAACTTGACTAACTTGTCGGGCTCGCGTGACTGAATTTCAGCTATGTTGTATTTATCTCCGGAATATTCCCCGATTTTGTCTGCTATAACCGACAAATTTTCTAGAGAATCGTTGCTCAAAGCCAAAATTGAACGAACGTTGACTGGTAAACGTTGTAGAAATAAAGTTTTAAGAAAATCCTCTTTAATCTGACTACCGGCTAAAAACTTCATTTCGCGTAAAAGTTGCGATGGTTTTCTGTCGCCTAATTCCAATTCTGTTAAAAGTTTATTTATTTTGCGACTTTCGGATTCTTCAAATTCTAATAAAAGACGTTTTATTATATCTGAATGGGGGGTTGATGATAATGGTTGGGTTAAAAAATCTGAAATTGACTCTGCGACATCAGGATCGAGTATAGCGAGTACATGACTGAATTTTGTCTTTTCAGAACTGATCTGCGATATATCGAACTGGGCGTCAACCTGCATTTGCCAGATTTTTACGTTACGTCTCCATATAGGAGGTAATTTTATTGCAACCCTTGCCATGATATTGCTGCTTGAAGAATCTTCGGTCATTGTGAAAAAAATCAGATTATTTTTAAATTAGAAAGGACTGACCTGTTTAGATATTTGTTTCCTGTAGGCACGAGCACGTGCGTGGAAGTTAGGCGACGTCGGCTGGAACATCAAGCTCTGCAACGCAGTGTTCTTCGGCTTACGGCACGGGGTCACCAATAAGGATGTTAATTACATCTCGCACTTGTTGAACTTGATTACCTGGGATGGTGATATTAAATCCATAGGTAAACATTTAACATAACTTTATTATCTCACAAATTGACTAAACTTTATGCACTAAATATCTACACGTGATACACTATACATGACTCGAAAAGAGTGTGAACAGATGAAACTTGCCAGTGAGTTGTTTTGATCAGGTTAACTCTGAGAAGAGAGAAATCGCCTGGTGTTTCTTGGTTGCCGTAGCTCTTGACAGCTGACTGTCGCAGAACATAACTTTCAACTGTCAAGAGTATTTACGCAGAAACACAGAGTAGTGTTGGCAGAAACAATGCGGTCGGAACCACCGCCACAGGTGTTATTAAAATGAATCCATATTTTTATCTTATATTTATTGACATAGGCAGAGGTGAAGAGTATGTCTCAAGTACTCAAATATATATCAACAAAAACCTTATTATAACTAAAAATAATAATACGCAATACATGTAATAAAGGAATTGAAAATAATTTTTAATTATAGGGAAACAGCAAGAAAACAACTTGTTTAGGCATATATATATATATATATATATATATATATATATATATATATATATATATATATATATATATATATATATATATATATATATATAGTTGTGTCCTGATATTGTTAATCCCCACCCTCAGTGAGACTATCCCCGTGAGAGTTGGCAGCCAGCGTCACTTGTTATCAGAGTTGTTGTGACAACAAAATAATGTCATGAAAAAATCAGAACTGTCATAAAAAATATAAATGACACAGATCACCAATCAAGTGAAGCAGCGATAGCCAGTCATCAGTCCATACAGCTTCTTGGTCATTGTAGCAGTACGTGCGCCTCGTGTGCAGCGAGCGGCGGACCCGTGGTCGAAGTGCACCACGTGCTTGTGAGCCAGTCATCAGTCCATACACCTTCCTATGGTCATTGTAGCAGTACGTGCGCCTCGTGTGCAGGAACCCCTTTTGCAGCGAGCGGCGGACCCGTGGCCGAAGTGCACCACGTGCTTGTGAGTGCATTGTCACCTAGACACACTACCACGTGCCGATTACGTCAGCCTACCTGTCTCAGTCTATTTGTCACCGTTTGTGGTATCGTTATTGGGTCACAACACCCGTTTTCATTGGTACTTAAATTGATAACTAGTGGAATAAATGGTTATTGTTTTAACACGTGCAGATCTATTATAAATCTGTACTTACAAAGAACAGTTCCTCTGGTCCTTCCGGCGTAGAGTAACGGGTAATTAGACCAACCACATTTGCTAACCTTTTTCTTAATTGTACATATATATATATATATATATATATATATATATATATATATATATATATATATATATATATATATATATATATATATATATATATATTGTATATCTAATACTAGTGATACACTTGATCGGAATTTATGATAAAATTTAGATCAGTTTTATTATTTAAATAAGAGTTAATTTTGTTACATATTGGTCTGACAGGGAAAAAACATTTGCTTCTCTTCGTACTACACCTTAGATGCCTATGTGATATTTTGGTAATTTTTGATCTTGCCAAATGTCATCCGAGTGTTATTTCTGATCATTACACATTCAATAACATTCAGAGTTATGAACAGCTTCAAGTTTAAATTCACATGTGCTTTATTTTAGATATGATCTAGCTATACCCATACTATATAAAAATGCTGCTACTGAAAAATCATAACAAAGTGGCTGTTGTGCGTTTTTAGCGAATTTTATTAGGAAATGGAGAGGTTACAATGATTTGCGTTGCAAAAATTTCTTAAATGAGCCCGAATTAGGACCCCTAGACCCCAAAACCAACGTCCGTTTAAGTTTTTAGTGAATTTTCTTTAAACAAATTCACTAATGAGATCCCGACTTTCGAATTTTGGAAAAATTCCTTCAAATGAGCACTAATTAGGCCCTCGAGAACACATATTCGGGGTCAGTTTCAATTTTTATATGTTTGTATATATATATATATATATATATATATATATATATATATATATATATATATATATATATATATATATATATATATATATATATATATATATATATATATATATATATATATATGTATGTATGTATGTATATCACACCGATAACTCAAAAAATAATGGGCCGATTTTGATTAAATTTGGTGAGTACCTTCCTTTTACCAATGGCTTGAATAAGTTCGTTAGCCAGGAAAATCTCCTCGGTGGAAATAGATTAAACAATGATTTGTTTTAATTTGACAGCCGGATTCCCCCGGTCAGTTCTGAGCTGACCTTAAATGTATGGAATTTCGACCACGAAATTATAATACATGTTTGTAAGAAAATAAATTCGGGACTCAGCAAGTGCGTTATGGTAGCGAATTTTTATTGATTGCCTCAAATTTGAATATCTCAATTTGCTATTAACCTATAAGGTTCGTTGGCCAGAAAACTAGTTTTTTCTGGAACATTTTAAGTTTATTTTCGAAATTTTTTTATACATTTTCAAACAGTAAAGTTATTTTTTCATGAAATATGGTACATTTTTTCTACTATATATGTTATACTGGTAAACCAATTTGATGTCTGCTTTCTTAAAAAAAACACATATTTGCTATTTAAAACATTTTTATGAAATTTTACTATTATAACGCACTTGCTGCGTCTAGACTTTTAAAGTTATATGTATATAATAACAATAATAATAATAATAATAATAATAATAATAATAATAATAATAATAATAATAATAATAATAATAATAATAATAATAATAATAATAATAATAATAATAATAATAATAATAATAATAATAAAATAGTCTTTATTTACACAGGAAAAGAAAAAAGACACAAAATTTTATTTCCAGAAATATACAAAATAAATTAATTAAAACTAAAAATATGAATTAATGCTATCATTAACCTGTGCAACTAAGGGCGAAGTTCAGATGAATGGTATACCATTCCCTGCTCTCCCACTTGGCCCAAACTACATAAAAGCACCGATTTGCTGAAAATGATGTGTGAGCAAGGCAAGCGAAGCATCACACAACACAACAACAACAAAAAAAGCCACAAGAATTCTCACAAGCAAAGCACATCTTTCTATTGGACGCATTCCCAACAGAGTATTTAGTAGGACCCAAAATGATAGATCTCTACGGTTGGCGTTGAAAGAGTACGAGAAATAATTTTCGCTTGAAAGTGGACACAGAACTCGTTTTGAGGGCATCATCGACAGCGTTGTAAACAGTGTATATCTGGTATGTAAATGACCTTCTGAACAAGGTTAGTCTGTGTTTTGGTGGTGAGATCAGTCCTTTCCTTCTAACATCTACACTATGTACATCAGTCCTATAAGTGATCCTTTTGGATAAGTAAGGAGGGCAGTTTGTCTTGATGACAGTAGTATACAGTGCCGCGCTCTGAGTGTAAATCTACTTTGCATATTTTGCCACCCCGACTCCATGAGCTTACACGAAATGCGCTGATACTTCCGAACACCATAGGCAAATCTCAAACACGTTTCTGTAACCGCTGAATTCTTCCAGCATCATAACTATCTACACACGCATAGTAAATCTCGGAGCAGTATGTAAACTGCAAGAGAACCAAAGCATTTCCCAGCATAAGTTTGGTCTCCACAGGAAGATAGGATCGAAGTGGAAAGAGCAACCGCAGACTGTTATATGCCTTCTGCAAACACGAGCTAATGTGCTGCCTAAATACCTAAATGTATTATCCATTATTATGCCCAAATTCTTAACTTCATCCACAAGCTTGAGGCAAACTCCACCAATCTCCACTCTCACGTCACTCTTAACCCTCTCGCAATGCACTTGGCTACCAAAGAGAATTACCGACGACTTACTGGGATTCAGCCGCAGTGAATGCCGCTCAGCCAGCTGACGGAAATCGTCCAAATTACTATTAATCCTTGCCACGGCATCTGCAACGTCACAAACATCAAAACCTTGTCACAATGACCAGTTATTCAAACAAATATATATTTCTGAATAAAAAAAGTGTATCCCAAAAAATTACAAAGTCATTTTCATGGAATTTGGTAGACATGTTACTGATACTTTACTATATGTACCAAAATTAAAGTTTCTAGGTTAATGGAGAATTGACTTATTAAAATGGAAGCATTTAATGAAAATTCGCTTCCAGAATGTACTTGCTTCGTCCCGATTTTTTTAAATGTAACCTCAGATTGAGCCCAGGTTATAATAGTTTTCACTGTTGAACAAACACTTAAAATAATGTATTTAAACAGTAAACTAGAGAAAAACTATCTAACGGATTGTATGTATATACTTGTATACGGGTGTTATCTTCTACAGCCTAACTGGTTCTGATCACTAGGATATCATTAGATTTAATTTCACTGTGTGTTATAAGTTTTGTACTAAGTTTGATTTGTTGAATGCTAATTGCCATTTTATCTACTTTTACAACAGAAATTTTCTTTCCGAGACAAGTTTTTAAAAAGGCAAGTAGAAATAGCAGATTCAGCCATATAATATATTTATTCACAGAAGTAAGAGTTAGTCTCACCTTTAATCTGCACAATTTCTTAATTATGTACTAAGTATATTAATTATACATTTCAAAATATTAGATTAATAAGACAGTTTTCATGCAGAGATATAGCAAATTGAGTACTGTGCTACCATTGAATCTAGAACAATTATTTATAGGTAAGTACAGTTTGTAAATTAATATCGTCAGAAACAGCTCTCAGTATGGTCCTATACATACCCTTCAAATAGTAATTCAACGATGGTTTCAAGGTAGTACTTTAAATTATGATGGAATGATATTACGTGTAAGAGAACTTTGCACAATTATTCATGCTCAATTCATTTGGGTTTCAAGCTGATTGTCGATACAAATTCTATTATATTTATAACTATATAATCAGAAAATGTTCACTGTTTTGTCATGTACAAGTTTTTGTATTCATCTATAATAAACCAATTGTCTAAATTAAAAAGAGTCAGGTAAATATACAATTCAAATTACCCACTCAGTTGACAGTACTTCACGCAAGGTGGCGCTAGTGTGCTTGTCACAAATATTACCAATGCTGAAGGTTGGGAGTGTCCTGTATTGTAATTATATAGTATTTGGTTTCAGCGACAACAGGAAGGGCGCAAACCGCTCCTAGCCAGCGACTTCTTCTGTCCCAGATGCAAATTATGTGGTACTTTGTGACCTAATAACCCTGTTGGAATTCAAATTTAAAGAAGTGTGTATGCTTTTTTTGGCTGACTGCCTGTGTTACTGCCATATATAAAACAGGCGAGAAGCTAGATCCCGAAAACTACAGTCCTATAAGTCTTCAACCTACAATCTCTAAAGTTGATTAATAAGCTTATTCCTTTTTTATTAACAGAGCCTCGGTAGTTTAGTGGTAAGAACGTGTGCCTCTGAACCGAAGGTTACTGGTTTCGATCCCAGAATTCTCCTTTTACTTTTTCAGTACATACTGTACAATTAACACCAAACGAGGTTGTGGCATTGTACTTTAGCAAGTTGAATGTCTGTATGTCCGCCCTTCGGAGGTGGCGTAACGCCGTGGGTCCCGTGTCTATGCGATGTTGGGCACGTTAAAGATCCCTACCATCCTTACATAAAGGCAGGGGTTCAGAAAAAAAATCCAGGATAGTTTGATGAAATTGCACAATGGCGTCGGTGATTGGCCATAGTAGTGGAAATATAACGACGTTAAAGATACAAAACACACACACACACATACTTTTTTATTAAGCAAGATTTGTCTGACAAGCAACACGGATTCAGTTATCACTAACTTATTGACCTGTGTGGATTGGTGAACGCGATCACGTGATAAAAAGACCCAGTCGATGTGCTCTATTTTGATTTTTCTAAAGCATTCGATCGTGTTCCAAAAATCGTATACTACTAAAATTAGAAGATTATGGTATTCGCGGCACTGTACTGAGATGCATCGAAATGTTTCTTTCCGATCGCTATTATTTCGTCAGAGTTGCACAAACTATATATTCGTTTCGTCCTGTTATCAGTGGAGTACCACAGGGATCTGTGCTTGGTTCTTGGCCCTATATTGTTTGTAATATATACTTCGGACTTACCCCGCCTGTTGAAATACGACGCCCCACGCGGATGTTTTCAAAGTGTTTCAGAAAGCTTCAACTCACTATTGTGATATTTAGCATAATCTATCGGTTATTGCTAATTGGTTTACTAACTGGCTATTACCTTTAAACATCGACAAGTCTTCTGTTTTGCATTTAGGTTTCAACAACCTCAAATTTTCATATCATATAATGCAGGAATCTATAAATCCAGTCGAGAATCATTAAGATTTCGGGCTTACTATGTCGTCCAATTTATCATGGTCTGCCCATATAGCACATGTAACATTTAAAGCCAATAAACTATTGTACTTCACGCATAATGTTTCCCTGTTCAATTTTTTAATAGGCTTTATACTATCTATGTTCGTCCTGTTCTAGAGTATGCAGGGGTTGTGTGGTGTCCTATACTGAAAATAGACAAGGGTGTTTGGGATCCGTGCAGCGTAAAGCCACACGTATGCCTTATGGCATTGTGCGTCCAAACTACGATGAAATGCTGTGGTTTATCTAAGTTTACCGAGTGACGAGCCAGTGGTGATCTGATCTATACATATAAAGTACTACATGGACACATTGGAGTTGATCTCTCTTATATGTTCCAACTCTCACTTACATGGTCACTCACTCCAGTTGAAAAAGGAACCCTTTCGCATAACAGTTAGTAGATCATTTATATTTAATAGGGTTTTTAATAAGCGGAATGCTCTACCCGACAAAATGATAACAGCCAAATATTTTTTAAACAGATTTGATGCAATGGGGAGGGAGCGGTAAGAGTGGTGTAATAATATTGTTATTATAGACAGACTGTATAATGTTACGCACTTGGCGGTTGGGTAGTTTCGGTATTTTTATTTGTTTACTTGAGTTTATTTATATTTATTTATGTTAAAGAAGGAATAAATTTCCGTATGTTGCTCATATTTTATGTTTTGAGTAATTTATAGGCATTGCCTTTACCCTTGTTGTGTAATAATAATAATATTTTTTTAATGGCATTATCACCTGCGACGAGACGTGGATGCATCATTACACTCCGAAATCTAAACAAACCAACACAGAGTGGCGCAAACCTGGAGAAGCCCCACCCCGAAAAGCCAAATAAACTCGTCTTTCTGCATGCAAAAGTCTCTGCCACTGTTTTTTGGGATTGCACACGCGTACTGCTCACTGATTTTATTTATCAGCGGGTACAAGGTGCAGTTATCGCCGGATACTACTGCCAGCTCCTTGATGAAGCAAAACTGGCTTTTTGGCAAAAAAATGCGAGATTTGCTTACTTCTCCACGACAACGCTCGGCCACATACAGCTGCTTTGACACAAGAAAAACTGAAAGCAATCCATTGGAAAACACTTGAGTAGCCGCCCTATAGTCTGGTTTTGTCAACATGTTTGGATCAATCAATGAATAAATTGGAGGACGCCGTTTTGATGACGACCAAGACGTGGAAGCGTTTGTGCGCAATTGGTTAGAGACACGACCAAATTCATTTTTCGATAACTGCATTAGAAAACTTTCAATCCGTTGGGAAAAATGTATTGATAAAATTGGAGATATGTGGAAAAGTATATCAAAAAAATTTCGTACTGTGTCAATAGATTTATTAAAAACAATTTCGATATTTATTTGAGATACGCTCGTACTTCAAAAACTTGTGTTTTTTATATCAGGACGATATCTAAAAATTAAGTTGCTGATGGTTTTTCGAGAACGAAACGTTGTATTGTAAAATTTACATTATCATACGAAAGCCTATAAAAGGTAGTTGTGAAGAAGTGCTCTCTATTTTGTTTTAGCTCTAATTATAAGATCAGAAAAAAAACTCTGGACGCAGCAAGTGCGTTATGGTCGCGAATTTTCTTTAAAATATGTTTAATAGCAAATGTCTTTCTTTCATGGAAGCAGGCATCAAACTTGGTTGCCTATATAGTAGAAACAATGTACCATATTTAATTGAAATAAATTTATTGTTTGAAAATATATAAACTTTTTTCACAAGTCTGGAAGCAGCAAATGTGTTATGGAAGTGAATTTCCATAAAAATGTTTTTAATAACAAATGCGAGCAGGCATCAATCTGATTACCGGTATAGCCTATGTGGTAGAAACAATGTACTATATTTTATCAAAATTGGTTTCCTATCCAACAAAGTTTACGTTAATAACAAATTGAGTTATTGAAATTTGAAGGATTTAAGGAAAATTTGCAGATTAGCTCCCGAACGCTTTTCAACAAATTGTTTTCAGAAACATTACTAGGACCCCACCTGGATTCACAAACCACAAGAAAATTTTCTTGTTCACACCCCCCAAGGGGAATAGGGGTGATGTGCGGGGTAGGCAGGGTTTAAGGGGGATATGGCTTCAAGATGTGAAAAAGACAGCTTTCAAGCCCGCTTTATTCGAATTTTCTGCTCATATTTCCTTTTTACTACCTACCCCGCTCAGCACCCCTACTCACTCCTGGTCCCGTAACTTCCTTGGGGAGTGTGAACAAGAAATTTTCCTTGAGGTTTGTGGATCCAGGGGGGTGGTGGCCTAGGCAGGTTTCTGAAAACAGTTTTTTGAAAAGCGTTCGGGAGCTAAACTGCAAATTTACCGAAAATTCACTACCAAAACGCACTTACTGCGTCCAGATTTTTTTCTTACAAACGCATCATATTTCGACAAAAAATGCAAAAATGCATTAACGAATTTGTTCTATGAAATTTAGCTGAAAAAAATTATGCACCCCTACTAACTCCTGGTCCCGTAACTTCATTGGAGAGTGTGAACAAGAATTTTTTCTTGAGGTTTGTGGATCCAGGGGGTGCCCTAGGCAGGTTTCTGAAAACAGTGTTTTGGAAAGCGTTCGGAAGCTAAACTGCAAGTTTACCGAAAATTCGCTACCAAAACGCACTTACTGCGTCCAGATTTTTTTCTTATAAACGCATCATATTTCGATAAAAAATGCAAATATGCATTAACAAATTTGTTCTACGATAATTATCTAAAAAAATATAGACCGTTAAACCATAAACTACACTAAACCTAGAAATAAATATCCAAAAATCCACCAAACTTAACTAAACTGACAGCCAAAGCATCAGAGAAAGGTTCTATTTGAAATGGATATTCTGTAAACATTTTAGTAAAATGAAGGGCAATGACGGTTGAATATGAAACTTAAGGGTTTGCAGAACACTCTTCTTGCAACATTTTCTTTTCACAAACGTATTGCCAATTTTGACGTTTAAAATTGCGAGTTTGACGTTTTGAGGAAAACTCCAAAATTTGTTGCTTTAACTGCCCATAACTTCTTTGTCTTTAAAGCTAGGGACCTAAATTTTGGTACAGAATTCACTCTTTATAATGCAAACACGCGTTTTGGTTGCCCTTACTTTGTTATTTCCGGAGATATGAATTTTTTTATAAAGAAAACAAAAATTTTTTCGGGAAAACCTGGTCCGATTTTGATGGCTAACGAACTTATCCAAGCCACTTTCAAAAGGAAGGTACTCGGCAAATTTTATCAAGATCGGTCTATTATTTTTTGAGTTATCGGTCGGATATATATATATATATATATATATATATATATATATATATATATATATATATATATATATATAAACACAGATCTCCCCATAAGCGAATTAAAAAAAAAATTCTCTAAAAGAGAAATAGAAAAATTCAGTTTTTTTTTCAATTTCTCGAAAACCAAAAAGAAAATTGAAAATTTTATAATCTTATCTTGGTAGCCATGTAGTTTCACAACTTTTAACTCATTTAACTAAAACTGTATCTATTGCGGTTTCCGAGATCCTAATGATAGACATCCTTATTTTGGACATACTGTATAGTATATTTTATAATGGACTTTGAAAAACACAAATATAACGTCTTCTGTGATTTTCTGTTAAATCTGCTCATTTTATCGCCACAAATCAGTTCTATAAGGTAAAATAGATATTCAGGATTCGGCAACGTCGAATTGTATCTTTGATTTCGGCATATGTATTGATTAGTTATCATATTTTGAAACAAAATATATTATCGTGCCCACTTAATGTTAATTATATTTAGAATTAGAGAGTACACAATTAAAAATGACGTCAGTAAGTTACGTATACTAGAAAAATAATTAGATGTGCAGTTAATTTAGTAAACAAAATCGCAGCGCAGTTGTTGAAATAGATATACCTATTGTAACGATAAAGTTTTCTCAAGTCGTCCTATCAGAAAATTTTTTACACAGAAACCCGTTTCAGAACGTTCTGTACCCAAAAAAATATGGACGGAGCAAGTGCGTTATTGTAGTGAATTTTCATCAAAATGTTATTAATAGCTAATCGATGTCTTTTTTTCACAAAATAAGTTTCTGTTTGAAAAAGTAGGTACAAACATTTACCGAAAATAAATTTAAATGTCCCCGAAAAAGCTGGTCTGATTTTCTTAACAAATGAACCTCCTCAAGCTATTTACCCACCTGCCAAGATGTAATTATTAAAAGTTTTTTGACGAAACTAAAAAAAATGCATGAATATTTGCTATTTTTTCACGAAAATCCGAAAACATTTTTCTACAATAACTCACTAAATATTTATTAATTACCAACATTTCACAAAAATCTTATAAAAAGGATTTCTACGGAAACACAAAAAATATTTTGCAAAAACTGACAACATATTTTTACGCAAAAATTTGCTTAAGGAGCCTACATAAAATTCAAATTATATATGTAATCGGTGAATAAAATTGAAAAAATAAAATGTATTTTTTTAACTTTTCACAGAAATTTGAACCAGTGTAAGTAATGAAATAAAATTTTTGGACGCAGCAAGTGCGTTATAGTAGCGAATTTTCATAAGAATTGTACGCTATTATTATACGGCATATTAGTAAAGTTAATATTTCAAACTTATACAGCCCTTGAAGATCGATTTTAGAGGTCCTAGTACGCGCACATTTGAAGAATTCTTTCGAAAGTGTTACCATCGATACCTCTCTATTACCAAAAAATCTTGCGTTCTAACTCCTTTTGAGATAAATGCCCAAAACTCAATTTTCTATGAAGCTGAAGAACTACATTTTGCTATATATGTAGATAGTGTAAGTCTCTTTAAAAGAAACTTGTATTACAAATTCCATTAAAGTTATACAGAAGATTTCCAAAAGGAAACTTAATTCATATTTAGAAAAGTAAAGTATCTGCTAAATTATAAACGTAGCGGTTATTTTTCTTTATTAATCACCAGTATCATGTCGTTTTAGTCGACCTAATCAAACCGGTTTTTTTAATATCAACAATAACAAAATTATAATTTAAGACTCAAAGGTGACAAGCTTATTTATCCGTTTTAAACAAAAATGAGATCCTGTTCAAAACGTATGAAATTTGTGCACTATTGTTTCTCCAAATGTCAAAATAAAACATAAAAAACATACATTCATCGAGCTGGATTCGATCGCGTAACCTTCTGCTTAGGAGGCAAGCGCGATGCTCCCTGCGCCATCTAGGCACACGCCAACTAACGTTGACGTAAACGTTAACCCAAAATTCTTCCTGAAAAACTGGTCCAATTTTCTTGGCTTACGAACTTATCCAAGCCACTTGCAAATATACGTGTAAAAAGTTTTTGACAAAATAAGTTAATCATGAAATGTCAATTTTTTTGTGCTGGGGAATCGTATTTTTTGAAGAGATTTAGCTACAATTAATATTAATGTTTGAATATAAGTGAATATTAATCTGCATGGCTACTGTGGAAGCCTTGGTGGCATTGCCGATACCAGAAGAAGAAAAATTAAAAAGTGACATTCATTAAAATCATTTGGACAGAAGAAATTTAGATAGAGGATGTTCAACAAAATTGTATCACCACGCACAAGCATAGCTTATTTGTCAGATGCATTGTATAACTTTAATAATAAATAAATTATATATATATATATATATATATATATATATATATATATATATATATATATATATATATATATATATATATATAAGGAGAAGGGCAAAGCTGCAAGGAGACAACCGCATACACGTGTTTCAAGCTTATTAGCCATCATCAGTACGGTATAGCCAGGTGAAGATGGGAACACTCTGGATGAAGATGCAAAAATACAGAGTGTTCCCATCTTCACCTGGCTATACCGTACTAATGATGGCTAATAAGCTTGAAACACGTGTATGCGGTTGTCTCCTTGCGGCTTTGCCCATAATCCTTCTCCTTGTATAGTACAGAAATGCCGTGTTATAAATACTGTTATAGTTAATATAATTTCCTGGGCTCACGCAGGTGATTTCTTTGCCTCCGTGGCTTTTTGGTTGTTTCCCTCGGATTGAGGGTCTTCCAAATGTTGCACCGGTTGCCTGTTGTGACTCCGTGTATTTTCGCATCTTCATCCAGAGTGTTCCCATCTTCACCTGGCTAAGTATATATATATATATATATATATATATATATATATATATATATATATATATATATATATACATATATATATATATATATATATATATATATATATATATATATATATATATATATATATATATATATATATATATACACTAACGTAAACAGCACTTGCGAAGATGTCTATTTTCTTCAGATGAAGAACCAAAAGAGGCTAATAAGTACAATTTGGAGAACCCAATTCACCACAATAAATTTTTCAGAGCTGACGATCGTTTGGATAACAAAGTTAGTGTCAGCAGATGAATGAATAAACTAAGCGAATAAGAACTCTAACTGCAATTTATATGTTAGTTGACAAGCAATAACACAGCGTCCTCTACGAAGGTATACAGATAAACCCCCGACTATTTTGCGGAAAATCCCTATAACTAAAATCCCATTACCTGCTTTTGTAAAACTGTGCGCGCAACATATTTAAGTTTACAATGTTAATAATAATGAGCTGTGAACTTAAATATGTTGGGTAAACTAAAAGATCTATTGAAACTAGATTTAATGAACATTTAGTGCAACTGAGATGTGCCACTATCGATAAAGCATGTATTGCTCAACATATTTGGTATAATAATCATTATGTAAATGAAACGAATATTAAGTGAATCAGAAATGTCAGGCAATCGCGACAGTTAGACGTTTACAAAAGTGTATATCGTTAAAAATTACAAAATGTTTCGATGAATAAAACACATGCGGTCCTGTGCAGTTTATTATTATTATTATTATTTATCTTAACAATCAGTGTATATATACTATGGCATTATCATATTATCTAATTATTCTATCAATGGCTGTTATGTACCGAAATATTGTGCGCACGAGTTTTCGTAAAACAATTAGTGCAGGATTTTTTAAAGAAATAATTACAATCCACCGTTTATTTCTATCATAACCACCTATTTGATAAATTGTTTATGCAGGTATAATTCAATACTGTTATTACAGACATTATCAAGTCATTCATAATAATGATAATGATATTGCATCAAGACGTTTGGAATTGCAATGTGGACTCATTTATCTATTAATTTTTTATAAAACAATGTTAAACACGTGCTGAGTTATTTCGCTTCAAGGTTATATTCGAGAAAACGATATTCTATTCAGGATAATTTCACAATAAAAAAATTGATCCACACGAAGACACACATTTTAGTGAATTTTCGTAGAAAAAATTCACTAATGGGGAGATCCCGACTTTTGAATTTTGAAAAAATTTTTGCAAATGAGCGCGAACTAGGACCCCTAGAACCCATATCCAGGGTCAGTTTCAATTTTTATATGTTTATATATATATATATATATATATATATATATATATATATATATATATATATATATATATATATATATATATATATATATATATATATATATATTTATATATACATATATATATATATATATATATATATATATATATATATATATATATATATATATTTATATATATATTTATATATATATATATATGTATCACACCGATAACTCAAAAAATAATGAGCCGATTTTGATAAAATTTGGCATGTACCTTTCTTTTGTAAATGGCTTGGATAAGTTCGTTAGTCAGGAAAATCGGACGAGGTTTTCCGGGAAAATTATGAGTTTTCATTCGAAAAAAATTCTTTTCTCAAAAAGTAATAAGCCGATTTTAATAAAATTTTGCATGTACCTGCCCTTTGTAAATGGCTTTGACAGGTTTGTTAGTCAGGAAAATCGGACGAGGTTTTCCGGGAAAATGTTGAGTTTTCATTCGAAAAAAATTCTTATCTCAAAAAGTAATAAGCCGATTTTAATAAAATTTGGCATGTACCTTCCTTTTGTAAATGGCTTTGACAAGTTTGATAGTCAAGAAAATCGAACGAGGTTTTCCGGAAAAATTTTGAGTTTTCATTCGAAAAAAATTTTTATCTCAAAGAATAATAAGCCGATTTTAATAAAATTTGGCATGTACCTTCCTTTTAGCGAATTTTTTTTAAAAAAATTCGCTTATGGGGAGATCTGTGTTTATATATATATATATATATATATATATATATATATATATATATATATATATATATATATATATATATATATATATATATATATATATATATATATATATATATATATATATATATATATATCCGACCGATAACTCAAAAAATAATGGACCGATCTTGATAAAATTTGCAGAGTACCTTCCTTTTGCAAGTGGCTTGGATAAGTTCGTTAGCCAGGAAAATCTGACCAGGTTTTCCCGGAAAATTTTGTGTTTTCTTTATAAAAAAATTCATATCTCCGGAAATAACAAAGTAAGGGCAACCAAATTTGGTATGCGTGTTTGTATTATAAAGAGTGAACTCTGTACCAAAATTTAAGTCTATAGCTTTAAAGACAAAGAAGTTATGGGCAGTTAAAGCAATAAATGTAGGAGTTTTCCTCAAAACGTCAAACTCGCAATATTAAACGTCAAAATTGGCAATGTTTAGGCAAAGAATGTAAAACAAATACCATTTGTGAAAAGAAAATGTTGCAAGAAGAGTGTTCTGCAAACCCTTAAGTTTCAGATTCAACCGTCATTGCCCTTCATTTTACTAAAACGTTTACAGGAAATCCATTTCAAATAGACCCTTTCTCTGGTGCTTTGGCTGTCAGTTTAGTTAAGTTTGGTAGCTGTTTGGATATTTATTTGTAGGTTTAGTGAAATTTATGGTTTAACGGCCTATAATTTTTTTTAGCTAATTATCGTGGAACAAATTTGTTAATGCATTTTTGCATTTTTTATTGAAATATGATGCGTTTATCTTTAAAAAAATCTGGACGCAGTAAGTGCGTTTTGGTTGCGAATTTTCGGTAAATTTGCAGTTAAGCTCCCGAACGCTTTTCAAAACACTGCCTAGAAACCTGCCTAGAGCCCCCCCTGGATCCACAAACCCCAAGAAAAATTTGTTGTTCACACTCCCCAAGGAAGTTACGGGACCAGGAGTGAGTAGGGGTGCATAATTTTTTTAGCTAATTTTTTTAGAACAAATTCGTTAATGTAATTTTGCATTTTTTATCGAAATATGATGCGTTTATAAGAAAAAAATCTGGACGCAGTAAGTGCGTTTTGGTAGCGAATTTTCGGTAAATTTGCAGTTTAGCTCCCGAACGCTTTTCAAAACATTGTTTTCAGAAACCTGCCTAGAGCCCCCCCCTGGATCCACAAACCCCAAGAAAAATTTGTTGTTTACACTCCCCAAGGAAGTTACGGGACCAGGAGTGAGTAGGGGTGCATAATTTTTTTAGCTAATTTTTGTAGAACAAATTCGTGAATGCATTTTTCCATTTTTTGTCGAAATATGATGCGTTTGCAAGAAAAAAATCTGGACGCAGTAAGTGCGTTTTGGTAGCGAATTTTCGATAAATTTGCAGTTTAGCTCCCGAACGCTTTTCAAAAAACTGTTTTCAGAAACCTGCCTAGGCCCCCACCCCTCTGGATCCACAAACCCCAAAAAAAATTTCTTGTTCACACTCCCCAAGGAAGTTACGGGACCAGGAGTGAGTAGGGGTGTATAATTTTTTTTAACTAATTTTCGTAGAACAAATTCGTTAGTGCATTTTTGCATTTTTTATCGAAATATGATGCGTTTGTAAGAAAAAAATCTGGACGCAGTAAGTGCGTTTTGGTAGCAAATTTTCGGTAAATTTGCAGTTTAGCTCCCGAACGTTTTTCAAAAAACTGTTCAGAAACCTGCAGGTGAGGTCCTAGTAATGTCTCTGAAAACAATTTGTTGAAAAGCGTTCGGGCGCTAATCTGCAAATTCACCAAAGTTTCATTAAATCCTTCAAATTTCAATAACTCAATTTGCTATTAACGTAAGCTTTGTTGGATATTGTATATTTTCAAACCATAAGTAATTTTGATAAAATATAGTACATTGTTTCTACCACATAGGCTATACCGGAAATCAGATTGATGCCTGCTCGCATTTGCTATTAAAAACATTTTTATGGAAAATCACTTCCATAGCACATTTGCTGTATCTAGACTTTTGAAAAATGTTTATATATTTTCAAACAATAAATTTGTTTCAATGAAATATGATACATTGTTTCTACTATATAGGCAACCAAGTTTGATCCTGCTTTCATCAAAGAAAGACATTTGCTATTAAAAATATTTTAAAGAAAATTCGCTACCATAACGCACTTGCTGCGTCCCGAGATTTTTATAAATGGCTTTGATAAGTTCGTTAATCAGAAAAATCGGACGAGGTTTTCTGAACAAATTTTGAGTTTTCATTTGAAAAAAATTTTTATCTTAAAAAATAAAAAATCTATGATAACCAAATTTGGTAGGTAGGCTTACGATATAAAAAGTAAACTATACACCAAAATTTAGATTTCTATGTTACAAGAAAAAAAAGTTATAATGAAATATTTTGCGCCAGATCATTTCTATGAAAATTCACTACCATAACGCACTTGCTGCGTCCCGAGATTTTTTAATAATAGTCAAAGTGGACCACAAACTTTTTATTTCATATTTCTTTATACACCCTGCACATTTTTGTGGATTTCAGTGAATTTTTATTTAAAAAAATTCACTAATAGAGAGGTATCGATGGTGAGACTTTGCAAAAAAAATTTTAAATGAGCGCGATTTAGGATCCCTAGAACCCATATCCGGGGTCAGTTTCAATTTTTATATGTTTATATATATATATATATATATATATATATATATATATATATATATATATATATATATATATATATATATATATATATATATATATTGTTGCGTTTTCTCCGGGTTCTGGATAAGTGAGACTTTTAATTTTAACAAAACAACTTTATTTACACTCTAAATATGGATACAATAAAATTTCTAGAATGTCTCTCTCACAAAACACTTCATTTACTGGCCTTACAATTACTACTCTCAACAAAAGTCACTAATCTGGTACTACAGTCACTACTCTCTTAACACTTTACACTGCTTCTTCAAGTCACTACCACATTATCTTACTGAACTGAACTCGGGCTGGCTTGCTTTCGCTTTTATATATTCGCCGTACCTTCCCCTCCTTTCTAGAGTGTTCCATTCCAGAACGTTCTAGGACCTTCTTTTACTAGAAGGTTCTGTGAATACAGATCGGTCCTGTGTGTATACAGGGGGATGTATATACAGGTGATCCAAATGTGGTCACCACTCCTATGTTACACAAGAGGTGTTTCTCGAACTATAAGATCTCTCTGCGTATACAGGGTGTAAGGGTTCTCTGCGTATACAGGGTGTATATACAGGGTGTTCGGAATGTGCAGACCTCAGTTATCCGTTCCGACGGGGTAAAAGTTGGTAACTTCGTTATTTCTGGCCCTAGAGGGTTGAGACTTCGCCTGAGGGGGGTCACCCCAGGCACCCCCAGGGGGGCGGGGAGGCGGTGTTGCCAGATTGTGCAAAAATTCCCAGATGTTGGGAAAATTCTGGAGATGTGGCAACACCGCACCTACGTCTATTAAAGTGCTTTGTAACACTATATATATATATATATATATATATATATATATATATATATATATATATATATATATATATATATATATATATATATATATATATATGTGTGTATCCGTCTGATAACTCAAAAAATAATTAACCGATTTCAATGAAACTCGGCAAGTGCCTTTCTTTTATTAATGGCTTGGATGAGTTCGTTAGGCAGGAAAATCGGACGGGTTTTTCCGGGAAAATTGAGTTTTCTTTCAAAAAAAATGTTTTCTCCGAAAATAACAAAGCTGTTTTAATGAAATTTACTGTATATGTTGCCATGGGAGAGGACTTACTATGTACCAAAATTCAACTTTATCAGTTTATAGAAAATTGAGTTATTAAAATTTTAAATTTTCTTTTGAAACAATTTTTTTTTCTCCAAAAATTACAAAGCTATTTTAATGAAATTTTGTGGATATCTTGTCCTAGGAAATAACTTACTACCTACCAAAATTAAACTTTCTAAGATTATAGAAAACTGAGTTAATCAAATTTTTATAGCTCACTGCAGTGTTAAAATCAATGGTATTTTCCTCACTATTTTAAACACGTGGGTGGGGGACTGACCGAATTCATACCCAGTTGCAATTGATCTACTCATATTCTCTGAATATGTTAGAAGACGTGGTATCTACTTCATTCCAAGTCACTATTAACCGACTATTTATGAAATCAAATAAGTAAATTAAATCGATTGTCATAAAATATGTAGTGTATTAAGACTAAGGGAAAAAGAAATAAAACATATATAACTGTGCACATTTTGATTATATTTTAGGGTGTGCGGCGCACCCCTAGCTCACTAAGAGAAATCGCCACTGCTTGAGACAGGTATTGTCACAGCATAATATCTTATTAAAGTTCATTTGTAAATAGGTTTAATTTTTATTATATGTTTATATATATATATATATATATATATATATATATATATATATATATATATATATATATATATATATATATATTTATTGTGGCGGTGGTTCCGACCGCAGTGTTTCCGTCAACACTACTCTGTGTTTCTGCATAAATACTCTTGACAGTTAAACGTTACGTTATGTTCTGCGACAGCCAGTTGTCAAGATCTACAGCAACGAAGAAACACCAGAGCGATCTCTCTCTTCTCTACCAACCGCTACACTGAACACACGTCCTCCACGCTCGGTCAGTTATCTGCTATGTTGTAATTGTATTATATTCAAATGTATCATATAGTTTATTCAGTTAGTGAGGTAATCGAAATCGGTTAATTATTTTTTGAGTTATCAGACGGATACATACATACATACATATATATATATATATATATATATATATATATATATATATATATATATATATATATATATATATATATATATATATATATATATATATATATATATATATATATATGTGTGTGTCCGTCTGATAACTCAAAAAATAATTAACCGATTTCGATATTTCGATTAAACTTGGCAAGTGCCTTTCTTTTATTAATGGCTTGGATGAGTTCGTTATCCAGAAAAATGGGACGGGGTTTTCCGGAAAATTTTTGAGTTTTCTTTCGAAATTTTTTTTTTTCCTCCGAAAGTAACAAAGCTGTTTCAATGAAATTTACTATATATGTTGCCTCAGGAGAGATCTTACTACGTACCAAAATTCAACTTTCTAAGTTTAGAGAAAATTGAGTTATTCTAATTTTAAATTTTCTTTCGAAAAAAATTTTTTTCTCCGAAAATTACAAAGTTATTTTAATGAAATTTTGTGGATATCTTGTCTTAGAAAAGACCTTACTACGTATTAAAATTAAACTCTCTAAGTTTATAGAAAATTGAGTTATTTAAATTTGAAGCATTTAATGAAAATTCACTACCATAACTCACTTGCTGCGTCCCGAGGTTTTTTTTTATGAAGTAGAGTTCATGTTATGTTATGCTATAGGTCTCTAAGACATCATGGGCTTGATTCTTGTGCCACAAGTACTTATATCGCTTCTTAAATAATTATAGGTATATGTTGTGAAATGTGTCTGCTGGGAAGTCATTTCAACACTTTGATGCTGTAAGAAAGAACAAGGATTCGTAACGAACCGTTCGACAAGTTGGTAATTTGACACTAAAAGCGTGCCTTTTTTGCTTGAACGTGTTTACCGATTAAAAGTAGCAAACGAAGGTACTAACAAAGCAATTTCCAAGGAGCAATGTTGATAGTAACAACGATAGAAGAGGTAGAAATCTCCAACCTTTCTTATGTGGTCGAGAGAAGTGAGACCTATTGTGATAGATGAATCTATTATAAAGCGGCCAGCTTGTTTTTAAATGGGATTCAGGAGGGACAAGGTTGTCTTTAGGACAGCAGCACAAACATGAAGAAAAATGCCTAACTGTGCACCTATCTGTGCCTTATATAGCGTCAAAAGCTGCTGTGATGAAAATAAACTTTTGCCCCGCAACAGAAACCCAAGCTTCCTTGTAGCTGCTTTTGCAATATTGGAAAGATATAAGTGCCAGCAAAGATCCTCTGCAACAGTTATATCCAAAGTAGAGATTGTGGATTTTTTGGCCTATGATCAAGGATGTATTTTCGTAAACTATATATTTTATATGTATTTTTCACAATTGCCTTATTACATGTTTACTGTTGAAGGTATATAGCCTGGAATGAGCAAACAAGAAATGAAACAAATCTAGACGCAGCAACGGCGTCATGGTAACGAATTTTCATAGAATTTATTTTCGTTATAAAAAAATTGTTTGCAAAAGTTTTTTCGTAAACTATCCTTCACGTATTTATTAAAAAACTCTGGACGCAGCAAGTGCGTTATGGTAGTGAATTTTCATTAAAATGTTTTTATTGCAAATATGTGTTTTCTTTTTAAGAAAGCAGGCATCAATTTTGGTTACCAGTATAACCTATATAGTAAAAACAATGTGCCATGTTTCATAAAAATAACTTTATTGTGTGAAAATGTACAAAAATTTCTTAGTGTTCCCAGAAAAACTCATTTCTTGGTCAACCGTATAGGTTAATAGCAAATTGGGCTATTCAAATATGAAGCATTTGATCAAAATTCGCTACCATAACGCACTTGCTGCATCCAGAATTTATTTTCTTACAAACATGCATTATATTTCGATGGAAAATGCAAAAATGCAATAACATAAGGCGTGTTTGATTAAAAAACGACTTATGGGCCATCTTGTGATTGTAGAAATATTTTTTTAAGGTGTAGCTGAAGACAGCCTATAATTAATATTTACAAATTTTTTTCATATCTTGTATAATAACGGATATATTGAGCTTTATTGATTTTTTACGAAAATTTGACAAAAATTATATACCATTAAACGATAAATTCTATAGCTAAGATTACTGCCAAGCATCAGAGAAAGGGTCTATTTGAAATGAATTTTTTGGAAACATTTTAGTAAAATGAAGGACAATGACGGCTGAAACTAAGACTTCAGGGTTTGTAAAACTTACTTTTTGAGACATTTGATTTCCATAGCCCGTATTAGATTCAAATTATTTGCATAAATGTTGCCGATTTTGACGTTTTAAATCGCAACTTTGACGTTTTGAGGAAAACCCCAATTAATTTTTCTTTAAATACCTATAACTTTTTTGTCTTTTGACCTACATAGCTAAATTTTGGTAGGTAACTTACATATAAGAATATAAACTCTTGTACCAAATTTGGTTGCCCTTACTTTGTTAATTCCGGAGATATAAATTTTTTTCGAAAAAAAAACATCAAATTTTCCGGGAAAACCTGGGCAGATTTTCCTGGCCAACGAACTTATCCAAGCCATTTGCAAAAGGAATTTATTCACCAAATTTAATCAAAATCGGCCTATTATTTTTTGAGTTATCGGTGTGATACATACATACATACATACATATATATGTATATGTATAGGTATATATATATATATATATATATATATATATATATATATATATATATATATATATATATATATATATATATATATATATATATATATATATATATATATATAACATATAAAAATTGAAACTGATCCAAGATATGTGTTCTGGGGGGCCTAATTATCGCTCATTTGAAGAAATTTTTTCAAAAAAATTCAAAAGTCGGGATCTCCTCATTAGTGAATTTTTTTAAAGAAAATTCACTAAAATTACGTTATTGCATGTTCATTGTCGAAGGTTTAGAGTCTGTAATAAGCAAATAACAAATAAAAATAAGCTGGAGGCAGCAAGGGCGCCACGCTAACGAATTTTGATAGAAATTATTTTCGTTATAAATAATTGTTTACAAAAATCGCTAAAAAATCTTTATGAAAATAAAATGAAACTATTACACTGTATACCATTACCTACTTTTGATCCGTTCTGTATGCAGGGTCTTACACAACTGATTAGTTAGACGTTTAGGTGGTTAGTCATTCTTGGTTCCCGAAATTTGTGGTAACCGCCTCCATCCAAAATTTGTTATCTTCTATAATATAAAAGTTAAAGAGATGATTTTTGCAGAGCAATTGGTTTAGACATTGACGATGATATCTAACTTTATGGAGGGTGCTCAAAATTCAATGCTGACTGTTGTCAACTTTAAGCTTTCATAAGTGTTGTTTTTAGAGCATTTTGGAGAAACTAGACTGATTTGGATTCTGAAAATTTCTAGTATGACGTTTACCAATATCTCCAATCTATCTAAAATATTTAGGCGACTTCCGGTAATACCGAAAGTGGACACTAACTCGCTTATTTTAAATAGAACACCCTATATATTATTACAGATTCGGATACAGCTGATATTGACGATTCTCCCAATATATAGTTTTGCTACTTTATACCGAGTGCTTCACGAGATATGGCAATTTTTATTACAAAAAGATGTCCCTTTCAATGCCTTATATCTTATTAATGGATACAAATTGGAAGTTCTTTGTTATGCATATTTTTTTTCATTATTGTATATTTTAACTTAGCACACACAATCTTTCGACAAATTGATTGTTGTCTCCGGGGTGATTAAAAACGCATATGCGCGGATATCTCATTTTTTTCAAATGGATCAGCCTGTATATTATAATGCCATTGGCAAGATATTTTACTACTCTTCGAATTTTGTTAATCATTACCTATACCCAACGTACGGTTTTTGACATATTCAGCTTCGAAATATGCAATATGGGTATGTATTGTGATTGCTGTAGTGTCATGGAAAATAGCAAACTTGAACAGTAACCAAATTCTCAGTTTGATAGTTATGTTTTGAGTTGAGTAATACAACTAAGTGAACTTTACTTCTCTGCACAAAAATTCAGTTTGAACCCAAAAAAGCAATATCATGTACTCAAATTAGGATTTTATTAATCTGCTACTAGTTCACGAAAAATGCTGACGAATGTTAGCAAGAACATGTGTATTTTCAGAACCATATGTAGACTTGGCCATGTCTTCAACTTCAACAGCCGCCATGGAGGTGTTTCTGGACCCCCCCCACACACACGCGCGCGCGCTTAGTTATTATTTTGGAGGCCAGGCTAGGACTACACAGACTAGCCTGCAATGGTAGATTGAAGATCAACCCAGGCATAAGGAGCCACTGCAAAATTCAGGGGATCGTGAAGGAGCCCATGCTTGAAATGAGGTCAAACGTCGCGAGCCCGCGAATCTGCAGGGAAAACAACTTTACAGTGGAGATTCCCGACCGTGAGGCATGGCGTCTGGTTCACGGAGGGATCCGGCGGGGAGCGTGGGACGGGGGCAGGTGTTTATTCGGAAGGACCGAGGGTAAGTCATAGTATTTCCCTCGGAGTTCATGCAACGGTATTTCGGGCCGAAATGTACGCCATCCTGCACTGTGTGCGGGAGAACAAGAGGAGGGGCTATACCAACAAGCGGATCCTCATAGCCACCGACAGCCAGGTAGCCCTTAAGGCTCTTAGTGGCCCACGGGTCAATTCCTGTCTGGTGAGTGAGTGCCGAGACGAGACGAGCGACCTGGCTGGGCAGAATGAGGTCACCCTCATCTGGGTGCCGGGTCACTCGGGGGTCAAAGGCAATGCAGAATCTGGCAGTCTCGCGAAGAGAGGGTTAGCAGAACCATTTATGGGACCAGAACCGGCTCTGGACGTGACAAAGAGCACTGCCAGGGGCGCCATTAAGTCCTGGGTCAGAAACCAATACAAGGTGTACTGTGCCGACTGTCCAGGGCTCAGACATGGGAAGTCAATAATTGACGAACCCAGTTCAAAGAGAGCTGTGGAGCTGCTAAATCTGAGCAGAGGACAGCCCAGAATTATAACAGGTCTCTTGACGGGACACATGGCCGTCAAGAAACACCTGTATACAATGGGCGGTTCGAGGGGGACCTCGCATGCAGACTCTGCGGGGAGGGGAAGGAATTAGCCCAGCACATTATGTGCGAGTGTAAAGCTCTGGACCGAGAAGACAACTGATCTACGGTCAGTCTAGACCGGAGACAGAGCATTATAAAACGTCACCCTACTAATCGCTGTGCAGACTAATTCAAGGCACAGTGATTTTGGAGTGGGTGGAGTAAAAAGACTAAGGGCATGCAGAATAAACCAAAGGTAGCAGCGCTATTGGGGCGGCGAGTCCGCGGACGAGCCCTGAGGGGAAAAAAGTATCACCTTATCAAGATGAGTAAGACGGACAGTGACAACTGCAGATACTGCACCGAAGTACCAGAAACAACAGAATATTTGCTATGTACGGCTCAGTTCTGCAAAAGGATCAAATAACTTGGAGGGGTGACTTTAACACCCCAGGAAATTGGTAAAATAGCCTTAAAGAAGTAGACCATAATATGAAAAGTCTGAACATTTTAGACATTTATTTAGAAAAATGAGTCATGCACAAACGACCCATTGGGGTCTCTGCATTAAAAAGCCAAGGGCCTAGGCGGCCCATTAAAAAAAAACCAATCTACTTATAAATAACCACGCTGGCAGATTTACATTCGCAAAACATATTACCGACATTCAACAGAATCGCACAGTACATAAGCGCATAGAGCCACTACATTTTTGCAATGACAAGCGCACATTTGGCTTTTAATTAAATCTATCAAATATAATGCGTCTAATTATATACTTTTTTCCTGTCTGACGATGACGTAAAAAGCAAAACCGGTTGCAGAGAAGTAAACAAGCACGTTGGAAACTAGAGAATAACTCTACATCTGTATTTAATAAAAGTTCGTGACGCAGAATTTTCATAAAAATAATATATTAGTGATTTAGACTTATATTAAAAGTTATAAAAAATGTTTTTTTTAATATTTCATTAGGAACAGTAAAAAACAAGGCAAAGAAGGGAAAACAAAAACATGATCTCTAACATAAATATTTTAACTGTAATTTGGATACAAAACTCAAACAAAGCAATTGATAAATAGGAAATATACTCAACAAAAAAAAAATTCGGGACGCAGCAAGTGCGTTATGGTAGTGCATTTTTATTAAATGTTTCAAACTTGAATAACTCAATTTTATATAAGTTTAGAAAGTTTAGTTTTGGTATGTAGTAAGGTCTTTTGCAAGGCAAGATATCCACCAAACTTCATTAAAATAACTTTGTAATATTCGGAGAAAAAAATGTTTTTCGAAAGAAAATTAAAAATTTGAAAAACTCAATTTTCTATCAACTTAGAAAGTTGAATTTTGGTACCTAGTAAGGTATCTTCCAAGGCAACACATCTACTAAATTTAATTAAAACAGCTTTATAATTTTCGCAGAAAAAATATTTTTCGAAAGGAAACTCAAAATTTGCCCGGAAAACCCTGTTAATTATTTTTTGAGTTATCGGTTGGATATATATATATATATATATATATATATATATATATATATATATATATATATATATATATATATATATATATAGATATATATATATATATATATATATATATATATTGAAACTGACCCCGGATATCGGTTCTAGCGGTCCTAGTTCGTGCTCATTTGGAAAAAAAATTGCAAAGTCTCACCATCGATACCTCTCTATAAGTGATTTTTTAAAATAAAAATTCACTAAAAGATATATCCCATATCTCTTTTAATGTTGACTTTTGGACTGAGGTAAATTTGGTTAAATTTCCACTGCTGCTCTGTGTACAATTACTTCTAGACCACACTATATACAAACTAACAACATAATTTGTCTTGATATGTGCAGCAAAGAAGAAATAAAAAAAGTAAATGGAGTGTACACAAACTAAAAGGTACTACACTATTTATACTTAAACTGGCAACACTGGCTGCATGAATCGTTACAACTGGACCTCTAAAAAGACTGTAACAGCGGCAGAAGCAGAAGTCAATGGATGCCGTGTGTGTTCGGGAAGAAACTATTGACTATTAATAACAACAATTGACTAAAAACTATGCGAGTTGTAAGGAAAAAATAATTATACTACAGAGGTGTTAAATGATGATAAATTACAATAAGGTTATATATAATCGTAAATGCTGCCAATGATTAACAATCAGTGAATTCAGTATTATTGACATTTCTCTGAAACTTAAAAATGAATTTCATGAGTCAATGACATTAATAGCAGCTGTCATTGACTAACCAACAGCATCCACAACCTTCATCTATGATTTAAACATAAATGTTTCAAATTTGAATAGCTCAATTTTCTGTAACCCTAGAAAGCTGAATTTTGACACATAGTTAGGTCTTTCCCAAAGCAATATGTAGACCAAATTTTATCGAAATTTTCGGAAAATTTTTTTTTGAAAGAAAACTCAAAATTTTCCCGGAAAACCCCGTCCGATTTTCCTGGCCAACGAACTCATCCAAGCCATTAATAAAAGAAAGGCACTTGCCGAGTTTCATCGAAATCGGTTAATTATTTTTTGAGTTATCAGACGGATACATATATATATATATATATATATATATATATATATATATATATATATATATATATATATATATATATATATATATATATATATATATATATATATATATATATATATATATATATATATATATATATATATATATATATATATATAAACATATAAAAATTCAAACTGACCCCGGATATGGGTTCTAGGGGTCCTAATTCGCGCTCATTTGAAAAAATTTTTGCAAAGTCTCACCATCGATACCTCTCTATTAGTGAATTTTTAAAAATAAAAATTCACTAATACACTAAAAAGCTGAACATACAAATCCCTGTGGTTCATGCATTGAGGGTGATTGTATGCATGCAGAAGGGTCTAGGACGAAGAGGCTTTCTGCTCCCTCACCCACCACCACGGGGGGGGGGGGGGGGGGGGGGGTTGGTGGGTGGTTTGGTATTCTCCTTCCCCTTGTACATGCATACAACCACCTTCAAAGCATAAAGCACAAGAAACATTCCTTGGAAGCAACCCCTAAGAAAGTTACGGAACCTGGACGTTTTGCGGGGCAGGCAGGGTTTAAGGGAGGTATTGCTACAAAGTGTGAAAAACGCATTTTTTCAAAGTCGGACTAAGTTGTTTTTTTTTTTTTGACATTTTCCGCTTACATTTCCTCCCCGCCCAGCACTGCTATTTATTCTTGTCTCCCTTAGCTTTCTTGGGGGTTATTTGCAACAAATTTATCTTTTCACTTGTGCATCCAAAAGGGGTTCTGAGCATGTTTCTGCAAAAACATTTCTAAAACCCTCCGTGTAATAAAGTGCAAATTTACCGAAATTACATTCCACCTGGTCGCCTATAATGTCTTTTTCAGATAATATAGAATACAGTGCTAAATTAAATATTTTCACTTGCATTTTCATTTATTTTTTATTTCTATATTACATATATAAGCACAAGATAAGTATCATTGAGGGGTGGGGTGGGGTGGTGTTGGTGGGGCTTAATTAACATTGTGTCAACACAAACTTGAAAAGTAGAGAAGTTATTTAGAGCGCGTTAACAGTCATAAACTGGATTTCATCATGTCGCAGTAGTATTCTGATCATAAAAAATTACTTCTAACCGTATGTACACAAAAATTAGTAAAATACATTTATAATATCTAATAAAAAAACAACAGTTTCGTAATTTGTTAAGAGGTTATGAGATGTGATGAAACGTCAAACACACTGTACCGCAGCATAATATTATTATGTTGCGACTGTACTCACCCCATGTCGCATGCGCGTGACTGCAATAATGGGTAGCCGCGTTATCATATCTCTCTAGTAATTCTATCATGTCTAAAACCTAAATTAGAGGCAAAATTTTTAATTTGATATTGACAATTGGCAATGCATAACATTACCACAGAATAGCAAATGACTGCGGAGCTCCAGCACGAACGCAGTCAAACAACGTTGTCTGATAGAGTAAATTAGGATTGGAGGGAGAAACTAAAAATCATGAGAAATGGATAATTCGAAATGTGCAGGTATTAAATACAGCTATGGATTATTACGGTATTTTTCAACTAACTGATAAAATTAAATTTCCTAAAATGTTTTCTTTATTATCAGAAGTTGTGAATATTTGAAATGTTTATACATGAAAGGTTTAACTACATGCAATTTCTGAAGATCTGGCAACCCCGGTAAGAAACAGCTACATCTTGACATCCTGCAATGATTGTAACTTCCAATGTTTAGATTTTTATCTACTATTTATTTAAATAGCATAGCAGTGCAGGTAACGTCATCTGTCCTCGTCCAACATTTTAGATATTGCATCACAGAAGTAATGTCGACGATTATTTTATTATTAATTTCGAATAACTTATTTGATAAAAAGACTTGAAAATTGGTACACAACCACGTCTATCTATGTTATTTTAAGTTGTAAATTTTCGTTTCAATCACTTAAACAATTGAAAAGATATTGCGTTTTAAAAAATATTTTAAAATTTTTTGTTAAGAAAAATTGGGCGTCAAGATCTGATGAACGAACTCATCCAAGCCATTAACAAAATAAGGGTAATTCCTAAATTTGGTCCAAATCAGTGAAGTATTCGGTTGGATACACACACACACATACAATATATATATATATATATATATATATATATATATATATATATATATATATATATATATATATATATATATATATATATATATAGGGTGGCGCATTGAAAACCAAACAGACCGATTTGCGTCCAGAGAATTTTTTTTAAGAAACGCTGAAACACGTCAATTTTAATATTGGGGGGGACATATTTTGACATAAAACTCAACTTTGTCACATCAACCCCTTAAGGGTGGTGATAAAAACCCTTATATTTTAAATAGGGAACATGGGTCGAGTGTTACATCATTTAAAAGCTCTTTCTTTTCTGAATTCAGCATACTAATTTTTTTGGAAGTTTTATCAACTCGTTGAAAAAATTTTCACAGTTGGAATCGCAAGAACGTATTTCATTCATTGTAATAAGATGTGCACCAATTAGTCAATTTTTCGTTAACAAATCTAAAAAACAAAACCAAACGTTCAAAAATGTTTATTCAGTTAAGTAAGTGTTCAAATTGTTGACCACCAGCTTCCACACAAAAGTACAAATTTTTATCAAAACGAGCTCTGACATTCAGGAGCATTTGTGGAGTTATTAGACGGCACTCTTCAACAATGCGTCGTCGTAATTCTTCCAGAGACTCCGGTTCTGTTGCGTAAATTCTACTCTTTAAATGACCCCATAGAAATAAGTCTAAAGGAGTTAAATCCGGTGATCTAGGGGGGCACTCAACAGCACCTCTACGCCCAATCCATTGCTCTGGAAATTGTCTGTTCAAAAACTCCGTAACACGTTGTGAAAAATGCGGAGGAGCTCCATCTTGTTAAAACACTAATTGATTTTCTTGATAGCGATCATCATTTTCAACAATGTCAATTACTAGAGGGTAAACGATATCTTCTAGTAACTCCAAATACGTTTCGCCACTCAAATTGCCATCAAGAAAAATTGGTCCGATTAAACGGTCTCCAAAAATGCCAGTCCAGACATTCAATTTCTGTGGAGTTTGAGTGTGGACTTCGTGAAAATTTCTTGGATTATTATCTGCCCAATAACGACAATTATGACGATTGACTGTAGAGTTTAATAAAACAGCCGCCGATCAAAATCACCTTCATTCAGTTGTTGTACAAGATGAATTTTATACGGGTGAAATTTATGATGCTATATATATATATATATATATATATATATATATATATATATATATATATATATATATATATATATATATATATATATATATATATAAGCATTTTAACTGACCCTGGATATGCGTTCCAGGGCCCCTAATTCGCGCTCATTTGAAGACATTTCCCGAAACTCTTACCATCTATCCGTCTCTAATAGTAAATTTTCATAATGTAAATTCACTCAAAGTGTATTATTATATTCTGGTAATGAAAGCCTTATCTATTTTGTACAGATAGTACGTATCATTGCACACCCTTTAAGAAAACTTCTATATTTCTATATACTGTTATCCTGTGTTGTGTCCTAAATACTTCATTATTCGAAAATTTTTGTTTTGAACATAATCGGTGACTTTTAGTGAATTTTTATTTAAATATATATATATATATATATATATATATATATATATATATATATATATATATATATATATATATATATATATATATACATATATGTATTCAACCGTTAACTCAAAAAATAATTAACCGATTTTGAAGAAACTCGGCAAGTGCCTTTCTTTTATTAATAGATTGGATGAGTTTGTTAGCCAGGAAAATCGGACAAGTTTTTCCGGAAAAATGTAGTTTTCTTTCGAAAAAAAATTTTTTCTTCGAAAATTACAAAGATGTTTCGATAAAATTTGGTGTACATATTGCTTTGGGAAATACCTAACTATGTGCCAAAATTGAGCTTTCTAGGGTTACAGCAAATTGAGCTATTCAAATTTGAAACATTTATGTTTAATATCACCGCGTTTCATTGACAATGGCTTATATGAGATCTAGTATGTCGTTGCCCTGGTAGCGGAACATTTGATATTATTGCGCAGGTCTGTTAGACGCTGTAACTGACGTTTATCGTATGGTATGATATTGTTTATATGTTTATTTGTTTGAGTCGACGAATTATTTGTGTTATTTGGGAATTTTTTATATACAAGTGCAAATTATTCCTTTATTAATGTTAGTGGGTGGATTAAATAGTGTTTGTTATGTTTCATCAACACATATAAAGGATCTAAGTTTTACAAAAGGGGCGGATATGCAACAGGTTAGTTATTTACTCTCTGATGCTTTGGCGGTAGTTTTAGTTAAGTTTATGGTTTAACGGTCCATAATTTTTAGCCAATTTTCGTATAAAAAATTCGCCAATGAGGAGACCGCGACTTTAGAATTTTAAAAAGATTTCTTCAAATGAGCGCAAACTAGGCCCCCTGGAATCCATATCCGGGTTTATGTTCAGTTTTGATCTGCTTACATATATACAGGGTGACGCGTTTCTACGGTAAAGCTGAATATAATTATTATTATACAAGAGACGAGAAAAAATTGTATAAGTTAATTATAGGGTGTCTTGAGCTACATCTTATAAAATTATTTTGACAATCACCGGATGGCCCATAAGTGGTTGGTGATCACTACAATTTTTTTTGAACAGCCTTATTTTATTGCATTTTTTATCGAAATATGTTTGTAAGAAAAAAAATCAAGACGCAGTGAGTGCGTTTTGGTAGCAAATTTTCATTAAATGCTTCAAATTTCAATAACTCAATTTGCTATTAACCTAAGATTTGTTGGCTAGGAAACCAACGTTTAAAGTTTATTGTCGGAAATTTTTTTGTACATTTTCAAACAATAAGTTATTTTGATAAAATATGGCACATTGTTTCTACTATGTAGTTTATACCGGTAACCAAATTGATGACTGTTTGCATTAAAAAGACATATTTGATATTTAAAGCATTTTTATAAAAATTCACTGCCATAACGCACTTGCTGCGTCCAGAGTTTTTTGCTCATGGTTAATATCGATTAGGCGAATGGAAACTAGTGCCTCATTCTACTTGAAAAGCTCCATGATTGATCAAACATTTTATAAATAGATAGGCCGCTATGGGGTATCCATGTCACTATTTAATCAATTTATCACACAATTCCAGAATATTGAGCAGGTGTTCGTAACACCCCGCCAGGTACTGAAAGACTGCATTGCGGTGGAAATGAGTTTTTCATTAGCATGTTGAACCCTGGTGGTTAACTTTTTAATGGAACCGGTAAGTTTCAGACGTCATATTTAGCCTTGAAAGATGACTCAGCCTTATTCGCAGTATTCCCCCAGTGTCTGGGATTATTTTACTTCCCAAAAAAATATGATAAACGATTACATCCATTATTCGTGCGGCATGATAATAAAACCATAAAACTTTCACAATTTTACAAGAAAGTTTAAAACAACATCTGTCATTTACCTTTGCATGCAAAGTTTTATGTGCTAAAAAGCGCAATATTTATGGTTGATAAAGAAATCCACAGATACTATTTTGAATGAAACGTTTAGAGCAAATTACTACATTGCCTATATAAAAACAGAAAGATTTTGACTGTCAGATATAATCATTTATACAATTTTAGATTGCGACTTTTGAATAAAAAAATTATTCAAATGAGCGAGAACTAGCCCCCTACAACACATATCCGGGGTCAGTTTCAATTTTTATATGTTTATATATACAGTGTGTCCACGGATTGAGCGTGGGTAAGGTATAAGTGACAAAAAAGTTTTGAATTAGATTTTGATATTCTTGGAATCGCTCCTGCTTTGTCTTAAACTAAAATGTTGAGGAAATGAACAAAATCAATTAATATACAGGGTGGTTTAGAACTGATTTAATTAAATGTGTTAAGAGTAAACTATCTTCGTTTATAAAGATACCGCAAAAAGTTATTAACAAAACTTGTTTATAATTAAAATGTATGACAGGCTTTCAATTTTCAGCCAGATCAGCCTACTTTGAATTTTCAAGTAAATTATTAACATTTTCTCCCTATCAACATAGAGCTTTTTACCTGTGGTTTTCTGAACGCAGGTGCGCAAAGTAAGTAACCATGCAATGTTAAATAATAATTTATTAGTAAAATACAAAATGCTTATTGCTAACAAAAATCAAAACGAACAACGAAAAATAAAGAAATTAATCACATGTGCTGCAACCAACCAATACACATAACTCAGCCCGTTTAGTAAATGCTTTGTAGGCATTTTGAATATGTTGAATTGGAATACCGTCAATTGCCTCTCTCAACCTCAGTTTCAACAAATCAAGATCGTTGTTTAATGGAGCCGCGTAGACTTTCTGTTTGAGATAGACCCATAAATAAAAGTCCATTAAGGCAAGATCGGGACTTCTGGGAGGCCAAGGTATTTTCCCATATCGACCAATCCACCGCCCAGGAAATTCGCGATCTAACCATTCTCGAACGACTCCTGTTGCATGTGCTGGGTGGCCGTCATGCTGAAAGTATGCTGTTTGTTTATCTTCTAGTGACATGTTATGTAAATGGTCTTAAAGAATATTTTCCAGCATTTCCAGATAACTGTACTGGTTCATATTCCGCTCAAAAAATATGGCCCAATTATCCCAGTGTAAGAAACTGCACACCACACATTTACTTTTTTATGGCATTGTCTTCCGCAATTAATCTATAATTTGGATTCTACATAGACCAATGCCCTGCATTTTGGGAATTTATCACCCCTTTAGTGGTGAAAGTGGATTCGTCCGAAAAAATAATGCTTTTGCCAAAATTGTAATTTTGTAGATATTGCTCGCCGTACCATAAACAAAAATCTAATCGTTTTGACTCGTCATTTTCTTCCAAAGTGTGTACAAGTATTGCTTTGAAAAGGTTTCACCTTGTTGGTACGATAAATTTGTTGCAAATGCGATTTGATAATATTGCCAATTTCTAATGCCCTTCTTCTCAATGATAATTTCCGAAAACGCCTAACAGAATCCATAGGTAATGTAACTGCAGCATTGTCTTCTTCATTTAGGTCGGATTTTGTCTTCTTAACATTTAAAACACTCCCAGTACGCATATATTTTGTAACAACTTTTTTTACACCAGTAGCGGAAACCGAATAATTTGGCCAGCGTTCAAGGAATTTTCTTATCACTCCCTGATAAGAATGTCCTTCACCCAAACCATAGCACTGCACAATAAACACTTTTTGTTTTGTTGTTAACATTTTTAAATACAGAAGCTTGCCGTTCATGACAAATAAAATTGACGTTTCAATTTTCCAAATAAGTAGTATCCCGGGAAACAAACAACAAGGCAGAGCTCAAGTAGCCATGCAACACGCCAATTATTGCTTCGAATGTCCAATTGTGCGTTTACTTTACTTTTTTATTGGTTGAGATGAAAGCAAACCTACCCCAAGTTTAATTATGGTAAATACTTTTTTTAATACAGTTTAAAGTATTTTTAAAGTACACCTAATCACAGAAGCCGTCGAACGTCATTTAAATAAAGTCGCAGCTAAAAAAATTCATAGTAGGCTGATCTGTTTGAAAATTGAGAGCATGTCATAAATATTAATTCTAAACAATTGTTAATAACTTTTTGCGGTATCTTCATAAACGAAGGTAGTTTAGTCCTAATACATTTCATTACATCAGTTATAAACCAGCCTGTATATTAATTGATTTTGTTCATTTTCTCAACATCTCATATTAAGATAAAGCAGGAGCGATTACCAGAAGATCATAATCTAATTCGAATTTTTTTTGTTATTTATACCTTACCCACACTCAATCCGTGGACACACTATATATATATATATATATATATATATATATATATATATATATATATATATATATATATATATATATATACAGGGTGATTCACAACGCAATGGACAGAGAATGTGTGCGTGTAGAGACCACAAAACATGCCGATCTTTTATATACAATTTTTCTCTGACGCTCATGGTTGGTGAGATATTGACTTCGGAAGATTTTTTAATTCAAAAAGGGGTGAATTAGGGGTAGGTCACCATTTTAATGATTTGATTTTTTAAAACACTAACCTAATTAAAAGTTCAAGTCCATCGATTTTATAGAAAATTAAATTTTATATCTTTTTTCCTGCATAGGGATGCCTTGCGCTCTGCATGCCATCTGTTGCTAAGTTACAGCTGTTGTCAAATCTGACATTACTTAAATTTATTAAGCTGCACAATAATTATTGTCGTGTGTTTCTTGATTTCTCTTGTTATAATAATTTGTTGCTCAAAATGGCTGGAAAATTCTCGGTTAATGAACAAGTTGACATGCTTATGGTATTAGGGTTTTGCGAGGGTAATTGCCGCAGACGTCTAGAGGTATATCGAAGAAGATTTCCTAATCTTAATGTACCACATCGTCAAATGTTTGCCAACGTAGAGCTCCGGAAACGGATTCCTTTCTCATAAACAATGCTGGAGGATGCGTTAATGCAGTGAACGCACGAACTGAGGAGCGCCTTCTAGACAGCATTAAAAGTGAGCCTCAAACTAGCACCAGACGACTATCCAGGCAGTTTCATATATCACAGCCGATGGCCCATAGAATTATCCGACGCAATCTACTGCATCCACATCACCTCCAAAAAGTGCAAGAACTGCTACCGCAGGATTTAGGGTCAAGACTGTTTTTTTTTGTAATATCATCTTATATCTGAACATTGATTTTCCCAAGACCATTGTTTTTACGGATGAAGCTTGCTTTAGAAGGAAAGGGATTACGAATGTGGACAACTGCCACGAATATTCGGATGTAAATCCACATGCTACAGTAACCCACCATTTCCAAAGAGAATTTAAAATAAATGTAGGTAGGTATTGTTGGACATTTGGTTGGGCCGGTTATTTTGCCAAACCGGTTAAAGGGCGCAACATATTTGCTTTTCTTGCAAAATGTTCTTCCTGAGCTACTGGAGGAGCTGCCCTTACAACTGCGCATCGAAATGTGGTTTATGCATGATGGGGCGCCACCACATTTCACTACAAATGTTCGTGGATTTTTACAGCAACAGTTTCCAAATCGATGGATAGGTCGTGAAATTAACTGCCCTCAACATTGTCCAGCACGATCACCATACTTGAATAAATGTGACTTTTATCTCTGGTGGGCTTTAAAAGAATCTGTGTATTTGACACCAGTTCAAACTGCGGAAGATTTGTGGAGTCGCATCAATAATAAGTGGACCATTATTAAAAGTGACATCCAGTTACTTAACAGAGTCGACTTTAATTTTTGACGAAGAGTGCAGTTATGTGTGAGAGAAAATGGAAGTCATTTTGAACAATATCTTTAGTGTTTTTTATGGTTTTTAGTGAATTTTTATTAAAAAAATTCACTAATAGAGAGGTATCGATGGTGAGACTTTGCAAAAATTCTTTCAAATGAGCGCGAATTAGGACCCCTAGAACCCATATCCGGGGTCAGTTTGAATTTTTATATGTTTATATATATATATATATATATATATATATATATATATATATATATATATATATATATATATATATATATATATATATATATATATATATATATATGTATGTATCCGACTGATAACTCAAAAAATAATTACCCGATTTAGATGAAACTCGGTAAGTGCCTTTCTTTTATTAATGGCTTGGATGAGTTCGTTGGCCAGGAAAATCGGACGGGGTTTTCCGGGAAAATTTTGAGTTTTCTTTCAAAAAAAAATTTTTTTTCCGAAAATTTCTGTCTACATATTGCTTTGGGAAATACCTAACGATGTGCCAAAATTCAGCTTTCTAGGGTTACAGAAAATTGAGCTATTCAAATTTGAAACATTTATGTTTAAATCATAAGTATGTGGTTGCTGTTGGTTAGTCAATGCTTCTCTTATTGATTCATGAAATTCATTTTTAAGTTTCCGAGAAATGTCAATAATACTGAATTCACTGATTGTTAATCATTGGAAGCATTTACGATTATATATAACCCTATTGTAATTTATTATCATTTATCACCTCTGTAGTATAATTATTTTTTCCTTACAACTCGCAGCGTTTTTAGTCAATTGTTGTTATTAATAGTCAATAGTTTCTTTCCGAATACACACACCTTCCATTGACTTCTGCTTCTGCCGCTGTTCCAGTCCTTTTATTTAGAGGTAGAGTTGTAACCACTCATACAAACAGTGTTTTTTAACCACGTGGCTGGGGGACTGACCGAATTCATTCCCAGTTGCTGTTGATTTACTCATATTGTCTTAATATGTTTGAAGATGTGGTGTCTACTTCATTCCAAGTCACTATTAACCGACTATTTATGAAATCAAATAAGTAAATTAAATCGATTGTCATAAAATATGTAGTGTATTAAGACAAGGGCAAAAGAAATAAAACATATATAACTGTGCACATTTTGATTATATTTTAGGGTGCTTAAGAGAGGTATTGTCACAGCATAATATCTTATTAAAGTTCATTTGTAAATAGGTTTAATTTTTATATGTTTATATATATATATATATATATATATATATATATATATATATATATATATATATATATATATACATATATATATATATATATATATATATATATATATATATATATATATATATATATATATAACTCAAAAAATAATTAACCGATTTTGATGAAACTTGGCAAGTGCCTGTCTTTTATTAATGGCTTGGATGAGTTCGTTATCCAGAAAAATTAGACGGGGTTTTCCGGAAAAATTTTGAGTTTTCTTTCGAAAAAATTTTTTTCTCCGAAAGTAACAAAGCTGTTTCAATGAAATTTACTATATATGTTGCCTCAACATTACTACGTACCAAAATTCAACTTTCTAAGTTTAGAGAAAATTGAGTTACTCAAATTTTAAATTTTCTTTCGAAAAAAATTTAATGAAATTTTGTGGATATTTTGCCTTAGGAAAAACCTTACTACGTATTGAAATTAAACTCTCTAAGTTTATAGAAAATTGAGTTATTTAAATTTGAAGTATTTAATAAAAAATCACTACCATAACGCACTTGCTGCGTCCCGAGTTTTTATTTATTAGTTTTTAATAGCGTTTGTTAAATTTCCGATATGTTAGTGATTAATAGTCTTTAAGGGACATACTTTTGTTTTGATCTCAACTCTAAAAATCTCAATTTTCTCAAAAACGGGTGGTTTGCCGAAAAATTTACAATAGGAGAAAAATATATAAAATTTAATTTTGTATAAAATCGATATTTAACTTTAACTTTAATTAGGTTAGGGTTTAAAAAAATCAAATCATTAAAAGGGTGACCCACCCCTAAATCACCCCCTTTTGAGTTTATATCTACTTCAAATTTTTGTCAAATAACGATGTTGATAAAAGAAAACCATCTACCAAATTTGGTTCTTTTATGTTAGGACACTGCTGCAATACAGCTGTTTCTTGTAATTATTAAAGAATCTTCCGAGGTCAATATCTCACCAATCAGAGGCGTCAGATAAACATGTATATAAAAAATCGGCTTGTTTTAAGGTCCTCTACACGCACACATCAGTGGCGTCTCGTGACCAAAAAGTTCGGGTGTGCGGTAACGAGTTACTGTTAGTGGTGGTTTTAAAAATTATTAACACTAAATGTATATATATATATATATATATATATATATATATATATATATATATATATATATATATATATATATATATATATATATATATATATTGTACCTATATGGGAATAATAGGTAGATAAATAAATTAATCTCCCACCGCAACACTAACAAATTAAAAAGTCACTTAAACCTTTAAAACACGAAAAGAACATGGAATTATTTTACAACCTCTCCTCTTCACACAAATTTGTGTTAGCGTTAGCGTTAGCACTGAAAACATTTAAAGTATTTCAATGTTGATATGGTACTAAATAATAAAATGTGTAAAAAGCCTGGATGCAGCAAGTGCGTTATGGTAGTGAATTTTCATAGAAATGATCTGGCAAAAAATATTTTATTATAACTTTTTTTTCTTGTAACATAGAAATATATTTTGGTGTATAGTTTACTTTTTATATCGTAAATCTACCTACCAAATTTGGTTATCATATCTTTTTTTTTGAGATTCAAATTTTTTTCGAATGAAAACTCAAAATTTTCCCGGAAAACCTCGTCCGATTTTCCTGACTCACGAACTTATTCAAGCCAATTACAAAAGGAAGGTACATGCCAAATTTTATCAAAATCGGCCGATTATATTTTGAGTTATCGGTGTGACACCTATATATATATATATATATATATATATATATATATATATATATATATATATATATATATATATATATATATATATATATATATATATATATATATATATATATATATGTGTGTGTGTGTGGGTGTGTGTGTGTCACACTGATAACTAAGAAAATTATGGCCGGTTTTGATAAAACTTGGTGTGTACCATCCTTTTGCAGGTGTCTTGGATAGTCAGGAAAATTGGACTAGTTTTTTGCGTAAAAATTTCTGTTTTCTTTCAGCAAATTTATATGGCTTCGGAAATAATAAAGCTATGGCAACCAAATTTAGAGCGAGGGTTTATATCATAAAAACTAAACGATGTACCAACATTTAGATTTTTAACTTAAAAGGAAAAAAGTTATAGGCATTTAATGCAAAAAAATTCGGTGCCTCTGTAGGTCAAACGTGGATAGAAGACGAAAAATGTTTGTATGATAAACACAATTGATGTAATTTTATTAAAAAACATTTCTGGTGAAGGGATCGAAAAATATTAAAACAGTAAAAAAATAGTAAAATAAGCTTTCATACTACACAAAAACAAGATTCTAAGGCGTAATATAATAGTGCATAATAGTCCATGGCAAAAATACATGTCATATTCAACTGACAAATTATTTTGACAAATGTCGGATCTCAAATGTCAAAGTGACATGAAAATAAATATTTTCTTTTCTGACATGTGTAATACAATATATTTATCTTTATTTTTGGTCATCATAATTTTACTCATAGAGTTAGTTGGTATTTTTTGTTTAACTGAGGTGGTGTAGTTTTCTCTTACCCTAGTTTTCTTAATTGGGCAAAGTGGGAGTTTTTCATGGAGTAACACTTGGCATTTTTAGCTCCTTTGCAGCTTGTTTACCCCGCCCAGCACTTTAAATTTGCTTTAGATCTCTTGACTGTATTGTGGAGTTAAGAGCACCGCATTTGTCTTACGGTTAATGCAGACCAGGGTTCCTCTAAGCATGTTTCTGATTTTTTTGTCTAAAAAATGTACATGGCGCTAATCTGCAAAGTTACCGATAAACATTATTAATATGAAAAATGGAAACAGTGTCTCTACTGAAGTTCTCTTGGTCATTTTAACTCGCAATGAAATTTCTCTCTTCAGTTTCGTATGTGTTGACTTATTTTAAACACGGTGAGCAGAGAAGAATTTTCCATCTCCAAAAATAACAAATATATGGCAACCAAAGTTGGTACGTAAGTTTCTACTATAAAACGTATCTTAAATACCAAAATTCACATCTCTAAGTTAAAAGAAAAAATTTATAAGCATTTAAGGAACAAAAATTGGGTACCGTTGGTGATCAGAGAAATGCACAAGACCGAAATATTTTGTGTGGTTAACAAAACCCATTGAATATTATAGACAACTATTAAGTTTTTTGGTGCAAAAAAGTCAAGAGGTAACGGAAAATGTACTTTCAAAAGTTTATAGCTCTTCTTCTTAAAATGTCAAAGCTGTGACTTGAAACGTCAAAACTGGCAGGTTTTAAACAGAGATTCTGAAACGAATCCACGTATGTAGAAGAAATGTGGCAGGAAGTTTGTTTTAGAACGCCTGAAGTTTCTACTTCAACCGCCATTGTCACTTAATTTTGCTAAATATTTTCAGAAAATTCATTTCAAATAGATGCTTTCTCTGATGGCTTGGAAAATATTTTTAATGATTAATGATTCATGTTGGTTACGATATAAACTTTTTCTTTTAAAAAATCTTTCAAGTTTGGTCAATAGGTTTCCAAAAGGCTACAATTCTACGACAGGCGACAGAATGCTGATTTGGCACATAATATGAGATCATTAGTTTCACCTAGAATAGTAGAAGCAAAAAGATAATAACTTAAGAAAATGATTGGTGGACATGTCAAAATTGCAGGCCACGACAAATCCCAACGAAGAAGAATAAATGTTTATTGTATTGTAATACTGTGTCAAATTGTTGCCGGCAAGTACCGTAAACCGGGGCTAATTCGAACGAAGCTTATGAATTATTCTAATATTCGCCGTTTTTCATAGTTTAATCAGACGTCGGCGACTGCAGCGAAACAAAGTTTAATGTTGTTTGGTAGAGCACATTACGGAAAAAGTAATGGTGAGTGTTTTGCAAGCGTGAAAGCAAGGTAAGTGAATACACTATTATGGAAAAAATGGGGTTTGGTGCATTTTCAAATATTTCAAAAAGAAAATTCTGTAATTAGAAAATTTTCAACTGAATCAAGTTCAATTTTCGCAACATGGTCTAAGGTTATGTAGTCAATACACAACCCCATTTTTTAGTTACAAAAAGTTGAGGCTTTAATAACAAAAAAAGCTTTTGTGCAAAATTGTGTTTTTAGGTGGTGAATTCGAACATAAGGGCAAGAACCTACAAACAAAAACTATGTAGTAAACAATATTGAAATTATAACAAATTTATTGTAAGCTGGCAACACCGCTTCTTCCTCTTTTCTGAATATATTCAGGTCCAGTGCAGGTTGCAGATTATTTCGTTTTCAGATCGGTGTGTTGTTTGTTTTACTGTGTTTGCTTTATCTTAGACGACATTAATTTTACAGTTACGCCGGTGGATCTCATAAGGTTAGGTTGGCCGAATGTAAGCCGGCAACACTGCTGATAAATAAATAAATATAACACATGGGGAACCATCATATAGCGTGTGTGTACCGCGTGTGTATATTATGATCCTCTAACGTATTCTTTATATCCGTCATATGAAAAGGCTTACGTACAGTATTTTGCAAATTAATTAACACAGGCAGATTTACTTAAACATTGCTTATTGAAAAAAAAAAAATACAAACAGTACTAGTTTATAAATCTTTTAGTATTATTCAATAGGGTATATGTCCTCCTTTCGCTTTTATTACAGCTCCAACTCGTTTTGGCATAGAAACAATTAATTTTTTGCAATTCTCCTTGATTTTGTAATCTGGAAACTACACCTGTATGACAGTCTCAATCATTCAACTTTTTGTTGTACAATCCATTTTTAGGAATCTGACCTTGCATATAGGCCACAAGTTCTTAATAGGATTAATGTCCGGTGAGTTTCCAGACCAGTCAAGAAAGTAATCTTTTTGTCCTTGAAATATTGCTTCTGCTTGAAAACATGACACTGTACTGAATCTTTCCAGAAGATTGGTTCGCCATCTGCTTGAACTGTTTTCAGTTATCTGGACAAACACGTTTTTAACATCTCTTTATATTTTTCACTGTTCATCATGCCTTTGATAGGTATAACTTGCCCTATTCCCGTATATAAAAAACTCTGGACGCAGCAAATGCGTTATGGAAGTGAATTTTCATAAAAATGTTTTTAATTACAAATATATCGCTCTAATGCGAGCAGGCATCAATTTGGTTACCGGTATAACCTATTTAGTAGGAACAATGTACCATATTTTATCAAAATAATTATTTGAAAATGTACAAAACTTTTCGGAAAATAAACTTTAAATGTTTCTGAGAAAACTGGTCTCCTAGCCAATGAACCTTAGGTTAATAGCAAATTGAGTTATTGAAATTTGAAACATTTAATGAAAATTCGCAACCAAAACGCCCTTGCTGCGTTCATACAAAAAATTTCCGAAAATACAGTTAAATGTTGGTTTCCTAACCAACAAAACTTACGTTAATAGCAAATGAGTTATTGAAATTTGGAGGACTTAATGAAAATTTGCTACCAAAACGCACTTACTGCGTCCAGATTTTTTCTTACAAACATGCATCATATTTCGATAAAATATGCTAAAATGCAGTAACGAATTTGTTCTACGAAAATTAGCTAAAAATTATAGACCGTTAAACTATAAACTTCACTAAACCTACAGCGAAAGCATCAACTTAGGGTCTATTTGAAATGAATTTTCTGGGAATATTTTAGTAAAATGAAGGACAATGACTATTGAAACTAAGACTTCAGGCTTTGTAAAACATTATTCTTGAGACATTTTCCTTCCATAGATCATATTAGTGTCAGGTTCATTGCCTAAATATTACCAATTTTGACGTTTAAAATCGCGATTTTGACGTTTTGAGGAAAAGCCAAATGTATTTTTCTTTGAATGCCTGTAACTTTTTTGTCCTTTAACCTACGGAGCTAAATTTTGGTAGGTGACTTGCCTATAATGATATAAACCCGCGTATGAAATTTGGTTGCCCTTACTTTGTTAATTTTGGAGATATAATTTTTTTTCGAAAGAAAACATAAAATTTTCCGGGAAAACGTCGGCGGATTTTCCTGGATAACGAACTTATTCAAGCCACATGCGAATGGAAGGTACTCACCAATTTTGACGTTTAAAATCGCGATTTTGACGTTTTGAGGAAAACCCAAATTTATTGTTCTTTAAATGCCTGTAACTTTTTTGTTCTTTAACCTACAGAGCTAAATTTTCGTAGGTATTTTACCCATAATGATATAAACCCGCGAGTTAAATTTGGTTGCCCTTACTTTGTTAATTCCGGAGAAATAATTTTTTTTCGATTTTTTTCGAAAGAAAACACAAAATTTTCCGGGAAAACCTCGGCGAATTTTCCTGGCTAACGAACTTATCCAAGCCACTTGTGAAAGGAAGGTATTCACCAAGTTTTATCAAAATCGGTCTATTATTTTTTTAGTTATAGGTGTGACACATAAATATAAAGTCTGAAACCGACCTCGGATTTGGGTTCCAGGGGTCCTAATTAGCGCTCATTTGAAGAAATTTTTTCAAAATTCGAAAGTCGGGATCTCCCCATTAGTGAATTTTTTCTACGAAAATTCACTAAAAGAGCCCCAAAACATGTTTTTGACTGGATGTTTCACTGTCTGGAGCAAGTGAGCTGCAGTTAACTTTTCGTCCACACCTTTTCGATCTTCCGTCCAATGAGCATATTTTTGCCAAAATTATTCTTTTTTTCATCATATCCCCCATCAGACGCTGTTTGTTTTGATATCTTAGAGGTTTTCTTCCTCCCTCAAAAAGGCGGCTGTAAATTGTAGAGTTGTCGTTTTTTACTCCAGCCTTTTTAGTGAATTTTCTTAAAAAAAATTCACTAATGAGGAGATCTCGACTTTTGAATTTTGAAAAAATTTCTTCAAATGAGCGCTATTTAGGACCCCTGGAACCCAAATCCGAGGTCGGTTTCAGACTTTATATGTTTATATATATATATATATATATATATATATATATATATATATATATATATATATATATATATATATATATATATATATATATATATATATATATATATATATATATATATATATATATATATATGTTTATATATTTATGTGACACACCTATAACTAAAAAAATAATGGACCGATTTTGATAAAATTTGGTGAGTACCTTTCTTTCGCGAGTGGCTTGGATAAGTTCGTTACCCAGGAAAATCCGCCGAGGTTTTCCCGGAAAAATTTGTGTTTTTTTTCGAAAAAAATCGAAAAAAAATTATATCTCCGGAATTAACAAAG